>FN649735.1:3689674-3713184 GCA_000310025.1 Ectocarpus siliculosus
CTATAGCGTCAGATGCGCAAGAAGTAACACAAAAACAAACGAACACAAAAAACGATACAAAAAACAAATACAAGGTACAAACCAGCGCCAGGGTCGTAACCAGCCAGGGGCAGATTGCACCATGGTGGAAAGAGCTGCTGACATGGCGAGGGAATGTATGCAAACAAGAAAACAAGAACAGGCGGCCGCCGGTGTTCCAACAAGGTATTTTCACCGGGCAGTGGCTGAAGGCGGCGCTGTTGTTGCTGAAGCGGGCGCCGTTGTGGCCGCAGTTGGAGCTGTTGTGGCTCCTCTGGATTCGTCGACGTTCCTTCGGATGCCACTCATGAAGGAGCTGTTGCGATGTGCTTGCAGACACCAGGAACCGCAGACGGCGTGATGTTCGGAGCTGTAGTGGCCGGGGGCGAGGGAGATCTTGATCGGCCCGGGGTCGTCAAGGAAGCGGACGATGTAGAGGTCAGCAGTGGTGGTGTGCCGCGATATTTTGCCCAACCACCAGAGCGCATCTTTGGCTTTGTACCAGAAGTAAGCTCCTACGGGTATGGCGGTGGCGCTGAAGCGGCGGATGTAGGTGTCGCGGGGGACGTAGGTGTAGCCGGGTGAAGACGCACGTTCTCCTTTGGCGCGGGAGAGTTCGCGAGCAGCGGCTCCTATGCGCATGTTGCGGTAAATGAAGACGGTTCTGTTGGCTGTGCTGATCCGGTGTGCCACACCAGTAGCGGAGGATGTGGTGACGCGAGTGTTGTAGGTCGATTTCTCGTTCCCAGGAGGGTCGAAGCAGGCCTTTCCAGTGTGTTTGGCAGAGAGCGGCGAGTACGCCGCCGCGTCCGCGGACAGTTTGGTGGCCTGTGATTTTCTCTACTTCAAGGCGTTGAAGGGGCGTGGAGACGTCATCCGCGGTGACGTGGTACGGAGGTGATTTATTGGTGTAGTTGTTGAGGACGTATCTTGTAAGGCCAGCAGGCAGGAAGCGGGGTATGTCAGTGTCGTGGGCGTGGTGGCACGGCTTGCAGCGTACTACGGAGACGCGGTTTTTGGCGTCGGCGCCGGGCATGTCGTTGGGCAGGTCCAAGTAGAGGAGTTTGTCGGCGATCGGACGCCCATCTGGTGCTTTGTCGCTAGGACCTGCGGCAAGAATTTTGAGGGGCCCAGTCCAGTTTAAGGAGAGCTTGGCTTTGAGAACCTGCGAGTCCGAGGCGGAGGCAGAGGCGGTGGTGGAAGCTCCTTGGCGAATTGTCGATACCTGATTGTAGACCCAGACCCAGTGTCCTGTCTTGTAGACGGGTCGTCGGTGAAGTGCATCCGATAGTGACGAATTCCTGCGCTCGATTTTGTCGACGTTGAGCGCGTGTTGCTCTCGAACGAGGTCGTAAGCGCGACGTTGTCTGTCCACAGCGAGGTTGTGGTATTCAAGTTGATCCTTAGCCAGGCTTTGGTGTCCGCGAGCGTAGATGTTGTCGAAAACGGTCATGGGGAAGCGGGCGAGTCGGCCGATGTGAACTTGGTTGGGTGCTAGCCCTGTGGCGGCGCTCACGGTGTTGTTGTAGGTAAATTCCACATGCGGGAGGTGTAGATCCCAGTCATCTTGCCTCTCATTGACGGATACAGCTAGCATTTGAGCCATTATGTGGTTGACGCGTTCCACGCCGCCGTTGCCGCAAGGGTGATAGGCGCTGGGGTGATTTTGCGTACGCGGAGAAGTTTGAAGATGGCGTCAGAAAGCTGCGAGGTGAAGTGGAGACCATTGTCGGAAAGAAGGCTCACCGGACATCCCCAGAGTGGAATGTATTGATTGACGAAGATATTGGCGGTCCCTTCGGCCGTGTATTTCGCAGGGGGGACTGCGTACATGTCGGCGCGCCTGCTAAAGCGGTCGGTGAAGAGTAAGATGTAGACGTTGCCGCTTGGAGTAGTAGGAAGCGGTCCAAAGTAGTCCACGCTGACGGCCACACCTGGCCCTGATGGCAGGGGAATGGTGAGGATGGGCCATCGTATACGTAGTTTGTCGTGCTGATTTGCGGCCTTGGCATGTGTAGCACTGTCGAGCCCAGAAGCGGGCGCAAGAGCTCATGCCAACCCACCAGTAGAGTTGTTCCAGAAGGCTGATGGTTTTGGCGGTGCCAAGGTGGCACAGAGTGTTGGAGTGGCATTGAAGCATTACCCAAGGACGCATGTGTACTGGCACATAGATGCGCGTGGGTTCATTGTCGAGAAGGCCAGCAGCTCTACCGCTAGGACGATCGTTGTCGGGAATTTGGCGGTTTGATAAATTGTCGAACCAAGAGCGGATTGCCGTCGTCATCGGTGATGATGCGACCTTTGGTGGCCAATTCCTTGATGTTGGTGAGGGAAGGACGCAAGTGTTCTGGGGTGTCGCCGTAAAAGTCTGTGGGCAATGCCAAAGGTTGCCCAAGTTGAATGTAGCGAATGGCGGAGTTGCAAGTGACGTTCTTTTGTTGTTCCTCATGCCAGTCGGCGTGTGTGAAGCGCGCTACAGAGTCCATGAAGGATATCTCAGCCGGAGAAGGTAGTGGCGCTGGAAGTGACGAAGAAGCTGAAGTGGAGGGGGTCCCTGTGGATGGTGTGTCTGCAGATTCCGGCAGAGGTTCTGCGAGAGGTTCTGAGGGAGCAGTGTTATTTGCGGTTGGTACGGTGGGTACAAGTTCAGCGGTGGTCTGCGCAGGTGGCGTAGAAGGGTTTGTGTGCGGCCTGCGTGGCGGTGCAGCAGGTGCTGGTGGCGGAAATGTCTAGGCTGAAGCGGTAAGTTACTTGAGGCAGAGGATTCCCCGATGTTGCAGCTGCGCGGCGTCGAGTGCGGGTGGATATCAAATCTAATGGATCCAAAGAACGCGGGCGCAACCGAGAAGGAGAGAGAGGCCGCTGAAGTGCAGGTGCTTCCAGGATGTCTGACCTGGAGAGAGCTGCAGTTGCAGGGGAAATTGTCGAACTGGCAGGTTGTGCCGGAGATTGAGCGGCAGACTGTAGTGTGCCGGGATGGTGTTGCAGATTTGAGGACGGGGGACGTTCTGTGGTAGGGTCCTTGCTATGATGGTCCAAATGTCGAGGCCAAGCCGATTGATGCACTGTGTTGATGTCGCACAACGCAGGAGAGTGGCGAGAGCGGAGACGTGAATTGTGGTTGGAGACTGACAAAAAAGCACGAGCTGCGAATACTCCGGGAGGAGCATCGAGGTCGTCAATGCTCATTCGGAGCCCGTGCCGGCGAAAATCCTGGAAATCCGCTGGTGTTAGTGGGGAGCCACTCAAAGTGTCGGTGCCGTTGTTGGGTACTAGCCCACCCAAAGCAATACCCTGTGGAGAAGGACCAGAAGGAGTGTTGCCGGTGGCGCGAATCATGTAGACACCCACATCATCTGGCATGGTGATGTGGCTATCTCCTGTGATGTCGTGCGGAGTGGCAGGTATGGGCAGTCTAGACAGCATGTCGGCGTTGCTGTTGGAGGAGCCCGGGCGGTGTTTGAGCGTGTGTTGATACGCTGTGAGGAACTCAAGCCAACGCTGCACGCGTGGGCTGTGGTCTCCCACCTTGGAGATGTTCTCCAGTGCCTGATTGCCGGTCCAAATTTGGAAGTGTGTGCCGCGCAAATATCCACGCAAGCGTTTGATGGCCCAAACGATGGCGCCAGCTTCCAAGTCGAGTGGTGTCCAGTTGCGCTCAGCGTCAAGTGTCGATCTACTGATGAAGACGATGGGGCGAACAGAGCCATCCGCTTGTTCTTGTTCTAGTGTCGCGCCCAGACATCGAGGCTTGCGTCGCAGTGGAGGCGGAGAGGTCTGGTACCGTCTTCGATGGCCTTCCAGTCGGGGAAGACGAGAATTGGCGGTTCGGAGAGTTCTTTAAGGATTTCTCGGACGATGGCTTCCATGTCGGCGGTGAAGGTGAAGGACGAGTTTTTCTTGAGAAGCGTCGTGACGGGGCGTACTCGTTTAGACAGGTTTTTGACGAAGCTGCGGTAGTAGCTCAGACCACCGAGGAGGGAGCGAAGTTTCTTGAGGTCGGTTGGCATTGGCATAGCTGCGAGTGCAGCGACTTTTGTTGGCGTTGGTCCTAATGCCGTCGGGGGTAATGGTGTGTCCCAAGAATGCAGAGTGTGTCGTGCCGATGGTTGCCTTGGGCGGTGAAAGCTTAAGCTTGTGCCTACGCAGCCGTTGCAAGAAGGCGCGCATGGTGCGGATGTGATCCGCCGGTGTTTTGTCGTAGAGCACCACATCGTCAAGGTACGCGTCGACGCCTTCGAGGTTTTTGATGACCTCATTGATGACCTTCATCCACCAGCCTGAAGATTGGCTGGCACCCATCGGCATTTTGAGCCACTCGAAAAGGCGAGTCGGTGTGGCGAACGCAGTAAGCGGAATTGTGTCGGGGTGCACGGGAATTTGGTGGAAGGAGCCCGTGAAGTCGAACAGCGAGAAGATGGAGCCCTGGTGCAGTTTGTTCATGATCTCATCCACACGAGGAACAGGTAGTTGACTAAAGCTGCTGATGCGGTTGAGTTTCTGGTAATTGACGGTGATGCGAAGCCCACCAGATTTCTTGGGTGACGACGATGGGGCTGCAGTACGGAGAAGTGGAGTGTTGGATTAAACCTGCCGCGAGGTATTTATCCAAAATTGCGTCCACTTGTTTGGCGACCAGAGGGTTCATGCGGTAAGGCTTGGTTCGCACCGGTGGGGTGCCGTCCGGAATGTCGATTTTGAACGGTAGCAGCGGGCAGCAGCCCAGGTCCGTTGGTGAAGTTGAGAAGACGTCCCGGAAGTTGTGTAAGACATCAGCGAGCTCATCTATGACGGCAGGCGTCCAGCCTTCGCCGGAACGTAATGGCTCGCATGTGCGGTGGTAGGCGGTCCCAAAGAGATAGGAAGCTTTTCTGTTGAGCGGCATCTAAGCGGTCCAGAAGCTCCTGTGGCGGAAGTGTCGGTGGAGACGGATTGTTGGGAGGGGGAGAGGAGTGCTGTGCAGGTCCCCCGTTATTGCCGGTAGATACGTTGCCGATGAAAGGATCCTCACAGTGTGCCGCATCGGCATAGTGTGTTGGCCCTGGCACTTGGAAGTGCTTTGACTGTTGCCTGTCGCTAAATTGTTGGATAGTGTCGATAGATACACGCATGAGAGGGGCGGCTGCTGTACCTAATATGTCGCCCGGTTCAAGCTCTGCGCATCCTGCGAGAGGTAGAAATTGGCGGCCGTGAGAGACGAAGAGTTCGTCTGAAGGGGACAAATCTGCAATAGTGTCTACTATGTAGTGTCCTTCCAGGGCAGGATATCCGTTGGCGCGGACTAGGTTGACTTCGACCAATTGGTGATTTGACGAGAGAGAGATTCCAGGTTTTCCAACGTATTTGAGGTGGAATCTTCCTGGAGCTGCAGAGGGATCTGGAATGTAGGCTGAGGCGCCGCAGGCTTGGTGGTGAGAGAAATAATATTCTCCCAGCACGCGTTGTGTTGGAGAAGGCGTAGGTAGCACGGTGTAGGTGCGGTTGGTATAGCGCATGAAGCTGTCGCGTCCTATTTAGTAGAAGTGGCTGTCGCATGGTGTTGGCTGGAACTACATGAGCCCAGACGGCGAGTGAAGCAGTAGGTTGGTCCTTGTGATAAAATTGAACACTGAGACGTACCATCTGATTAGTGACGAGTGGTTGAGCGCTACCGAATCCTCCCCAAGAGCGAGTGTTGTTAGTGGCGATGCAGTCTTGTGTCGCGCATCCTGTGGCTCGCATGGTGCCGAGAGCATTGCTGTTGATGAACGTGGCTGGAGAGCCGGAGTCCAGGAGAGCGCCGCAGCGGTAACCTGAAGTTGCGGAACCTGAGTGTATGCGCACTTTGGTGGATTGTGAAGCGTCGTCAACGGTGACAATACCGTCAACGAGACCTGGTCCATGTTCAGCAAGTACTTGGGGTGATTGTCGACGTGGAAATTGGCGGCCGCAATGTGGAGAATGTCGTCGTCGTAGTCGGGAGGCGCATCAGAGGGCCACAGAGCGTTGATACCTGTTGGCTCTGGAGGTGACTCTGAAGTTGGATTGATCGGGTGCTGAGTGTCGGTGTTGATCTCGTGAATGCCGTTATCGTCGAGTGCGGAGTCGGTGGGGTCTTCCAGTGGCGGCATCGGTAGTGGTGCAGAGGAGCGAAGCAAGTCTCTAACCGATTGAAGTGCCTTACCAAGTAAATTTTTGCCTGTCCAGTTGGTGGGGTTGGCTGCCTCGGGGTGATCGGCTCTCATGCCGATGCCCCATGTATTGTCGAAAGGGCTGGCTTCGGCTAGAAGGCTGCTGCCTGTATTGAGAAGATATTGACGCATGGCAGAATTTTGGGAGAATTTCTCGAAAGTGCCCACAAGCACGATGTATTCTCTCACCTTTTCCCATTCCTGTTGCGTGAAGCCACGCACTTGTCGTCCGTAGCGCTTGTGCATTGTTGGGTCTGAAGAAAGCATGATGTTGTGAAGCATGCTTTTGTCGCCGAAGTGTCGTGCCTTGGATGCTGCGAAGAATTGTTCGGCACAGGAGTATTCCACTCCATCGACCGAAAATGTCGAAGGTGTCCATTGAGAAAAAATGGAGGGCGGTTGCCAGAAAAGAATGACGGTATTATTGACGTACTCTCGTGTGGCATCAAAGGCAGTGTCGTGAGGCTGTCGGTGGTTCCGAGAGCTCTGAGGAAAGTGCCTGTATTGTCGTGGCTCAGTTGATGGCGCTGTTATAGTCGCTGAATCAAGTGGCGGACAGTCGGAGGTCCGCTGGCTCCGAGTGTCGTCATCGCTTGGAGTAGACGTTCCTGGTAGTAGTCGATTGAGTCGAGTAGAAGCAGGTGGCTCTGGTCTAGTCCACCCTGACGGGGGGCGCGAGCTTCCCATTCTTTTAGCGGGGTTCTGTCCAAAGCGTCCTTCGGAGAGTGTGGGGTCAGCACCTTCGCGGGTACGTGTAGAACTCTGGGTTAATACAGTTGAACTAGCGGTAGCGGCGGCGTAATTTTCTGGAGGTCGCTGTACATCTTGTGAAGAGCTTGGTCCATGCACCGGTTCGAAAATTGTCGAAAGTGTTGCACTGCCAGTGTCTGCCGGTGGGCCCGCTGCAGGAGCCACCTGCTGAGGTCCTAGGACATTACTGGTATGTGGAGCATTGCCGGTGTCGCATGATGATGCCGAATGAGGTTCTGGCGATCGTGCAGCTCAAAGCCATCGTCTCTCCAGGGGGGCGAATCCTTCGAGTGGCGGTTGACTGAGCTGGCGGGAGAGAACTATAATCATACGTGGCGGTAGTGCGAGGCGGAGCTGACCTCGAAGTGCCGCTGTTGCGAGAGCCGGTGGAGATACCGGTTGTCGAAGACGGTGAGGGTATTGACGGAGCAGAGGCGTGATTGGCGTGTGCTGCGCGAAGTGCAGGTGTGCCTGTGGCAGACGGTTGCAGTTCTCCCTGTTTAGTACATCTGGTGCCAACAAACTGGAGTAGTTGGTGACGTTGGATACAGCTACTCGGTACTGCTGCTAGAACTTGGCAAACGTCGTGCCGTTAGGCACTTTGTAGTCATTCAGCTGCGAGAATGTGGCGCCGCGGTCTTGTTCGCCGAATTGCCCTGCCATGAGCCGTAGCAGGAGCTTGAAGGCTTCGCCTCCGCTCATGCCTTGCTTGAGCTGAGTCTCTACCTGTGCAAAGAATCCGTTGATGACCGAGTAGAGATCAGCGGATTGGGGGGAAGTTGAAGAAATGACGTTGGTGAGTGCCCTCTGGATGGGGCGTTGCCAGCCCGGTACCCAAGTGTCGGAATTGTCGAAGTTGACCAGGGGGTCAGCCTGTAGCAGGATGTCCTGCATTGCTCTTTTGGTGGACTCCAAGAGTTGGCCTAAGGCGTTGGTGCCGGCACGGCCTGAAGCTAACGGAAGCTGCGGCCTAATCTTTTCGACGTGCTTGAGGTCGATAGTGGCGTACTTAGCGGCGATGGACCGGATGCGCGCTTGCTCTACTTTGGCGGCCTGTTCGTCGATGATATTTTGGCGCTGTACAGCTGTCGAGGAGGAGATGGGCAAACCGTTGTGGTGCAACAGAGCGCTATTGGATTGAGCTACAGCAGCTAGTGGAGGAATTGCTTGCCGTTTATTGTCGTTGTCGGTGGAGTCGGGGGTGCCGAAGTCGAACATGTTCCTGTCGTAGAGCTGACCCTGAGACTCGTCAGGAACGAATGTTCTATGGGGGGAGGGTCCTCGCTCCTGACGGTGGGGCTCGTGGTGTTCTTCCTCCTGAGGGGGTGCTTGGCGTCGTGATGATGGTTCCTTGCTGCCACCCTTTTCTTCTTCATGCCCTTGTGAGCGTTGACGGTTGCCGTGGGAGCGTGGCGAGGGTCGGTGGTCCGAGCCGTGGTTCCGTTTGGAGCCACGGCCTCCGCTGTTGTCAGAGCTATCCGATGCCCAGTTGCGTCCGCGGTGTTTGGCTGTTGATTTTTTCTTACCGCGTGGCGTACGGTTGCCACCGGGCTGGAGGTTGGTGCTCTTCATTGTCGGATACTGGCCGCGAAACGGGTGTGGGAGCGGCTTCTCAGAGTAGTCGATTGTAGTGTTGGAGCGGTTACGGTAGGCGGCGGCTGCAGTGTCGACAAAGATGGCGAGTGCGTTGGCGACCGCGACAGTGGCGGAGGTGGAGACACCGTTGTCTTTGTTGTGATCGACAAAGGACCAAACGTTGGAGCAGTCTGCGGTATCCCCCATGTGGTTCGGTAAGGTGTCGAGGAGGGCAAGGTGCGCTGTGCTGTCGAGCGGTGCGAGCAGCGTAACGCTGTGCGCGGGCGTGCTGCTGTAGGCTGATGCGTGTATTGAGTTCAGTAGGCGAGAGCTCAAAGCGAGAACGGTACATGAGGTCACGCCGTTGTTGGGATAGGGCGGGAGACTGCTGTGTCACGCTCTGAAGGGGGGTGGTAAACAACGTGTCAAGATCGAACGAGTTTTCACGTTCCCATAGAGCGAAGTGGGCGTCGGCATGCGGCGTGGAGTGCATGAGTGCAGCATTAATTGCAGAGAGCACAGCGTCATTATTGTCGGAAGCAACAGGCAGTGTCGCAGGCGGTGTAGTGGGCCCAGAAAGTGTCGAGAAATTGGCAGCGTTATGTGCAGAAGATTCGGCAACCGATGGAATAATGCCGAGTTCTGCGATCTCCGGAGATGTGCGAAAGGCACGCGGCGATGCCAAAATTGTCGGTGCTAATTGTCGATTGCATGGCGATAGCTGTGTCGGGCAGAGCGCGGATTTCGCTGGAGTGATCCTCATCAATGGCGTCAAGCGTGCGCTGAAAGAGCGTAGTGTCGTGTTCAGGTGTGGCGCGTATGGCGGTAGACTCGTTTTCTACAACAGCAGAAGTTGTGGCGATGGCAGCATTTTGATGGCAGCATTTTGTTCTGCCGTGTCACTTGCGTTGTGGGAAATGCCGATCGAAGGCCCTTCAGCAAGAAAAGGCATATCCGAACTTTGCAGAGTTTGTGCTTGCGTGGCGAGAATGGCATCGCTTGAAGCAGCATTGTCGGTCAGTGGAGTATCATTGGCGGCCAGTGTGCTACTAGTGTCGAAGGGTGTTTGGTGTGTATCACGAGGCACGGATGTGCTGGGTGAAACCGGAGGTGCAGTCAGGCAACACCAGGGAACACCAGGCAAGACACTGAGCAAGGTGGAACGCTTGCACTCGCTTGCTACTGCTAGTAACCATTGTACTGCTACCTGCCTAAAGTCGGAATACTAGGAACCTGGGCAGGTGGTCGGGATATTCCTGAAAGATATACCCGCCCAGATGGTCTCTTAGTCCAAGGGTCCAAATACCATAGTCTAACATCTTTTGCACCTTCCCAACATAACATAAATGAGACACACAAGACAGCTACCAAACTGTCTTGTTGAGCCTGTTACCCGCAGGGGAGATGTCCCTATATGCTGTCTGGGAAACCGTAGACACAGGTACTTTCTGACGCTATGAATTCATTGCTAATCTGTCTCAGACTCTATGATAGAGATGGATTCGTTGTGTCATACTAAAAAAAAAAGTCGCCGGCGGGGGGAAGGGCCTATTTGTCGGGTGGATTTGTTTCGTGCATCTCGCCGCGTACCGGGGTATTGTAGTCTATGTGACTTCAATATTTTCGGTGTGTGAGGCCCCCCGGCAAACCGACCAAACCACACCATCCACCTCACACCTGACCTCGGACAACCGACGCGGATAACCTCGACTGGAAGGTACGCGTGCTTCCTCGCTACCGCGTTGTCTGTTTTGGTCCCGAGTGCGGGTCGAATGCGTAATATACGTAAGCACGCGCCCGTACGACAGTCGGCTCCCCATGACCACAACTTGACCTTACAAATATACCCCCGACTGGCTCTATTTATCCGCTCGGTACGTCCGTACCCGCTCTGGCAACATTGCATATATGGGCAACAGCGGCGGCACTAGATTGACAACAGTAGTCCTACGCCATTGCTTCCGCTTTTTTTGTGCATGTGTGGTGCGTTTTTAAGTCTGCGCTCCAGCGTCACCAGTTACCTCTCTCTGCTCTGCGTCTCTGTTTGCCAAACTAAACTTTCGCGTTGACGTCATGTGGACCCGCAGACATGTCTGGCACTGCGCCGCCAACCCCTTTGGCCTCAGCGGCACCTTCGTTTCGATGCTACCCGGCCGCTGCCCCATCTACCCGTGTGACCTCTGATTCATCCGGGCGGTTGGTGATTCCGGAGGGCAAAGTGGTGGTGTGGGATGACACGATGAAGCAAATGGTGGTGAAGAACCGGGACGAAGTCAAACTCAGGGTGCGATTATTTTGCTGTTCTGTGAATTGGTTGGAGGACTAATTTCTGATCATTCCGTCGCCACCGCGAGTGCAGGGTTTGTGTGCAGCACATGGATGTTGGATCCGCGAATGAGCGATCTTTCTCAACCCTATGCATGATACGGTCGTGAAAGGTTTAAGAACTATGTAGACTAGATTCCGGAACGATTAGTTAGTCTACCACACTTGCTCAACACGTTCCTCGAACCGTTCCCAGGAACGTTCTCAGGAAAAATCTCAGGTGAGATTGGACGGTTCCGGGGACGGTTCTAGCGTACAAGTAATGGTTGACTTCTTGTAGCACGGAAATTTCCGGAGCAGCGGTTCTTATGAGTTTCGTCGGTTGGCTGCTGCTACCAACCCCGCTACACCGGAGCTTCCTCTGTGTTCCTACATAATATGCATATATCGAAGTGTTCTCCTGTCTGTTGGTGGCCAACAACCCCTACCCTTCCTACTCTGTGCTTCCATCTCTGTCTAGGTTTGTGTCGATGCGACCGTTTTTTGCTGCACCAACGCTAGGCAGAAACAACGCCACCGTTCACCTCCTTAGTGAATGAGGTTCCAAGAAAACAATTATTAAAATTTCAGGCTCCACCTGACCGGCACTCGCACCAACGTAGCCCTGACCGTGTCGTGAAGATTGTTTTTTGCGGTGAAAGTACATTATTTTTGGATTCGGGTGCAACTTTCGCATACCCTTGGCACCGGAAGTTGGCGCCGATGCTAGCTGGTGGGAGGCTTGTTTGTGGACGTTTTGGGGACGCTTCTTCCGTGACCAACTTCCGTGAGATGCCATGGAGTTCGGTGGAAGGCTTCCCTCGAGCTCAAATGGAAGCTTCCACAAATTGCATTAACCACACAATCGAAACTTCTATCGTAGTAGAAACAATAGTGCAGTGGAATAACGGGCCCTATGCCTGTCGCAAAAAAAAAAACTTCCGTATTGCTATCTGGTATGTCTGTGGTGAACACCGGTGACGAAGTATTGAGGTAAGATGTGCACCCTCAAAATGGACGTGTACCGATTTTATTGGAGGGACGCGGCGTGTACGGTCGACAGTCTGAAGACAATCGATGGCACCACGACTCAAGCGCGGCGCCGAACAGCTCTCTCTTTGCGATCGGCGCACAACACGGATGCTATGAAACTTGCATCATTGGTTGGAAAATTACCGTGCGCCGCTCCGGCGGGGGGATTAGGAATTTTTCTTGGCTTCCACCGGGTGTATGGTAGGTGGTATGGATTGCGTGACGGACGAATGTGGTGATGCGTTGCCTTTTCGTGGCCCACTACCACCGTAGGTGACATAAGATAGCACACCCGCTGGACCGATTTCCATTGCTCGATTTCTCCCAAGCAGAAATATTGGTGGTGCCGAAGATGGGCGGCGTTGGAACCGTCTTGTCGAGAGCGTTCCGAAAACATACCGCTTCACCTATGCATCTTCTTCGTCGTGGTGTAGTCGAGATTTAAAAATCTGTCCAGGGAGCGTTGTATCTTCCGTCATGCCACCTATTTTCCCACCACCTCGGCAACGATATCGTTCAAGGGCTGCCGGACTCGGCTCAACGCGGCCAGGGGTATCCTTTCTCCGTACAACCACAAGCTTTGCTCTACACCCGAAGGAAGAGCATACTTGTAGTCAACAGAATTCCGCGCTTGAAAGTTTTGGATTATTGCCGTCCACGGACAGTGAATAACATCTTCACGACCACCCCTTCCTTTCCTCTCCCTCCGTGTCGGGATACGTCCGATTATTCCGGCAGACGTGGAAATCTCGCATCAGGAACGCGGCTTGGCAGTTCTGGGCTGGGGGGCCTCTTCTGGGGGCTTAAAAAAAAAAAAGTCCACAATTCTCCGCGGCATGGGAAACCTAACGCGAACGTTTAGGCTCGGCAGAGACGCCGTGCCTGAGAAGTATGTTAAAAGGGGGTGCGTACGTAATACGCATTTGTTTGCTGTAAGGCACAGGGGGCGGGTCGATCTCCGCGGCGCCGTGGGGCGGGTGCCGTGATGAGGCACAAAATGTGATAGAATTGAAGCGGCAAAGCACCACTCGCACCCCCCCAGCAACTGATATATACTGACTCCGTAGAAGCGTGTCTAGTATCCATAAACCATTTTGTGCTATTTGAGCGGATGGATGTTCAATGGTATGGTGTTGCAGGTCGGATGTTAGACTTTGTTCAGTTCATGTTGAATAGGCATTGCTTGCCGAGCGGGGGCGACGATCTACGTTTGTAGATACGTCTCGTTTGCCCGATGTGTTGCCAGCGCCGGCTGCTTGTTGTCTGGCTGGGGCTCTCTGTTGTTGTTGTTGTTGTAGTTGTTGTTGTTTTGCTATGTTGATTGTTTTTTCGAAGCGTATACTAGTAGTTTGGGTAGTTGGCCTGTGACCACGGAAGGCATCCGCGTCAGGGGGGCCGGTACGGATGTTAAAAGGTACTGAGCAGTACTCAGAACGGCGTTCATGTAAACATTAACGGATCATACCGTAACTGCACAACAACAAAACATTGTTGTTGTTGACGACATGATGAGCAGAAAACAGAGAGTGTGAAGAGCTCCGTGGGTCGCCCTTCCAGTTTTTTTTTTGTCGGTTGACGGCCAAACCGTGAAGAACCTGGGAACCGTTTGGCCAGACGAAAACCGGTGCAGAATCGTTCTGGAAACCGCAATGTTCTGGTGGGTTTTCTTCAGAATGTATTTTGAGATTCTTTCTTGAAGGGTATATTCGAGTTTGAGGCAGGTTCTCTTTGTGCGGATGGGGCCTTTTTCCAGGTTGGTTCGTCTCTCGGTTTGCGTTGTAACTTGCTATTGCATTGATTGGTGATTTCTGATTCCACGTGCCAGAAGTGTGCACCCTTTTTTGGGTTGTTTTTGAAGCGTGTACCCTTTTTGGGGTTGTTGAAGTGTGTGCCTTTTTTGGGTAGTAGCTGGAGTGTGTATCCTTTTTTCCGGAGTTGAAGTGTATACCCTTTGGGGGGTTGTTGAAGTGTGTACCCTTGTTGGGGTTGTTGAAGTGTGTACCTTTTTGGGGTAGCTGACGTGTGTGTACCCTTTTTTCGGAAGTTGAAGTGTGTGCCCTTTTTTCGGTAGTTGGGTCTGTGACCACGGACTGCGTCCGTGTCGTTGGGTCGGTAAGGATGTGTGGAGGGACTAAGCAGAGACCGGAACGGTTTGTTAATGTTTGGACAAACAAAATTACATGAATGTACGCGTACTCACTTCGTGCGTAGTGAAGCCCGTGCAGTCCTCGACGAACGCAAACAGTGGTTTGTCATCGCCACGGAGACGTTTTGGGGCCGTCCCCTGATACAATGAAGTATAATATTGTTTCAACCGCATAATAATGTGCGCTGTTGAATCTCTTTCCCTGATTTTCACTCAAATCGAAACATTGTCCAAAGATACGTGCAACTGGTGATCCATGTCATTCCTCTATCTGGTCGAAGGAAATGAAAAAGCAATGACGTTTTGTGCGGCACTTTTCATACAGTGTTCACAATCTCTCGAAAACTACCTGTGAAATCGTTCTGCCAATGAACAGCAGTTCCGGCACCTGCAGCACTCCCGTGCAAACCCAAATCCTGCAAGGTGGAATTCATTCACTCATTCCGAGAGCTGTGGCCTGCTTGTGTACACTGAATTCCAGGCGCAGCACAGAAAAGTCCGACCTTCCAAGATACTGATACGAAAACAAAGTACAGTAGTGGGCCCTCAGCAACGCCTTTTGGAAAACGCCGGTGGCTCTGCATGGCACCGGTGGAATTGCTGGGCACCGACTGAATCACCAAGTCCTACTGACGGTGAATGCTCGCAAATACGTGAAAAATGACTACTTCCATAAATTACTGTACAACCAGACAAGCTGCATTTGAACGTAGTACTCGAGCATAGTGAAGCAACTAGAGGTGATAAAAGGGAAAAGACAAGACTCCCACACTCCTGCAAACCAATTCAACGCACAAAGACATGCTTGGGCGCCTGCCACCTTTCCTTTATAGCTTACGGGCTCGACTCTTGACCTGCAATCCGAAAATATCTTCATGAACACGCATAGATAGGTATCCACATACCGTTCCCAAAGATGCTCGAAAACAACCAACTCCGGTCACCAAGCTGAGCATGTTAACATCGAGACACACGCAACTCAGCCCGAGAGATGTTGGAAAACAACCAAATTCGGTCGCAACCTGAACCGTTCCTACCAACACTCACTTCACAAATACGCAAAAGACGCGAAACACATGACCTGAAGATATTCGGTAGTCTAGCGGCGCTTTACTATACAAGTGCTGGAAAGTCATCGCCTATATCATCAGGAATGCCTTTGGAGAGGAGTGGTCTAAGGAGACAACTGCCAGACCAAACACCCGTCACACTCATTTTCTCATGGATGATTCTGCATACAAAACAACAAGACAGGGACCACATATAAATACAGTGCGCCACCACGTTGCAACGGAAGAAGTAAGGAATTCAGGCTAAAAACAAAATAATAACGGTGGACTTGATTGACTTGATAAGAACGGGTGCTCAGTTACAGAACCCCTCACAATACCAATGTTGTACTAGCTCCCCGGAGAAATCAGGAACGAGCCTCGGTCAGAACATTAGGCTCTCGAGTGGTGACACCTTTTCTGCGTTTGTTTATCTATGCGTTCCTGGTTCAAAAGGGTAACCGGTATTGACGCAACGGAGACCTTCAACCCAATGGCACCCGACTATAGCTGCTAGGAAAGCCCTCGGCGATTGTTGACAGTATGTATACCTACCGTTGTGTGAGGTGTGAAAATGAAATACATGAGGTAAGAGAGGTGGTGCTTGACCTTGTGCTGGGTGCTCTTCTATGTGCGGTGATCGAGTGCAGTGGCTGATATAGCGTCGGCACGTGGCGTCTGCAGTCACGCTCTCTTTTAGCTTCTCTCCATCCTTCCGTGGGAGAAGAACCGACAAGAGAATATCAGTAGACCATGAACGTGGTGAGTGCCAGGCTGCCTCCACAAATGCGGCTTGGGTCGCCGCTGCACGGCGTGTCGCACGTCGCCGTTCCATACCGGTCGTAGTCCTCGTCTGCAGCTCCGCAGAAACACCTGCCAAAACAAGAATGCACAAACGAACTTGGTTCACCCTTCCGTGTATCAATATCAACTTGCCCTTTCAGACCTGGTGTAGTAAGGACAGAAGAAGGTGTGGATAGACAGATCGGAACAGTTTCTTTTGAGAAGACGACAATAACAACATCGAGCAAGCCGGAACTCACTCTCTCCCCCACTGGACGGCGAAGTACTTGGCGTTGAACTCGGAACAGAAATCCATGCACCACTGAGGAGCGATTGAACGCGGCGACAGATCGCGGCGACAGAGGGGTGGGGGGAGGGTGAGTCTTCACAGCGAAACCGGGCGAGGGCCAAGAAGCGTCTTCGTGCACGACGTGCAACGACTGCGTACTTTGTCAGTTGCCTAAGGGATAGTTGTGGAGAGCTCATTGTAGCTACGTGTGTGTCGCGGTAACTTACATAGAGCCCATAACTTACATAGAGCCCATTCCATCAACGTGATCGACCTGCAGAACCGACCATGCTGCTCAAATCTAAAACAAAATCGCGAGAACAAGGCAGCTTACGCTCGCATCCCTCGTCTCGTTTGATGGGCGATAGCCGTTATATTTCCTCTTCTAGTCATGGAATCATGAAGCAATCGTTGTCCAACGATGACTCACCTCGTGTGTCATGTCGTTGCTCGTCGTGAGCTTCAGGGACAGAGCACGTTCGAAGCGATGGTCGCTGTAGCAGCCAAGGTACCTTGATCCCTCCGGGATGTCGGTTGCGAGAGCGCTGCCGTACTCGTACAACGATATGGCCCAGTAGCCGCCACAGGTTTGCTCTTCGTCTCCAGCGCAAGGGTATTCACAGGTGGTCGAGCCGTGGCGGAAGAGGTCTTCGTCGTCCTTCTCATCTGTAGATCCGCACCAGCACTGTCAGGATTCGAGTAGGACGGGAGGGTGGCGAGAGGGGGGGTGCCGACATGCAAGGAGAGTGTTCGTTCGGATTCTCATCCTGCCACTTTGGTACAAGAGCCGAGTCATGCAATGGACCGCTGATCGGATATTGTTTCGAAGCTTAGTAAATCCGCTGTAGCATCACAATCAAAGGCCGCGTGAAAACGTGCCCCCCCCCCCCCGGCGGTGTTCATTGTAGAGTGCCGCGGAACTCACCGCCGTGTAAGATACGAAAGTCTCCACGGAGTGTGACACAAATTAACGGCAGGGAAAAGTTAGAAATTTGGAACGTTGCCTGATACTGTCACGATACACGTTCGCAGCTCGCGCAGAACGTGCACGTTTTGTCTAGCTCTGCGAGTCTTCGGCGGTTGAACCCCGGGTGCCGAAAGGTTTAACGCTTAGAGTTGGAAGGCGTGTTTAACTCGAAGAATAATCGCGCCTCATCGATCCGCTCACCTCTGAGCCGTACTGCATCCCGAAAAAGTCGTCGCCCTCGCAGTACGTGGCGCACATCTTTTGGTGTAGCAGGGCGGTGAAGAGAGGCAAGGAAAGCATTGTCAGCACGTGGTGGATGCAACGGGCCGGCGACGGGAAGCATTCACATTCCGCATCCATGTGCCAGACTACATACCAGAAATACAAATTGCTTTTCCCACTGACAGTGGGATCCCCATGCCGGTGACTTTGGTTCCAGTCGAACCTGAACGAGACGGTTCGCACAGAATCTGGGAACGAACAGGGGCTTTCCCATGGTTGGGTTTTCTCATGATCGTGATTCTGATCGGGTCATGACTCGGTCATGAACCGATGACTCGGTCATGACTGGGCATGACTGCGATCATGACCCAGTTATGACCCATGCCCGGGTCATGACTTGATCACGAGATTGAGTGACGTCGTGATCGAGGTCACGACCGCAGTGATGCCCAGGCCATGGCCCGGTCGTGATCGGGTCAAGACTCGGCCATGGCCGAGTCGTGCTCAGATCATGACTCGGTCTCGGCCGAGTCACGACTCGAGCAAGAACGGGTCATGAACTGGTCATGATTGGCCATGACATGGTGGTTATGGTTTCGTAGGTCATGGCCAGTTTCTTCATGAGCTGGTCATCACTCGACCATGGCCTGGGTATGGGGTGTGCAAATAAGCCATGCATCCATAGGCGGAAAACACCCTATGCAGGAAACAAGATGGGGGGAAATGTTCATGTCCCCATACCCTGCTCTGCAACACCATCGTCTTCTATCCCTCCACCCGGTATCCAATTGATTTACACCCAATGCTTTTCTGGTGCTCCCAAACAATAGAATATCTGCTTTGGCAGGGGCGTGAAACCGTCAATAATCCCAACGCTAACTATAACAACCCTTTCCCCTTTCCCCAAGCCGACACGATAGGTACTAGGTAGGCGCTGGGTGGATAAGTTCTACGTTGGTGTTCCGGCATTGGCGCTAGCCTGGCCTTGATGGGACAACTTCTAGGTGAGAGTGCGGGCGTAGGTGCGAGGTTGACGTTGATACGATGAATCTAGACAGACCGGCGGGCGATGACATGATCAGGTCTCGGTCATGGCCCACTCATCGCGACCCGCTCATGGCACGATCACGACTCGGTAAATGACGCCATCATGGCGAGATCACGACCTAGTCATGATCCGACAGTCTCTTGTCGACACTTCCTGCAAAAGAGATGGACAATCACAGGGTCATGACCCGGTCATGAGTGGGTCGTGATCCGATCATGATCGGTTCCGTCATCGATAATGACCGAAATCATGACTCGTGGTGACCCGACCATGATGGGATCATAACGTGATCAAGACCCGATCACTGAGTCATCATCATGATCACGCTCACGATCTAAACCAATAAATTTTCCCATTGAAACGAAAACCGAAAGAACGCCCTACAGGGCGAATTGCGCGCTCAATCGATCAGGTCGCCATGCGAACCACACGAGAGAATACCGACATGAAAAGGAAAGAGCTTTACACGTTGTTTTTACGACCGCTCGGCCTCACCTCGGTCGTCAAGTCGCTGCTCCGGTATACGCTATCCAGAAGGCGGTCGTCGCGGCTGTCCTTCACGCATCCGAGGTACATAACTCCCTCGGGACTGCCGTGGTTTTTGACGCCTAAGGCGCTAGTCCTGATTGTTCCGGCGGGTCCTTGGATGGAGATGTTTTTATACTCCACCTCCGCGTCGGCCACCTTGCGAGGAAGCGATTGAGATACAGACGGGCGAATACAGAGGTTAACGAGAACCTAGCACCCAGTTAGCGCACCGCAGAGCGTTGAAATCTACCTCGCGGACGTTGCGAGGAAAACAAGGTACTCAAGAAGAACATCATCACTTCAAACGTCCGAGGGGCTTCAAACATGAGCTTGGCAAACCTTTTGTTGTGACTTGTGGTGACCTGAAAAGCCAACATCAAGAAGAGGCAAAATAGTTGCTTATATCAACAATGAAGGTCCAGATTGGTGCATCGTCATGCTGCCAGGTGGAAATCAAACAATAATAATTGATCGTTCGCAGGACTTCAGGTACCAAAGACGCCGAAGCAAATATGGCACACAGTGTATACTCCACCTCATGCAATCAGTCCTGCCTGCGAGCACTCCACCTTGTTCCTGATGTGGTAAAGTCCGAGTTTGAACATCATCGTGTCGGCGTCGTTATTCCAGGCCACGGGCTTGTAGCTGGAAGGCCACACCGCCTTACCCTCCACCGCGCCCGAGAAGTGGACCTTGGTTGAAGTTGAACGGTAGGGAGGGTATCCCACGAGTCAGACGGGGGTGGCGTAGCGTGTCTCGCCTCAAGCGATGGCTTGATTCTCGAAGAACCAACACTGTAACAACGACTACATACATAAGACTATTGCCATAAGTATGCTTCGAAACAGCATGGGGAAGTACCTGCTTCCGACACAACACGTTGGTATGACCCAATGAGCGTACCTCGTGAGAATTTAACTGCATGCACGTTGTTCGCCACTTTTAGCCTATATGTCGAGATGATGTTGCGGAGCAACTCCGGTTGTTCCCTGGGTAAGATGCTCATTTGAAGTCTCGTGATATGGCGATGACATGGACACGCCAATCAACAGTAGGCAACGCATCCACACCTCCATGGACTTCCCGAAGGTCGTCTGGATTTCGACGTTGACCCACTCTCCTGTGGCGTCCTCCCAGCTCAGGAACTCGTCCATACCCTCGACAATGTCGGATTCATCGTTGTTGAAACGTACGTTGATTCCGTCATTGTTGGCCGTGACGGAGAACAGGGGGTTTCCCAAGAGCTGAAAGCCTCCCGAAACGCCTTTCATCTGGCCCAACCGGCTGGAGGACCCGGAAACCTTCATGCCGTCCTTCGCTTTGAAGCTGTACTTGAAAATGTAGGTCTCGCCTTCGGGGTGTGGCAGGATGAGTGGGGAAAGTTTGCATCTTCAATGGTAAAAATAAATTATGGTTCGAGACCCGCACAAATGGATCAGCATCCCGTCGGAATGAAGTATCTACACCTATTCCGTCCGCTCAGCATGTGCTCATTTCGTCATCGCATGATTTGAGTGATGATGGTCTATGGATGCCTCGTTTTGGCGGGCAGGGTACTGCTTACCAACGGGGCGGGTATAGTTGGACGTCGGCGAGGCGAGCAAATCCAATAGGAGGCCACGATAGAAGACCACGAAGCCCGAATCCATATACCAGCAGGACAGATTGCGCTTGGTTGCGTAGCAGTTACCACTTCGGAACGAACTAATTAAAGGGTACAGACAGGGACAGTTTAAGCACGAGAGTGTCCGCGTAGGACGCCAATACAAATGATCTGATGTATCCCGTCCTGCGTTCGTCGAGTCCCGACGCCGAAACGAGGCTTACCCTTTGCGAACTGGAAGCCCCCGACGCCTTGCTGCACCAAGACTTCGGCGCGCTCTTTGTCTTCGGGGACGATGAACCTGGAGAAAAGAAGCGAACGTGCGGCAAAGAAGGGCGATGAATCAAGCATGAAGCCGCCGAAGTCAAGATAACCAAGCACGGCGCTGTTCGAGAGATGCCCTTCCGCGTATGGTGCACGGACGGGCGTTTTAATATTAGCGTTTCACTTGCTTCATAATTCCGGCTGGGTGGGAATCAACCAGAGATATATGTTGTCAGAATACACAAAAATTGCACGTTCCATGGTATATAATTTCTCGGCGACACGGGACAATTCCCTTGATCGTTACGTCATTCTTACCAATGTGCATGTTCTTGTTCGCACCTGGAGCAGGGTTCTACTTTCGTGCCGGCAGAGCACGAGGTCAATGTCCCTCCCCG
The DNA here is from genome assembly GCA_000310025.1 of Ectocarpus siliculosus. Taxonomy (NCBI): domain Eukaryota; class Phaeophyceae; order Ectocarpales; family Ectocarpaceae; genus Ectocarpus; species Ectocarpus siliculosus. The sequence continues at coordinate 3,710,821 of FN649735.1, forward strand.
CGCCTCAACCTCCACCAAAGAACCGTAGCCGAAAACGCATTCCCAGTCGATGGTGTTGCCGCTGAGAGCTGTGCACGTGATGTCTGTCTGCTGGCACTGCCCCTTTTGGCGACAAGACATTCGGCATGTACGACAGAGGAGACGTTGTCCCGAATGAGAAAAAATGAGGAGAATATGACGGTGGGTCACCCACCATAGTGGGCTTCAGCCAAATATATTCTGTATTCAGATCAGTGGACATTGCCTTGACGTCATCAAAATATTGGGGACGTGTTTGCGGGGCTGAATGGATGATATTCACCCCCAAACGGGAGTCACGTCGCAATATATTCTTCCTTACAATTGCGACGGGGGAGATTTTCGGGTTGATGGACCGTGCGATCTTTTCGATTGTCACATAACGGCAGATGCGTCCATGTATCGTATCGAATACGGAATGTTTCTACTGCTACATAGGGGGGCAACCCTGACATGGTCAAAGTAGACTCACAGAGGAATCGACGGAGCACGTGTTTGTCGGGTCGTCGACGTGGGGGCTTGTCCGGATGATGCCGTTCGGTCCCTCGATCGAAATATCCTGATAGATGACCTCCTGGTCATGAACCTGCGGGTTGTAGGTGAATCATCGATGCAACTTATCGGTTGTGGTGGATCGTGACCTTTCATTTCCGTTTCGGTGGTGGATCATGATCTTTCAGGAGATAATTTGGGCAAGAAGTGCATGGGCCGTCTGTGCGGGGCCCCGACTATACAACACAGGTGGAGAACTCTTTCGATTCGTCCTCGGCCTGCGGATAGAATGTATACCGAGTACGCGAGAAGCACAAGGGCAACACCACACATCAGAATGACCGGTTCGTCGAAACCTTATGTAGGTTTACATGTTAGTCACCAAGATACCAAGATTTAAGAAGAGAAAACGACGCGACACGTGTTCTTTTGCCGAACGTCATGTTCCTGCAAGGCTGTGTTGAGCACGGGATCGTCGTTCCTTGGAAAAGAATCGCCAAAAAAGTTCACCTCGAAGACCATCAAAAGACCCAAATTTTTGACGAAAAGAACAAAGAAACTCGCTCGGTACTGCTCTTCTCCCGAACATCACGCAACGAGACTGCGACCTTGCAATACTCGCAGATTTCATGGTGCTACTACTGCCACTTCGATCCTACGTCGCCGATGTTGAGTGACGACATCTGGAGGACGGTACTTCCCCAAGTACATTGAACTTGTGGAAAAATATTTACTAGCCCGAAGACAACATTCTGAAGGCGGCCGGGCGGGCATCCAAGCAAGGCAGGGTGGCGAGACGTACATTGTGAATGGAGTGGTAGAGACCCAGCTTCATCCGGACCATTTCGGAGTCGCGGTGCCAGGCCACGGGCTTGAGGTCACTCGGCCAGACAGCCTTTCCGCTGACGGCTCCAGAGATGTTCACCTGTTGCCAACACGCGAACAACAAGCATTGCCGGAAGGTTCACTGGTAGTTAAGAAATCAACACTACACCAGCCGTCGTTCGGAACAGCGGGTGCAAGGGGTGAATAACCCATCCATGTCAGCAAAAGAAAGAAACAACACTGATGGCACGCCTCAATATTTCGGCTCAAGGCAGAACGCGAATCTGACGCATTGGCACCCTCCGGGACTTGCCAGTTTGCTGCTGATGCAGTGAGTTGATGGGTCTGTCAAGGACATTCTAATACGGCGCACAACCGTAGTCGTCGAGGTCACTTCCACGTACCTCCATGGACTGTCCAAAGGTGGTGATGATCTCCACGTGCACCCACTCCCCGGTGGCGGCATCCCAGTCCAGCGGCATGTCCAAGCCGTCGTGGTAGTCTTCGATGGACTCCAGGTTGCTGAAGCGAACGTGCAGCCCGTGCTTGTTGGCGGTGAGGGAGTAGATCGGGTCGCCCTTGACCATGTAGCCCCCCGCCGAGCCCTTGAGCTGAAAGGACAGTTTTCGTCCACGCACGGCAGCAGATACATGCTTGGTGAATAAAGTTTTTGTGGACTTGCGGGCAGTCGACAACTTTTGGTTTGACAGTGCCTCGATGACGTTCGAGGTGCTGTGTTTCGCACGGACCATCTATGTGACGCGAATTCGCCTGAATCCCTGTCGATTGCGGCAATCATCTCGCTCGTTGGTTGCGGCAGTATCAATGCTGACTTGACTCTCCGGCCATTCTTCACAACGTACACATGGGCTTTCGTGTGACCGCGAGTGTCAGCGCTGTGAACGTCAGGAGGTGTCTCTGCACGTGTTAACGGTAATGATTTTGGTCAACGGGGGTGCTTTTGGTCAAGCGGGGGGGATGTTTCACCTGTGAGATAACCATCGGCGCTATTATCGTCCTCGTTTGCTG
>FN649735.1:3720260-3748399 GCA_000310025.1 Ectocarpus siliculosus
GTATTGTTCATGTCTTGCGAGTGGTGGGGATGCTGCGGGTAGGTCACCGTAGCGATGCGTTTACCCGCCGCGATATATTCATTTTGATTGTTGTGTGGTGCACGTTGCATTGTGTGAGGTCCGTCCGATAAGCAGGCTGTAGGCTAGACTGTCCTCACCGTTCTGAAGATGATAGACGCCAGATAATGTTACAGTTTAGAGCAGAAAGAGCAGTGTTGTCTCAGCACGGAAACTGTGTTTCGTCGTCGGTCTAGAGGTAGATGTGGTGGTGTCGTTTTTGCTCCCCCGAGACAAGGGTTTTCATACTCGTCCTTGGGGCGTTTTTCATCTTGCTCGATGCGTGTTGTCTGAGATGGTCGACTTTCATTGTCAATTCCCATGTACAGCCGTCCGTGCATGGCACATATTTGGTAGCACTTGTTTCATTGAGCAGTATTCCGAATTTAGGATATGAACTCCCATGTGTAAGGGCATCATCAGCCATTCGTGCGTGACATCTCTTGGATCGCACATTTTTCATTCAGCAGTGTTCCCGGGTTCGGATATTGATGGACCTGGGCAGCTTAGAGCAAGTCGTAAGAAACGAGGGAAAACTTGGCGGGATGTAGACTGCTGTTGTTGTTGTGTCGAGCAGTGCAAGGGCACCGTATGTAGATGGCACACACGCCAGGTTTTCCATTGGCTTTCTGTCGACAGAGTGATGTCACAGTCTGACCAAGAATACAGTATAATAGATGTCATGTCCACTGTATCCTCGGTGGCGGCGACCATGTCGCTTCTTCTGAGAGCACGGTAAGGTTTGCACGTTGTTTCCGGTGAATCTCAACGGACAAAAAATAACAATCCAAGGTTCTCCTTTGGGATGAATGCCAACGGGCAGGAGTGCCTAAGAAAAATCGAAGGTTCGGAACGTCCTTCTTTTTGTAACGAGCCAAGCGCGAGCGCAAACATCGTATCTACCAGACAGCTTGAATTCCTACGGCCGAAAGTGAACAATATCCAAGGTTCTCCTTTCGAGTGACTTCCAGTAGGCGAAAGTGAAAAATCTAAGACCCTGGACTTCATGTAGTGAGGGAAAAAGCGAGCGCAACATCAAGCACCAGAAGGTATGAATCCCAAGGGACGAGAGTGAACACCCGAAGGTTGTCCTTTAGAGTGAATGCCAATGTTCAAGAGTGAAAAATCGAAGGTTTTTCCTGCAGAGGGCGCACAGCGAGTGCAAGACTATACCAGAAAGCGTGAATCCAGTGGACGAAAAAAGGCAGCAATCCAAGGTTCTCCTTTCGAGTGAATGCCAATGGGCGCAAGTGAAAATTCAATATTCTGAACTTCCTGTAGCGAGCGTGTCAAACATCAGCCGTGTGATTCATAGGGTAGTGAGGGCAAGAGCCAAAAACAATCGTTGCGACCCTTGTTCTCTGCGGAAGTACCTTATCTAGGGCATATTGGAGCCCGATGTTGGCATTGTGGAGCGACCCATGCACACAACACACACGCTATGAAAGCATGAATGTCGACGTCCAAAAGTTGCCATAAGCTTGATCCGCATGCGCAAAATCTTATGGGAAAAACGATCCGGTTGCGTGCGCACCAAGACTCACCGAGCCTTGCTGAAAAGAAACTCCGACCCCAATGTTTCCGGAACTCACATGCATGGTAAAGACCGCCGAAATGCCACGGCACCGCAAGACGGACTGCCGTTGAATAAATCCGAGCCCTTGTGCCATAACAGCGGTTGTTAGGTGGTGAAGCGTAGTACAGCGACGGGGCCGGATACGAGTTGTATGGCCAATCAGCAAAAGGTTAGGTGAACATTGGCGGGCAGCCCCGTGCTAGGGGGCACAATGTGCCTGCTCTCTCTCTTGAAATCTCCAGTTTTACCCTATGCGTTTTCGTCGACGGACATGAAAACCATCATTTCACACCAGTTTCGACCGAACGAAGTGGTTGGCACCGCCGGTTCCATTTCAGTGAGGCGTGTCAACCATGCTGATGTCTCGGTTGCCGGTGGTCTTCATTTTCTTTGGAGAAACTCGTGCGGGGAAATGTGCCGATGGAAGATGGAAGGGTCTCATTTCCCGTCGGGTCAGGGTACATGCCCGACCGTCAGGATAGAATTCCAGAGAAAAACAGTCGCCATAGGATAATCAAGGTTTTCTTTTGACACGGCAGGGTGAAAGTGGGCGTCGACCAATCAGCTAGCTTTAGTTCACGCCATGACAAATCTACCCGGCTGAGTCGCAAATTGGACCAGGCTATGCTACACTACCCTGGTGTGTCACTTACCCAACATAAATCAACGGGAGAAAGGTTACACAAAACTGCGGTATGTTTGACCAACACTTGAGAATAAGACGTTATCTTTCAACTGCTATCTCGTGTTCTTGACAGAACCGGAACCCGACGTGTTCTTCGGAAGAAAAAAAACAATCTACGCTGGCCTCACAGACCATGATTCGAAAACCTCAAAAATACACACGACGAACTACGTGCCCCCATCATTATATAAAAAACTATTTAACACCGCACAGCTTTGGCACCTGCATGCATGAACGATGCGAGGGTCCACTCGCCGGCGAAACAACAAAAAACGCGCGCACACACACACACTGCGGTTACAACGAGACGAGATGCCACCAACACGCCCGTCCGTTGTCCAAAACAAGTTACGCCAGGGAAGAACGAAGCAATAGCCCGGTGCGCCACCACAAGAACAAGAAAACCCAGTGTCCACCATGCCTGAGGTACAAGGACATCCTGAGCAGAGTCCCCGCCGCTATCCAAAAATCTACCACACAAACAAGATCCGCGTGCACGGGCACTACCGGGTTTCCTCAGTCAGAGCGCCGCCTAAACGCGCGTCCGTTGTCCAAAAACAAATCACGCCAGGGAAGGAGAAACAATGCCCCGGTGTGCAGTCACAAAAAAAAAAGCCAACGTTCATCATGTCTGAGGTACAAACGCATCCTGAGCCACGTCCCCGCCTTTATCCTACCACATGAACAATATCTGCCGGCACCGGCACCACGGGGTTTCCCCAGTCAAACGCTCCACGATCAGATTCATTTTCGGCCGTCCTCTATTGCTACCGCTTCGGCCTGGGCGGTTGGGGGCGGTACCCCAGACCACCGGTTGGTCTGCTTGCTTATGGCTTCCATTTTTCCCTCCACCGTCTGCCTGGTCATCTTTCGAGTCAACAAATCGTCAGGTCAGCGAGGCGGGAGGGAGGGGGGGGGGGGGGGGTTACTTGCGTGGTGCTTGACGCCATCTTGACAGTTCAATGCATCGCAGTCGAGAGGGAGAACACCTATTTGTACCCTCCCAAGGATTGCTGGGCCACTCTGACGAACAACATCCGACACATGGTGCATCTCCACATCATGTTTTGGGGAAAGGGACAGCGCAACACGCACACCAAGGTGCAAGGAGGACGGAAGCCGTTCGGATCGCAGCACGGTCAACAAATTGGCACACACAGGATTACCACACAACACAAAAAACACCCCTGATAGGTGACTCCCGACATCCAAGTTATCGGCAGCATGGAGGGTGTGGCTGCTACCTGTTTCGGCCCGGGCGACTTGTACACATGGGAACACGACCGCGAACGCGAGTATTGGCGAACCCTGCTTAAGTTGGCAGCCTAGTCGACTTGCCCTTCCGCATCTGCTTGTATGCATAGGTTTCATCACACGCGTGGGCGCCCGGCCATGAAGAAACTTCCTAAAACCCAGAAAGAGACAGCCAAGAGGTACCCATAGGGGCGACAGAAAAAATCTATTCCTGTTGCGTACCTCCGGTGGCCCCGCCATGTAGAACCCCGCCGTCATTACCAAGATCGTAAATCCCTGTGCGACGACCCGGCCCCTCATAAGCTTCTGCGAAAGCTGCTTGTTGCCCTGCTTGAAAGAGTAGATTCCTGCGACCCGACAGCATGCACCAGTACACGTGCGGGGTATGCTTGTGTCGGTTCAACGTAGCAGGCAAAGAAAAAACACAAATTACTCAGCGTGTATCTGATAAACCGAATTTAACGACGACCACAACCAGAACAGAAAAATATCATAGGGAAAAACCGGAGGGGAGACGCATGCCACACACATATCACGGAGACAAAGGTGACGGAGATGTATGGAGTACAGACCTTATGGATGGGCACGAGAGAAAATGACCACACAGAATCACCAATTGCAAGGAAATTCGCATATTGCCTCGCCAGAAACAGGAGGCACAACCGGCGTGGCGATGCTTCCCTCTGCGCTACGCTGGGCCCACCCGCAATTTCTCCTTTGCGTCGAGCCCCCTCTGCCGCGGACGCTTCGTGTTCCCGCTATTTAGTCTAGATCTGACGATTCGCACTGGCCAGCTAATGCATATGTCGTGGTTAACAACTCCATTGGTTAAGGATATGTATGGTTTTCGTTAAGCAGGCAAACGTGTTCTCATGCCGGGGAAAGTGTCCTTAAGGTTGATACCCCTCCTTACGTTGAACATTCTGCGAGCCACCATGCCTGTGAAAAAAAAGTTGTCCTTGACCGGGGGAGTGTCCCAAAATATGGGGTCCTCAACCGAGACATGACTGTATCCCTACAACAAAACAGGGCAAGCAGCAAGGCAGAAGATGGCCATAAAACACACACCCAACCAAGGTCAAAGGGGGAGTGGCAGGGAACCACAATCACATGCGGCGAGTTGTATACCCCTTACGTCAAGATGTATCTAAAAGCTGCACCAAACCACCACGAACAATGCGATCCACAGGGTATCCACAATCGCACGAGGAGCGAATGTCCCCTGGGGAAGTAATGAAATCGTATGCACCCTTACCCTAGCCCCAACCCCAACTTTTCCGATTCTGTACAATACTACCCAGCACAAACCTGGGTAGACTACTTGTAATGCGTATGACAGATACGATCAAAGTCCCTCCGCGAGCATCTGGGGTTTCGCCTTCAACTCAGGTAGACTAAACTCAGATAGACTTAATAGTCTTTAGTGCCATAGAAAAACACGCGCGATTCGGCCATGTTACGGGGAGAAGCGCCTCAGCTATGCGAACCTGACGAGAAAGTGGTCACGTTGCATATAATGTACTTCTAGCAGTGTTCAGGCAGGGGACATCACAGCAGTACCAACTATCGTAGTCTACCGCCGCAGTACATTTCGCTGTCTCACGAAATACAGCTGTGCGCTACCAGAGCAGCAGTGCTTCTGTCTCTTGTGCTAAGGGATCAGAAGAGGGAACGAGCACAGAGAGGCCCATCCTGCTAGGGTAATTTTTTTACGCGATAATTGTGGTTGGTACGACGGGCTTGTAGTTCGCGAAGCCGTGTGCTACTAAGCCCTCAAGGGTTGTGCTGGCTGCTGCTGCTGCTGCCTGCTGCTGCCAGCGCAGAGACCAAAAACGGGTGTCTCGTCGAACTCCGATATGTTGGCGACTAGAAAGAAACAAAAGAAGGGCGGCAACCTCTGGCCAGCGTCCGCCGTCAACAAGAGTTTGACAGCCAGAGTGTTAGCAACAGCAAAAGCGCCTCCTCTTTCCGCTGGTCGGTCACGAGACAACGGGGCCGGTTGGAATGACGGGCAGCGGAGTGTTGCGGAGATTCACAGGTTTGAAAACAGAAAACATGTTACAAGTCGACTCTGCTTGTAGCTCCCCAAAGCTACGACTACAGGGAAGTTTCAACCTACCCTCCTTCCCGGTACTGCCTCCGCTATTGCACGTAACTGACAGATGTGTCTCGCCGTGTGCTACATCTCTGCTGACGCGTTGCTGTGTTGGTGGCGAAGCATGCTGCTCTTGGAAAACATCGCCATACCTGACACCAAGAATCCCACTGTCGCCAAGGCCCCGATCGGCACCAGAGGCTCCTTTTTCCCCTTCACCGCCAACTTCTCAAAAAAAGAGGGTGCTCGCTCGTCCATGGTCACCATGATAGAATCGTCTGTACCACGAGCGCGCAACTTAGCAGCTTGTGCAATTGCTGTGCCTCTTCTTGCTTTGTCTTTAGGTATGGAAGATGACAAAATAGAGCGAAGCGGTCTTTAAGTGCGTGGCGGGGGCATCCGTCAACGAGAATATGTGCATGGGGTACATCTAATAGTCGCGTAGCCCCCATGTGTGCTTCAACACGACACCCAGCACACACAGCACACAGCAGACAGGACATTCTGCATTGCTTGTTTCTGTCTGGTGTGAGGACGAGAAGTAGTACCCGCAGAAGAAGCTGGACGGGCGCGTGGAGTGCTCGTCTTACGTGAACCGCTTGCTGTCGAATCGAAATGTCTGCAAGCGGTGGAGGGAGTTACAACATGGAGGTGAGTTTCTCGAAAGGATCAACGGCCGGCTGGCTTCGACAACAACAGCATGTGTAGTTGCTCTCACACCAGGGGCTTACAGAAAGAGTCCATCCAGTTGAATACCATCCAAGGCACAAACTAGCACTTCGCGAGGGCTGTCATTCTGCGACGCTGGTGTGCTATCGCCGGGATTGGCCACTGAAACAACATTGGGGCTTCTGGGTGGTGCTGCTGCGTTACATGTACATGCAGCAGCGGCCTTTTGCTCCGTACAGCGGCCTGTTGCTCCGTGGTCACCTGGCAAAGTTGTCTTCGCACCAGTTGTTCCTGAGCATCTCGCTCTTCGGCAATGCCACTCCACGAAGTGTGCAGACTACAGCATCAACACTCTGCGCCGCATTACCGTCAACTCGGTCTTCGCTGGACCCTGCAGCTTTTTTTTTTCCCAGGCATTTCGTGTTACCAAATTTGAATTTTAAACATCTTGTACAACCTTCCGCAGGGTGTCGTTGTACAACCCTCCGCAGGGTGTCGTTGTACAACCTTCCGCAGGGTGTGGGCACCGGCACACACAAAGCGTAGACGACAAGCAGTATCAGAGAGAAAAAGGCCGCCATGTGTGCATGTACATGCAAATGCCCCTCTCTCTCTCTCTCTCTTTCTCTCTCTCTCTCTCTTGGTCGGTAACCAAGGCAAACGTTGCGTTGTGTACCAGTTAGACACAATCCACTCGTGTATGATGTCCTGGTGATGGATGCGACGGGACAAAAAAAAAAAGAACAACGGTAGCATCGTCAGGCTTGCGGACAGCAGTACGGATTTTCGTTTTTCGCGCCCTCAACATGAAGCCTACCGCAAAGGGCCATGAGATGGCACCGGTCTGAGATATTGCACCCAGGATTCTTGAAGTAGCTACCGAAACTATTGTGAACTATTTAAGGGCCCAGAACAGGGGTTTTGACGCTGGCTCTTTTCTCATACTTTAATCCAACACAAGAAAGAAAACAACCTTCCCGCAGGAGGTACCTGGTAATTAGTACTGTTATCAGTAGAGGACACCATGAACAGGCGTTGTGCGTGCTGGCACGTTCAGGCTTGCTACTGGAGCTGAAATATCGAAGGTCGCAGCAACCTCTGAAAACAGTCCGAAATCTGCGCCGGAACCAAGCGGCATCCAACATTTGTCACGGCCGTGCTCACCGCCACTGACCTTATTTGAACGCCTGCCGTTTTGGCTCTTTTGACTTGAAATTAGAATGGGGCGAATTTTTATCTTGATTTCAAAGTGGGCGTGCGGAGGTAGGCGCGTGAAATGTATGTTTTTAGCAGCCTCTACTGTCGCCCTGTGCAGGATTCAACGATTTCTGTTTTTTGCGATGCCTTCCGACTGGTCTTGTGTGTCTGTTGTACAGTTTCTGGTGCTCTTGCGTATGTTTTCAAAATTGGTCTACATCGAACTTGCTGTTCTGGGGGCCATTAAGGCGCACTGGGGGTCGCAGGTCTCCTCTTCCAAAATCCAGGAAACACCTGCGTATCTCAGTTTTCCAAAGTCTACAAATAACTCCTGTACGAAACTTCAATCGCAAATTAATCGTCCGCGCACCCCCCCTCGTAGACAATGTTTGTATCTGAGATTGTAGCCCTTGCGATACAAGTAGGGGGCCCGATATAAGGCGGTGTAGTGCGTGGTGAAGAAAACCGCCTTATATCGGGCAGCCGCCTTATACGTGTATAAGGCGGTAACCGCCTTATACACGGTCTGAGATTGGCCCAATAGGGCGGTGACCGCCTAACTTAAATCAGATGAAGAAAGCAGGTTTCAGCGTATTGGGCATCACCTCACGGCGCGTCGCTGAGTGGAAGAAATGGTCACGCGTCATGCATTCACGCGTGTAGAACGAACAAGATTGCTTGCAATTGTTTGAGTGTCGTTTGCAGCGGTATGTACGTCTACATCTGATGCCGTACGACCCCGCTGGGAGTGTACAGCAGAATGTACATCTGCATCCAAACAATACCGCCGCACAAGGCTCTGGTAGAGAAGACGAATAACGTGTCCAACCAAACCAAAGTGTAGTTTCCAGTTCAAGCGGTGATCAAATGGGACTACGGCTCAGTGCATGCTCCGGGCCGACGGCGTGTGTGCAAAGAGTGATGTGCCCGCGCTCGTTCGCATCGAATTCCTCCGCGTAAAAAATACGGTTTCGTGCGGCCGAACACAAAAAGTGTGTGCGCTCCTACAGTAGGGTTGTAATCCGTTACGCCAGGGCGTTGTGTTGACCACTCCTTCAGGTGGCTTGGACCACAAAGGTACAGGTGTTTCAGAGAGGGGCGTAGTGATGCGAAGATGATCACCGCCTTATATCGGATTTTACTTGGGTAGTTACCGCCTTATACAGGGAGATTGCCGATATAAGGCGGTGCCGCCTTATATCGGGTCTGAGTTGTGTGCGCCAATTTCAGCCGCCTTATATCGGACAACCGCCTTATATCGGGCCCCCTACTGTACACTGTAGACTCGCGGTCAGGCATATGTAGGTCTAGCCCCAAGCAAAGGTGCTTGAAGCGTTCGAAAATCGGACCGCACAGCAGCTTCAAAAATCCTGCTTGGAGCTCACCGATCTCGATGATACAAGGATCGTTTGGGAAATCGCGGACCGCGAGTCTACAGTGTATCGCAAGGGCTACATTCTCAGATACTAACATTGTCTGCGGGGGGGGGTGCGCGGACGATTGGTTTGCGATTGAAGTTTCGTACGGAGATAGACTTTGGAAAACTGAGATATGCAGGGTTTCCTGGATTTTGGAAGAGGAGACCTGCGATCCCCAGTGCGCCCTTAATGGCATTTCCTTCCCGAGGTCGGCGAGCTGGCACCGCCGGTCGGAGAGATGGCACCGGTGTGAAAACAAAAACACTCGCCATCTCTCCGCGTTTTCCGTTCAGGTAGTCTTTTTGGGTGGTGTGTGTCGTATTGTAGCATCAGACCTAGGCTGCTAAAGAGGATTTGAAAGTGTCCAATATTTATTTGCTGTTGAAATGCAATCATTGTGCCTTCGATTGCTCATGAGCTCATGGGTTCGCACACCTTCTTCCAAGACTCCCCCCTGCTTGAACTGGGGGACTGCTGTACACAGCAGACAGGCAGGCATCCCTATTTCCCATCAATGGGCCTACGGGGGAGAGTATTATTGATAGCAACATCTGAAATTCTTCTCCCGGGGGGCGGGGGGCTGCCATAAACAGATCGCCCCCCGACCTCTGACGCAGATGTGCTGTTTACGCAATAATTGTACGCGCGCCGTCTCACAGGAGACCATGGCATTCATCCGGTGGTGCTTGGTGCTTGGTCTGCTGTGTGAATGGTTGCCGTTTCCAGGCGGCTGCGAAGGAACAAGCCCTGAGGGACGAGCTGGTGCAGAGGCAGGGCAAGTTAGGTGCCGCTCGCGCGGAAGTCGAAGACACCAACAAGACTCGCGTGACGCTGTCGGGTGAGCTATCACCAGATGTGTGGTTCGCCAAGAACCCGCGCGGACCAGGGAAATGGTATTTGTAATTTTTTTCTCAACAGCAAGTTTGCATTACGTCTCGCCGGCTACTCCGGAACACCGGGGTAGAAAGGCCAAGAACAGTGAAAGGCGTGGCGGCAGGGTTCGTACACCCTTAAAAAAAGAAACAGCAACGAAGGCTATACTCACCGCGAGAATGTTGTATGCCGGCATAACAGCCGGTACTGCCGGCGGCACTCAAAAACACCAGACAAGCCGCGGAACAAGGTGTCAATTCATTCCTAGGCCAAGATTTTCTCTTTTCCAGCCCCAAGATACGTGCGGGTTCGCTTCGGAAGCCGTAGAAACAGTTGCGCTAGGTGCGGACAGCAGAAATCCTGGCGCGGATTGACCTACAGTATTGTAGTGCCTCCAGCCCGAAGACAGCAACAAGTCGGTTTCTTTCAGGGTAGCGCGGCGATTGGAGGCCGGCTCTTTGATTTCCGTGTGTGGATTCGCGGTCGGTTTGTCGGTGCTGTTGTTGTTGTCGTCGCCACTGGCTCCACGGCAAGAAACTTCTCTGCCCATCCACCCAGATATACACATGCACGCCGCTCCACAGAAGACACATCTCGAAATGCCCAGAATGAGGAAAATGCTCTTATTTAGTCTATCCAACACCGCAGCTAGTGGAGACAATGTTTAAGGTGAGGAACCAGGCAGAGCGAAGCGCTTTTGTTGGAGCTTTGGCATGCTGTTTGTCCGCGGTTTTTTTACCTCGTTTTCATCTACAGTACCGACTGCTACACCCATCGTCTGCAGGTGAGTATGCCGATGCGTCTGGAGTGTTGCGCCGGGCGATGAAGGAATTGGACTTCACGCGCAAGCAAATTTACGACGAACAGACCGAGCGGAAGAGCTTGTTGCATGTCAAGGTGAGATACCACAGCACCCACAGCAACACATTCATGGGACTTTCATGGCCCAGAGTTACCGGAACCCTTTCGCACATATCGCCGTGGCATTCAGATAAAAGGTTTCACAGAAGTCGTTGACCTGGCTCAACTTCGACGCAAGGGCTGGGTGAAGTTTTCTTTCTCCCAGCCCCTCTTCCGCCCCATCTAAGGACCGCTTTTCACACAGCTGTTCCGCTTCTAAATTTCCAAATTTCCAAATTCCGACTTTGCAGCAACTCGTTCCAAATTTGTCGGTGCCAGTAGTTTTCAGTCCCCATTTTCCACATTCTTTTCCTCGGCTACAAATCGAGGTTCTTTGTACGGTCTACGGATTTGGAAGTTTGGAATTTGGAAGCAAAGGCCCTAACCCTCTGGCAACAATGTCTACCGATTCGTCTACCTCAGCGGAAAGGGTGTACTGTCGTTTCGAGGGTTGGCTCCGTGACCGAACAACTGAACAGATATTTTAATCACGGGTACAGTACAGCCTTTAGGTGCTCGTCCTTGATACGTGTTTTTCTTGCTCCCTGGCCCCGTTTCCATGTTGTCTCTTCGAGTGGTACCAGTCGTTGAATCTGCAATCCCTCTGTTTAATTAATCTGTCTGTGAATGAATGAGGTGTCGTCGCCTCTTTTGCTTGTATGAATGCTTTGCCTCACGCTCCGTTGTCGTTGTCTCAGTCTCTCTCCCCACCCCCCCCCTCTCTCTCTCCTCTGTGGTTCTACCTACATTTTTTCTTCGTTCCGTGTGTCTGTTTGTTTTCCTCCCTGCCTCGTTTCCGACACCCGGTGCTTGAAGAAGCGCAACCTAGAGCGTGCTGTCAAGAAGCTCGAGGATACTTTGGAAGAAAGGTAAGGTCGATGGCATGATTTTTTTCGAAAAAGATCCCCACCCGGTGATCATTACTGAGGGTTGGAGATAGGGTAGGACATCGTTAACGAGGGTGTAGTTCGTCTTTTGCCGACCACCGCTAGTTTGCCACGCGATTGGCTTATGTCGTAACGTGCACGGTGCATTGCATGCGTAGTCATCAGCCCCCTTGTAGTTCTAGAAGTTTTATTGTGCAAAGGCTTGAGAAGATACTGTTCTCAACCGCGTAATCATATTCTTCCAGGATGCGGTTGTAGCTCATGAATCACGCCGTAAAGAGTGTGTTGATGATACATTCCGTGTCCTGTCCCTTTCTCATCATATTTATCATATTTCTTTCATGGGATCATGCATGTCCTTTGAACTACCGACCTTTGCCTCTACCATTGTCTGCCCTCCCGACAACACACCTTTGTTGTTCTGGTTTGTCGCTGGATGAAGGTGCTCAGACAGACAAACGCTTGTGGTACCTGAGCCACGTACGTAGTTTATCGCTTGGTTTCATGCTCTTTGGGCCGATTTGTGACGGTCTCCGCCAACGCTGCCCTTTTCATTCCCTCTCCGGGGTTTGTTTTCCCTTCCCAACGAAAAGACGTGTCTGGACAGAAGCTTGGGAGCGTAGGCTGGAAGACTTGCGTCAAGCGGTGACTGTAGCGGGGGAAGCTGCTCTCGAAGTGGTGAGATCTTCAAGGGCGCTGTATATTTTTTGTCGTGATGGAGCTTTCAGTGTATTTGGCGGAGGGTACAGGTATATCACATAGACTTGTTGTTCTTGCACATGTTGAACATCAAGCGTCTTCACAGGTTGAAAGTAGGTTCTTCATTTGGCGTTCATATCGCAATGAATTGGGGGCTCGTATATTGGTTATCGCGGGTGCCGTGTTCAAGACGTAGGAAAATCGATCGAGATTGAGATGGACAGCTGAGTGAGATAATCCAACGTGCGTGTGAATGAGTTTGCAGAGATTCCATCAAGCAGAGAGATTTCGGGGGCATCGCCGGGGCTCGATTCGTGATACAGGAGAAGTGTACTGCGATGTACCCTCTGGGAAGGCGGGTTTGCAGAATTCCTGAAGCAAGTGAATCGGATATGACTTGTCTCGGCGGTTGGTGTGTAGGTGCGGAAAGGTTTTGGGTTTGATCATGCCCAGCCGATGCGAGAACTCGTAATCCCGTCCTTTGATCTTCTTTCACAAAGTTAGCATCGCCGTACTCGATCTCCAGCAGTTTGTTCCGTGTTTCGATCCCAAAAGATGGTCTCTGACCAAAAAACTGGCCCCGCATGATCCTATGATGTCCGTTATGCAGGCCAAGGAGAACCTCGACATCGCGAAAGCAGGGCTTTGCGGCGACCATAATACCCAGGAGCCCGACAAAGTCCGAGACATGGTAGGTACATGCATATTTTGACGTATTGTAAAGCGGCCGGCGTGTACAACAAACACATGGCTCGCTTCCCGTTACGCCACCAAGTACATGCTGCCGAACGCTGGGCATTCGGGATCGATATTCTGGTGTTTTCGGAATCCCGTTGAGCTGACGGGCACCATTTCGGACTACCGACTTGGCTCCTGATGCATCAGTGCGTCGGCCCAGCATGCCGTTGACCGTGACCCGCCGCCAAAACTTCACACTCACTACAATTGTTTGTTTTTTCCAGTCTGTTGTTGCTGGGGTCCTGCTTTTTTCGGGACCGCCTACGCAGGATTTTAAGAGTATCTATTATAGAAAAAGAATAGGGAGGGGGCACGCAGACCCTATCCCTAACCCTAACCCTAAACCACGGATTGAATACTTTATCCCATATGTTTGCTTCGTCAATTTTGCTGCGTAGACTACTGTTTTTTCGATGCACATCGAATCCTCGCCCCTCGGTCAGTGCTTCTCTATCAAAATCGACGCTGTTTTGGTCGCTGGTCGTCGGTGAGGCATGCAGGACCGCATGACCTCAACAAGATACCGGAGCGGCGTTAGGACTGATCTTGTTTTCGACTCTGCCGCTACCTAAGGGGCTGTACTAAAACCATATCTTCATGTTTGAAGACGTGGTGGACGTGTGTCCCGGGGGGGGCTGCTGGTATTTGCGATGGCTCAGGACGATAGAAAATCTGTGGGTGACGTCCCTGAGAGTTGCTTGACGTGGGTACCCGTGCCATGAAATTCAGTCAGGGGTTCACCCAAGGCCTTGACGTTTCAAGAGAAACATGCAATGCTTGCTCGTCATTCTAACGCGGCCTGCTACTTCCGAGATCCTCGAAGTGGAAATAAGTGGTGAAGAGACTGCGGTATGCCATTGCATCTCGTACTGCCCATTTGAATGGTATTCGAAACTCTTGGCCACTTGTTGGGGTTTCAAGTGAAGCACGCACTAAGAACACAGCACGGCAGTCTGCACGATGATGCACATTTTTCTTGGTCGGAGCAAACCACGAAGATCTTTACGTCTAGAGCCCTCGTTCTCCGGACCCCCTGTGTGCGCGCAGCTCTCCCCTGTGGTGCAGGATTCCGTTCTTAGCGAGATGGACCGCATCCAGGAGATCGCCAAGAAGGCCGACAACGCATCTTGGTGAGGAACTCCGATCAAACCGTGGCAACATCCTTTGGTGCAAGTCTTCCTGGGCGCATGATTGAGGGGATCGGCGAAAAAAAGTGCACACCCGGCGGGGCGTCCCGGTTGCTTCGCCGGGGCGCGAAGCCCTGTCGTAGACACGAACGCACGCTTTGCCGCTGGCCTCTCGCGCTGGAACCCACGATGTCGAGCCTAGTCAGCATCTGCGATAAAGATTTCAAGAAGTTTGTAGGATGACTTCCTGAAAACACGCGTGCTGTACCTACACCCCAAGAAATTTCCAACACTTAATATAGAACGGGCCCGTAATTATTAAGGAAAAATCTGTTGAGAAAAAAAGCTCAAATGTTTACGAAAAATATGAAAAAAAGGGCTAGGAAACACAGCTCAATCTCGACCACACCTGGTGAAACGTCCCAATAAGAAACATTATCGATCGTGCGATACCCCCAAGACATAGAAACAAGGGTAGGGGCGTGTCGAATAAGAACCGTTCCACTGCTGCTGATGCTGCTGCTGCTGCCAGCTCCCACCACATGTAATTTTTTGGTAGGGGGGAGAGTGGTTATCTTTGCGGCGCCCCCCGCGCCCCAGCGCCGCCGCGGGCTGCGCTACCCACTGCTGCTGTACTGCTGTACTGCCGCAACCGCCAATGTTCGCCACACCGAGCTGTCGGTTTGATGCTGCATGGAGGCTTGGTGTTTTGTTGTTTTCCTCGCCAGAAATGAGAAATAAGAGGCTCAGGAGGATGCGACAGCCCCTTGGAAAAAGAAACCCGTTTCAAGAAATTGGCCGACTTCGGCTGGTCCTTCTGCCCAAAATATAGAACTGAGGCTCGACCCAAATTTGACGTTTCTTGTCCCCGCGGGCCCGTTCTGTAGCGGCCTTGTCTGGATGTCAATTGCTCGCTGGCGTGCTTCATGTGCCATGGTCGGCCACAGGGGCCTTGTACTGAGTGCGAATTGATCGTGTGCGTGTTCGCTGGGCTGCGATTCATTTCTCCAAGTGACTTCCAGCTTATGAGCTAGTTTCCGGCCATTGTTCCCGTGCAATAGGTTATCCCATTCGGCTCGTGAATCTCTGTCCTCGGCACTCACGAGACTCTCCGCCTTCTATTTCTCATGATGGCTTCCTTGGTTTGTAAGCACGCTCGAAGAAGCTGTACACTCGCTGGCCGAAGCTACCGAGGACGGGGAAATTCAGCGTCAGCAGGGAGAGAAGCACCGCGAGCTCTTGGATACAGAACGGAAGAAGCTAAAGAAAGTGGAGAAAGAGTGGAGGAAGACCATGGAGGACTTTGAGTTTCTGCAGGGAAAAGAAGCTCAGGTGAGCCGTTGCATGTATCCCACGCTCTTTCGGAGACAGTTTGTTTTTTGGAACACGTGGAGTTGGTTTTGGTCATCGGGAGAAAACGATGCCGAAATACTCTCCGTCATGATCCGGCTCGTGCGTTTCTGTTCGCCCATGGTTTGAAGGCATTTTTGACTGCTGTACATCCATACTCGTGTTCCGCAACAGGTTTTGTTCGTCTTTGGTGGCTGTGCCTTACTTCGTTTCGTCATCACGATTCGTTAGTGATAGCTAAGATTTTGGTGTGATACAAACGACTGCGGAGGATGTTGGGCAAGTCGCGCCGAGTTAGGGCTTAGCTGCGTTGCACGAGTTGTGCAACAACCAATAGAGGGCATTTTAACAGTATGTGTTTGCGTTCAAAAAAATACTACTGGGTGAGACGACCGCATCACAGCCTAGCCCTAGCCTCGCACACAATCCGCGACCTCGAGTACATCCAATGCAAAGAGGGGAACCGTAGGAAGCAGTCTGTGGGACAGCGACGTAAAGTTGGTCCTGGTGAAAAGTTGGGAATTCTAACGGCAAGGGCCTCTAAGATCCAACTAGCCGGTCGAAAACTGTTTTGATGAGATGGTTTGCGAGAATAACCCAAAACTGTTGCTAAAGTGAAGTGGAGTGGGCAAAGCATCAAAACGACGTGTAGCCGGTAGCGCAAAAGAGCGTACGCCCGGCAAACGGTGACCAACGGACGTATGAAAATGTTGGTGAGAAATGATGTGCATCGCCCTGCTTGGCGTGAAAAGCACAGTGGACACCCTCTCTTGGCCGTCGCTCTTTGATTTGGATAGCCTCACGTCTTTCGTCGAGCGGACAACGGAAAGCTAAGTTGCTTGTTTTTCCTGCTTGGTTCAGATTCATTTTGCCATGACAGCATGAATCTGATATTTTGAAGAGTCGGGTGGTCTAAGATTCTCTTCACCTGGGCTGTGTCGCTGGCGCCAGTTCCTTTCGGCGAGCGACGCACTCATCTGTAAGGACCTGTGTGGGGTGAATTTATTGTTTCCCTCCCGAAACAGGCAAAGGAGTCGCTCAACGCTGCCAAGAGCGTTGCAGCCGCCAAGCAGAACGAGCTGAAGGAAACCATCAAGGCGCACAACAACGCAAAGTCTCTCGTTGCCGAAGTTCGAGAGGCGGAAGCCAACATCGCACGACAGCTTCGGGACTGCGCCGAGGTACTTGTACCGACGTTCGCATGTCTGACACCACGTCACGTTGTACCCACGAGTGATGTGATTCTCACGACCGAGAATGGTCCAAGTATCCAAAGCCAGTCCTTCCTGAGTAAGTTTGGCGCATGCACACTATAATAGTACACGCACAGCATCGCACAGCCGTGGATGTGAATTCGTCTCTTGAAGCAGACCTTGTAGGCGTCCGTGCTCAAGATCTCGACAGCGGAAAGAGTGCAGCCGAGAACCCGTAAAACATCCTTATCAACGTGAACACAGCCCCGATTCTGGCCCAAATACAGATATTCTTGTAAAGTTGAGAGTTTGTTTTGCTGGGTCAGGGTAAATTGTAACTGCCGCGTGAAGTGAGAGCTGCTCAGCGCGTGCAAGCATTTGCTATCACGCGCACGCTCTTTGTACGCTCTAGTACTAGCACATCACGGGAAGTACCCCTTTTCCCACCACTCTTGCCGCGCGTAGTTCCCGATGCATGCGGCCTCCCGTGAACGGCTGGTGGCGGAGTTCGCTGATTGGGAACGGGCCCAGGAAGAGGAGGACAGCGCAAGGGATGAGGAGCAACGGCTTGAAGAGGAGCTTGATTATGACGACGAGCAGCCTCAAATGTGCCACAACCTGGAGGCCGTTCAGGACGCCTGGAACGACGAAACCACCCACGAATTCGGCGCGGTTGCCGGCTACCCGGACAACACCACGGAATCTGCTGCTACGCGGCAGGCTGAGGTCGAATCCGAACCGTCCCGAAACAACGGCAAGGTGTCTTCAAATCACGACAAGGACAGACCGCGACGTTATCGGTGGGTGGGTGGTCAAGAACAAGGACAGGAGGAGGCCTCAAGTGAAGACGACCGCCCACGGCGACGTTATCAGCCAGATGAACAGCAAGAAGAGGAGGAGGAGGAGGAGGAGGAAGAGGAGGACCGCGACAACGACGCCGAATACCGCATCCCTCTTGCGCGGCGCGGAAGATGTGTGCGTGTGTGTATGTGTGTGTGTGTGTGATTTTTTTCGCTGACCGGGGGCCCGGGGATCCTAATCCTTGACATCTTGATACTCCCACCGCCTGTCCTGCTTGCAAACAGTGGAAGATTGTTTTGTCTCGACACATTCCCTTGGGGTTCGGTCCAATATTTGACGGTTTTCGGAGGGTAGGGTGAGCAAAGCAAGAAGGCCTCCACCCCTAGTGCGTGTTAGATGTACAGGTCGCCTGCGTGTTGGGCGGTTCTAGTGTTGTCCACATCACCATGTCGCGTCTAGACTGCCCTCACGCCATCCAAGCAGACATCCTTTGATGCGAACGCTGCAACATTTTGCTTCGGTCATGCCTTCCTCTTTTGTGCAACAGTCATCGCACGTGGCCAACGTGCAGCGCAGATCCAGTAAGGGAAAAGGGCCCCTGGGAAAATCTAGGATGGCGGTTTCTTCCCAAGCCACTCGCGTTCTCGGTGGAGCCCAGCAGCGTCAAGCCCGGACGGTCGATCACCAAACGGTGGCCACAGGCAACAGCAAGGGCAAAGGGAAGGCCAGGGGTGGCGCGAATACCTTGAGACAAGATCATGCGGCCAGCAGCGCATACGAATGGCGGATGAACAAGGTGAATAGGTTAGGGTGCCCTCGGTTTGTTACTCTTCAAATCTGTGCATGCGGCGTGTTGTGGAACGGCTGCAGAGTGCTCCGGTGAGCAAGCACCATTTTCAGCCTGGTGGTTTGTGCCAGTGACTAGCGGTAGCGTACGGTGAGTACACGGCTCGACGTGATACAATTTCAGGCAGGAGTTGCCATGGTTCGAACGATGCGCGGGGTCGACTCCTGCACTGTCATTCTGCGAAACTCGTTTGCATGGCTGTTCAGAATGTCGCCCGATCCCGAGCCACTGTTGGCGTGTTTCTTTCGAACTCATCCTTGCTCGAGATGGTACCGCCGCGTAGAGACGACAGTCCTGTGGCCGATGACCTAATTTGCGCCCAATGGCGGTATCACAGCTACCTCGCTGTCCCCGAGATCGGTGATGTTACGGTAGAACACGAACCAGTTGACGCACTTTCCAGCAATTGAGTGGACGACACCCTCACCATCCCCGCTGCAATAACTGTGTCTTCTGTACAGGGGGTACCAAGGACTGGACTGTTCGGTGGAGTGAGGAAACCGCGCAAAGTTTTTTTTTCAGGGACGACTGAGACAAACAACTGGCTTGGAATCAAGCGCAAGACTCCATCACCTTCGCAGGTTGCAGGCGAGGAGGGGACAGGTCGGCTCCACCATGGGAACAGACAGCAGGAAGGCGGCCGGGCTGGTGACCAAAATATACCGAAGAAGCGCGTTCGTTCCGCCGGTCAGAAGATTACCCCGGGCCGGTTCATCGAGGGGGGAGAGCGAGCGCCCCCGCGGTTTGCCGTGAAATTTCCGAGGCGTTCCTCCTCGTCACCGTCAGTGAATCGAGACCCCGAAGCCGTTGCAGAAACTTCCACCAACGCCCAAACTGGCGCATCGTCGGAGTCAAACGCCGTAGCAACCACAACGACAGAGGCGACCATGAGCACAGGAGAGGCGAAAGAATCTCCCAACACGGACAGTACGTCAGAGACTCCAGCAGCCCTGGCCAGGGTAGAGCTCTCGTGCAAGACCGAGCCCGCAATGAGTGAAGGTGCGTTGGAATATCTTTGATAGTAGTTTAGCGACAGTGATTCTATTTAACTCCACTTTTGTCATCGAAGGAAAAGGTTGAAAGAGATTATTTAGAGGAAACAGCTTCTTCAGTGCGTGCTGCTGCAGCGGTGGTTCCGATATACCGCCGTCATTGGCGCTTGTCACTACACCGCGGTAGAGTGGGACCACCATCACTGCTGAACTTCTCTTCCTGCGAGAGAGTGCCTGAACGAAACAACAGCACTTGGAACACGATGAGCTCTGACACGGTCGATGTGGATCTCTCTCGTCACCATGTAAAATTTTCGATGTGGTAGGTGAGGCAGTAGATCCAAAGAAGCACCTTAGAGTTCAATACGGCCACAACCCTGGCAAAAGATTGGAACCCTATTTGGATGAGAGGCGAAAGGGCTACGCGAGCCAGTGCCACGTGGGCCTAGCGATCGGTCACTTGCGTTTTAGAAGGGTCTTGCCGCAGACGGCTGTTTTTTTTTTTCTTCTGGTGTCTCTTCAGCTTTTCCTCTCCTGCAACTTATTGTAGCCAGGCAAGGTTGCTTGATACACGTGTGTCGCGACAAGTGAATTTTCAGCCATAAATAGCGATGTTGCTCAATATTTTTCTGCGCTGACCATACTTGTAACGTTTTTTTATTATCTTGGTTGAATTGATAATAAATGGGGTCGAACATGCCCGACGAGATTTTCTGCTTCTAGTGGCGGCACTCGCACTCGGCGGCGATTGGGGCTCGCAGAGCGAGCGGGTGTATACCCCGGCACGGCAATGCATCGGCTCCGCTGTGATTCAAACGTACTCTTACCGAATTCCTCAGATCCGGCAGTGTTCACTCTATCGCAATCCTCAGCTCCCATGTCGGATGGCTGCCTGCAGTCTCCGGGCGTTGACCGTAGAAGTGCGGTTGGTGGCAAGAAGCAAGACGTTGAGTTAGTCGGGCATCACGGAGACCCTGCTGGTGCCATGGCGTTCCCAGCAATGCCCATGTGCGGTGCTGGGTTGCTTGTAAGGCAGGGAGGAAAAATCTATCTGAAACGCCTTGTTTACGTTTTCTTTACAATTTGAAATCGATTGTTTTCCGGACTGACCGGGTGGAAGCACAATCAATACGTGTGCACGGTGTGCCATCTGCCAAATGTGTGACGCTGTTACTCCACACCCCGCCCTCAACCCCCAACAGGATCGTCAGCATCTTCTTAGCTGCGCGGAACAGTCGGAGTCTCCATGAATCTGCTGAGTTGGGTTGGGGTGCGCCATGATCCGGCGCAGTACTGACAGGACAAGAATTCATTCAAAGTTGGTGTGTTATTGTAGTCCCAAGGAGAACGGTCTAGGATCCGTTCGAACCTTGGCCAGTTGGCCGAGACGAGATCGCCCCGCAAAGTCATCGCAAATGGGGACCGTTCACCGTTCGGATAGGGAGGGGGGAATGGTCCGAGTTATGGCGAGTAGCGTTAGGAAATAGGTGTGGTGCTTACTTCTCAGCACGTTTGGCGTACAAGAACCTCTATGTAGGACGAGCAATGGATACGGTAACCGCAGCGAGAGGCAGCGAGCACGAGAATTCGGCAATTTGCTGTGTGGTGGCACAACTTTTCGGAAGTGGTGTCCGACTGTATGATGCACGTGTTCATAGACGGGCACAGAAAACTGAGGATGGATGTATCGTACACACGTGACGGAGCAAAGGTGAAGATTGGTTGTACCGCAGAAGCATGAGTCGCGGGGATGTTGAAATGTCTCGAAAACGGCACCCGGGGTCGGTGTTTTACTGTGTACCTTGGACGTTTCCCCTTCTTCGGCGTTGCGTTTTCCCAGCGATTTGCGTTTTCAACCAGATAACGGCTCCATGTTTCAGGCGCAGCAGCTGGACCGTTGGTAGATGCCAGGGTGTTCATGAATGGCTTTTTGCTGTTGATGTTTTGTTCAAACTTTTTGGGATTGCGTCATTAGTCCTCGACTCGGCGGTGGACTTGCCGGCGTCCAATCACACAGGAAGAAAATAAGGAGGCAAATGAGGCACGGAAAGCGGGATGATGACAAGCAGGGTGCCGATCTACCCTGATCAGCGTGAGAGTTGGAATGTAAGTTTCGCGTAGTTTGAAATACGGCGGTTGGTAGAATTGCATAATGCGTGAAGGATCGAATCTCTGCAAATGCAACCGGATACTGACGGTGATGTGTTCAACAGTATCTACTTGTGCTTCGTGAACGGAAACACAAATCCATCAGTGAACGGAGAGGTGTTGACGAAAAGGATGAAGTGGGCAACACGCTGTTCGATGACTAGGTAGCCTCGTGTTCTTGGCGCTCCTTAGAAAGTGAAAATGACTAGCGCTGGTTGAGGGATTGCAAGAACAACGAGCGCCAACGCTCACTGCAACCACGTGATTGTGGGGCTAACCAACTCTGGCTCTATCACATTTTCCAAGGACATAAGCAGCGAGTCGTGGCGACTCTATGCCAGGGCGGTTTTCGTCTTGCGTCGACAAGGAAAATCTGCTGCCTGGTGTACCGCAGTATTTTACGCATACGTGATGCTTCCTGCCAGTCCGAAATGGATCCTCAGAACGTAATCCCCAAACACGTTCGCAAACTGTCCATGACAACAGAACCGACGGGCAGAGTTCGCAGGGGTTCCCTGTGTTTGTCTCAACTCCGGGAATCGATCAACGATAGGGAGCACTGCATGCCGTTTCCAAAGTCGCTTCATTGCGTATCAAGCTAGAGTCAAACATTTTGCGGCAGTAGGGGTTCTCACAGATTGTGCATTACAAGTTCAAACCAACCTGTTCAAGCGGTGTTGCATGACATACATCGAAAAAATTCTGTGTGAACCCGGATCGCAGCTCTTCAGCTACAAGACAGACAGACCCTAACCCTAACCCTCTCGAGTACCACGACCTTGACGCTTCTAGGGGGGCCAGCCAATGGACCGTGGACAAACGAAGACCGAATTGCACAGTGTCGCACCCTCACGAGCTGCTCAATGTACCGGAATGTACTCGATTTACGACAACCATGTAGCGTTCGTTACGACGAAAGTTAATACCTTGACCAAACGGAAATTCACGTCTGTGCGGCAAGGGCGTTTGAAACGAATTTTCGCTGCCACACCCCGCCAAGAGAAATACATGATACAACAAAACAGGGGCAAAATATCGCCCTTAGTTCCGCTCGCAAGCCACGAGGACATCAACATGACATCCAGAGGCACACATCTTCTTGGAACCACTGGGCATCTCTGATCACTTCCAGCATCGTCCCGTCAGGGGAGGTGAGACCTACTTATGCATGAAAAAAAGGATCAATCTGTCGAGGACAGACCCATGCAAAGAAAAAAGGGATTAATCCCCCCAATGTCTGTCGACAGCGATCCCCTCTTTCACATTGGGCTTCCTCCTTCGCCAGAAAACGAAAACATACAAATCGGCCCGCTTCGTCCCTCCAACTAACCTGAGTCTACAAAAACTTGTGTCTCCGCACTCCCCCCTGCAAATACAACCACGAGCCTTTCCGCCAACACGTCACCCAATCTCTAGAGCGGTATACTTTGCCGCCAATTTCTACTTATGCCACATGCGCTTGTAACGGCCCCGTAAGGTTTGTGTCATGCTGGTGTACCTCCCGCCGCGGCCGCCGCGGCCGCCGCGGCCTGTTGCTTCTGCGCCTCTGCGAAATGCTCCTGGCACTCCTTGAGCGTTTCTGGCTTGAGCTGTTGCTGGAGCCGCAGCATGGCTTCCGGTTCTCGCTCGTTTGCCACGCGGAACGACTGCAGTAAGTACACGGGATCCATTCACACGCGAGAGATGACGTCAACGAGATGTCAGACTGACTATCCGACGTCGAGGGTTATGTAGCATGCGCCAACCGTTCAAGCTTTAGAACATTGCACCTGTCTCTGTCAACCGTTCCAAGGAGCGGGGCAGCCACTTCGAAACAACGAACGCGTGAGGCAGTGCATCGTCATTGGTCTATCGATAGAGAAACGCTCACCTCGTAGAAGAACATCCTCAGGTCGACATTGTCTATCGGTGTCGAGAACTGCTCGTCCTCCTCGTCCTCATCATTCCAGCCGTTCAAGTACTCCTCGATTGTATCCTGAAAAGGACAGAAACAACACGGTCGACTGAATGCAATGCCATGCTTGGTCAAGACTTGGCGCGTGGGCGATTGGTCGACTGCTGTCGCTGGGTAACAGTAAGAGGGAACCGCAGCATTGGTTGGTTTCACTCGCCAACACGCAACTACAACATGTAGCCCGCGCCGTCAGTTCGGCTGGGGCGGATACAATTTCGTGGTTGGCTCACGGCGTGAACAGAACAACAATGCGAGCGTTAGAAGACCGACCTTGTTTCTGCTTGACTCCCTCTCTTGTGTGTTCCGTGCCTTTTGATTGTTCCTGATATATTTCCTTAGATTTTTCATTCGGAAGAGGTAGCCTGCGGATACAGGAATGGCCGTAACCAGCATCTCAAAGGGTACCCTCCCGCCACAGCCTTTCACCGACAACAGTCTCGAGCCACGCCGCCATTGCTAATCTGCGTTGGCTGAGTCTGATTTGAACCTATTGCCTATTTCGCGGGAGCTCACACGTACACGACCTTTCCATTTCTCACCAAAACGAGCAATTCATCGCCTCCCACCTGCCCTACCACATGGTGCTCTGGTCAACGGCACACAGTGGGTCTAGGGCGGAAGAGCTTCATAGGGCTAAGCTCTGGCCAAACTTTTGATTCTCACGTTGTCCGTCGCGTGGAAGTTCTTCATGTATACCATGTCCTCTTCGTTTTTCACGTCCTGGTCGTCATCGAATCCGTCTTCATCCACCTCCTCTTCCTCCTCTTCCTCCTCCTCCTCTTCTTCTTCCTCCTCCTCCTCCCCCTCGGCCTCCACTGACGCCAGGTACTTGATCTCCTCGGTTACTAGCTGCGTGTTCCGGCGAGATCATCACAACAAGGCACGACACGGCTTGTCAGCGAAGGCATGGGTGAGGTCGATCCCGTCACAAGGGTTATAACCCTCAACAGTACAGAGCGAGCAAGGAAAAAAACAATCGCGGTCTCACCGCCGTACTTGAATGCGTTCATGAATTTGTCGGCAAAGAACCCTGTTCTCGCCCGCTCTGCAGGTACCGCATGCTAACCCATCGAACGAGGCGAGCGCTGCCAAGCAAGGCAATCAAGACACCCCCCGGGAGAAATGCAACTTATGAATACATACAACAAAAATATATACCACACATACGGTCGCGGCAAAAGAGTCAAGACAATCGAGGGAAGAAGCGGCGAGAGCGACATCACGGAGGGCCTTGTAGCAGGTCGATGACAACACCGACAGAGGAGGCGAGCAAGGCTCCGGACACGCCGAACTGTTGAAACCCAGGGGATTCGAGGGATGGTGATGGCTTGTAACTAGGAACACCTCAACACGGCAAAATTCCTTTTTACGAATACGGGGGGTTTCCCGAAGACGACGCTTGTGTCGTCTCTCACGTGCGCGACACGGCAAAATTGCAGTAGCCTTCGCAGTATTCTTCTATTGAGTAAACATGTTGGATAAAGCATGCAAATCTGTGAAGTTGGGTCAGGGATAGGGTTTGCGTACGCCCTCCTTGTTCTATTTCCTCGTAAACTTGATTTCTCGGGAAGGCGGCCCCAACATTGCTTTTCATGAGTACGGGGGGGGGGGGGGTCCTGTCCCGATCACGATGCTTGAGTAGTCTCTCACGTTCACAACAGCCCCGAAGGCGTGCGGCAAGACTTGGATCACGGAGGGCGGCAGAGACGCCGACGGCAGGGACAGGAGAGACGTGAGTCCCAGGGCGATGACCTTCTTGGAGAGGTTGTTGTCGAACACCTGTGCCTTCATGCAGACGAACAGCTGCGTCAGCATCGCCTGCGGTTCGAGGAACGAAAAAGCACGGGGCATTGTGTCCGGATCACAGAGCTGGCAGCGCATCACGGTTTCACTTCAACAGCTGAGTACATACTTACGGGACACAAAAATTTGCCGAAAATCACGGAACAGTGTCGAGCCATGCTTCGTCTTCGTCAGAACGAAGACTACCTGTAGCAATGTCCAAGATTTCCTTCGTTGTCTGGAGACGATGGACGCGTCTACCATGGCTCAAGGCTGGAACACGGAAGGCGGTGACAAAAGACGCTGCCGAGGTCCGGCTGACTCAACTACATCTCGCACACAAAGGGAGCACTTGTACACGAAACCCTCTTCTCAAAAGTGCAAACCTGGGTGGTGTTATTCGCCTCCGTCCACTGCAGGGCAAGCTGGGGGTTGTAGTAGAGCGCACTCGCGACCGCCTCCAACAAGGCCGACTTCAGCTCCGCCTTTTCCGCCTGCGGGGAAAGTGGTTAGAGTTAGGGTCGGGAGAGAGCGCGGGGCAAAAAATTAGCGCCTAAAGAAAACAGCTCGGGACGTAGGAAAACGAACGAACAAGGATGGCGAGCTCCGCCCTAACTCTGGGTGTCACTGCACAACATAACGGTTTGTTCCGTTGAGGGTAGAAAGGATCAAGCGCGATTCAGTTATCACTCATGGTGTTGCTGTGCAGAAAGGTTGGGATACACAAGCGGCAGAGTGCTACTCGCACATCGGATTCCATATACAAGCGGCAAGCGTTACTCGTACACCAGAGAGAGCAGTGTGCCTCAACCAACATCAAGAAGGCGGAGAAAAGGTCCACCACCCCCGGCACTTACCGTCCGTACGCGCTCGCTGAGCATCGCGAGGATGGGGGGAATGTACTCGTCGATCCTGCCCTTGCAGTTGTGGAGCACAACCATCGTCAGCTGCACCGCAGTCCTGGCCTCCTTCTCCGATTGCCGCTCGTCCTTCATCACGCGCCCGCACATGTCTAGCAACATCTCGATGTACCTGTCGGCGACGTCAGTTTTCAACACAGCTGTTTCGCTTCCAAATTTCAAAAATTCCGACTTCCAGAGTTCCAATCTCGTTCATTTTTCGCTGTCAGAAGTTTCCAAAGGTTCCCAAACAACAACTCACCGAGGATCCATGGTCTACGAACTAATGCGGAAACATTGACGCGAAATGGCTGCTGTATACAACGGTCCTGAGATGTAGAGAAAAACTTCGACGAACATGTCCCAATACCCCCAAGACACACACCGCCGCTATCTCTATCGATAACATCATGCCCATCGCCGCCAGCAGTACATGCGACTCCCTTCAACAAAAACGAAACACAAGCCGGCCCGGCATAAATGAGACTTTTGACAAAAAGGCATACGCCCTTGATTGTGCCAAATGGCCTGAGCATTCCCCCACAAATCAGTCCAATGACCTTGAGCCGCAAAAATCACCTGCTGCCCTCGATTGTGCCATGTGGCCTGTGCACTCCCCCACACTTTCAGTCTAACGACCACACCAACAACAACATCGTTTGGAGCCGGAAAATCACCTGTTGCCCTCGGCACTTCTCCCGGCAATGAAGACGTCTGTGCCACGGCTGATGTAGTTGTCTATCGGCACGGCCATGTTGGAGATGAGATCGAAGGCCCACTTGTCCCAGGTGCGGTAAAGCATCGGGAAAACGCTCCACAGCTGTTCGCTGATGCCGGCCCTGAAATTTTGGGGCACGCGGGGGCGATGCGCAGAGCGCGGGCCACAGGAAGGTGCGGCGCAAAGCGGGGGGACAACAGAAGGTACCGCGCAAAGCGGGGAGACAAAGGAAGGTTCGGGGGATGTTCGTAAATAGTACACCGGCACAGGTACGGCGCAAAGGAGCGAGAAAGGGGATGTTGACGAGCAGTGCACCGGCTCCAACGCACTCATTCATGTACATGGCTGAGACCACGCTTCAGCGGCATGCTGGCTGCTCGAACGTGCGAATCAAATGCCGAACACTTATTTAAAGGACAGGACTGGCCCTGACGTAGAGGTCAACATTCAGAATCAAAACAACTGCCGAGCAAAATCCTCACCTCACAAACACCGGAGACATCAATCACGCACGCTCGTTTTACATCTCTGACACGCCAAAAAAAACACAACTTGCCACAAACAGGTCGGGAACCACCAATTGGTGTGGATGGTGGTTACAAAAATCAAACACAGCAGTTCCGACAAGTAAAAATGACGCCCAAGCCTGACGAATCTTCATCGTACTCAAGGTTGCGATTTCGCATGGCAACAGAAGGGCATACATGTACGACCGACACGTCACACACAGACAGGCTACAGATGCAGACAACATCAGGTGTCCAACGCGAAGCCCTACCCGTAGTACGTGAGGAAGCTGAGGACGTCGCACGCGTTCTCGATGTACTCCATCAAATCTCCATCTTCCGAGAAAACCTTCCATGAACAAAACAAAACACGGCCGAAGCGCGGGGGGGGGGGGGGGGGACCCCTAATCCGGGCTGCCCGAATCCTTAAACCGTTACCCCCCCTCCCCACAAAACCGGGGGGGGGCCCCCCGGGGTTTCCCCGGAACCGGGTCTCCCATTCCCCAAGGCGAAACCCCCGGGGGGATTTCGGGAGGCCCAAGAAGGGGGGGCCGCCTCCCGGTAAGGGGGGTTGGGATCTTGGGCCCACTTTCTTGGGGAAGGGAGAAAGCCGGGGAAGAATTAAATTATTTTTTGGGGGGGTCCCTTCCCGAAAAAGTTTTAAACCCTGGGTAACTTCCCCCAGGAAGCTTGACCCTGTTATCCCAACGGGGGGGGAACCCCCCCTTGGGCGGGGGGGGGGTTTTCCCCCCCCCCCAAAATGGTCTACTCCAC
>FN649735.1:3748499-3768098 GCA_000310025.1 Ectocarpus siliculosus
AAAAAAAAAAACCAGGCCAAAGCCGGGGGGGGGGGGGGGGGGGTTTTTGTGTTTTTCCTTCCGTTATTGTTTGGCCCTTTGCCTTGGCTTCCTTAAAAAGCGGGGAGGGACCCCCCGGGTTTTTCCCGGGCCCGGGTTTTCACTTCCCCAGGGGGGAACCCCCTTGGGTTTTTGGGGGATTGCCATAAGGGGTGCGTTCCTTCTTGTTAGGGGTTTTGGGCTTTTTGCCCTTATTTCTTTGGTTAGGGATGACAGTGGGTTTTGATTTAATTTTTTTTTGGGGGGTTTCATTCCCGGGGCCATTTTTAACCCTTGGGTAGTTCCTTGGGGGATGTTTGCCCATTTTTTCACAAGGGGGGGGGTTCCCCCCTTTGGGGGGGGGGGGTTTTTTCCCCCCCCCCAACCTTTTTTTTTTGGCCCCCCTTTTGGTTTCCCCCCAAAAAAAAAACGGGGGAAAAAAAAAAAGGTTACCTTGTTTGCGGGTTTCAGAAAGGAATTTGGTTTTTTTTACGGGTTGGTTGCCAAGGGAGGAAACCCCATTCCGGAGGGAAACCCCGGGGGGGGGGGTTTTTTTTAAAAGTTGTTTCCCAAGGGAGGAAACCCCACCCCGGTGGGCAAAAAAGGGGGGGGGGGGGGGGGGGGGGGTGATATCTAGAGTACTCTCATGTGTTGCTTGCATTGGTACACCTCCGACAAGGCAAAGAGGCGTGCGACAACACAAAACAAAGCCAGAAAAACAAAAAACAGAAAAAACTAACGTTTGCGCCCAGCACATCTCTTTTCGACCATCGACATGTACAGCAGTGAGTAAGCTCCTGCTAGCCTACGATGGCACACTTATGTACGGACCTGCGCAAGCATAGGCAAGAGGTGCGATTCCATCGCCGGGAAGAGCTCCGGCACTGCCTTGGTGCTCTGCAGCACGGTAGAAACGGCCTCGATGACTTGACTCGCCGCCATCGCCGCATCGTCGTCGTCGCTACCCGCCTGCCGTGAGTGTGTTCCCAATATTTTTATTGCATGAAGAAGGGGGAGAGTTTTTGATACAATCCATTCAAAACAAGCCATCGGTTACTGTACTTGTGGTGCGTCGATATCTTGATTGCGTGTTTCCGGCAAATAAATCTCCAAGCGGAAAGTTCTGTGTCACAATTCGTACCACACGCTATCGGCTGTTCTTGTGATGATGCGTCGATATCGTGCATCGTTTCCCTCAAAACGTATCTCATTTGAACCGCTGATCGATTCTCACGCCATCAGGCACATGCACAATTTTGTTGGTTCGACTACTGTAGGTCAACACGCCGTCGGATACTCTAACGATGAGGTAATTCCACCAGGTGACCTGGTTCACATGCTGTCGGGCGATGGGTGGGTTCGACAATGAGGCCCCTCCACTGATTGGTGGGGAGAAAATTCCGAGTTTTGATTAGTGAAGTCGTTGATTGGCCGGATGAGAGAACAGCGCCATCGCCCTCGGCCACATGACGTAAGACGGTCGGTGGCTTCAAGTACCACGGATAATGATGGCTCACCCTTTGGTGAATGTACACTTTGAGTTCACAAAAAAGAGGCCGTGCTTGTCCGGGGGTGCTCGGCAGAGTACTGAATCTACGCGGCCTCCGGGGGGACACGTGGATCATGATATGGGTATGATGGGCATGACGCGCGATGCCTGTTATTATTCGTGATACACGGTCTTGAGTCAACCTTCTTTCTCTTGCGGCCTCTGACGAAGCTTAGCTGCTGCACCTAAACGTACTGTAGCAAGGAAGGCTTTCCAGAGGGTATCACAACATGGATGTGAATCGTTGATGACAAAACCAACCAGAAGCGCGAATCGTTGCACCCCAACTTCTCTGATAGTTCCATGACCCCCGGTCTCTTGATGAAAATGCCGACCAAACCGCAATAGCCTTGTTTCACCCCAACCTCTCTGACGGTTTCATTGTCCCCGCTTCCAGTACTAATGACTACAGTATGGCCAGTTGTTATGGACATAATTCCGAACCGGGAATCCCGATATTACGCCTTTTACATCCAAACCCCCATGCGTCAGCAGGAGTTTTGCGCACTTGGTCGGAAAAGCACACCAAAGCGCTTTGTCAATCAGCACTCGCCGCACAGAAACCCTTTTGCGATCAAACCTTCGAGGCTGTAGGCTACATTGCTGTGAGCCTCTCGGAGCCAAGTTGGGGAGCTGGGGTGGAGTGTGTGTTCAACGTGCTTGGAAAAACAGGATTCCAATCTGGGAATATTGGACGACCCTGCGTGGGAATTCCTCATGGATTCCAAACTGGAATTGGTTGAAATTCCAATCTGGGAATTGTGAATTTGCTTTCATATCCGAGGCTACTCTGTTCACCCTCCGTTCTAGCTGCCCAAACTTGGCTCCGCAAAGCTTACAGCAGTGGACTGTACAGCCTCCGTGGTTTGATCAGGAACAGGTCTCTGTGAGGCGAGGACTAAGTAACCAAGTGCCGTGGTGGGCTCTGCTTGCTATCTAGTACGCAGACCTCCTCTTTTGGGGGGTGGCTTACCATTATCTGTCGACCCCCCGATTCCAATCTGGGAAAATCTACCATAACAACTGTCCTAACCAAAACCACAAATCGCGCCTTTGCTGTACACCACTTCCTTCATCCAAGCCCCACGCTTTCGTGGCCACCCGTCTCTGCGTCTAGGGGGCATCGTCCGCCCTCACTCACCGAGGCATATTCCAAGAAACATCTCGTGAGCTGCTGCGTGAGCGCCGAGGCGTGGGGTGCGATGTGGTCTTGGAACTTCTCGATGATCAGGTCCAACGCCGCCACCACCTAATCACGGCCGGGGGGGGGGGGACTCACGTAAACGTATGCCGTAGTTGGTAAACCATTGACCGCGCAACCCTATACAATGCTGCACGGACGGAGCCATATGCCGGGTTTTCGCAGGCCTAGGCTAAGTTTCGCAAGAATGCACCCTAAGCTGGTCATCATCCTTGCTGTGCCAAACCACATGGTACGCCTTGAGTTGATTGGGGGGGGAGGTCGTATTCATGTTTTGCATGCCTTAGCGGTTAGGCCATTGACCACGTGTCCTCGAGAGAAGGCGAACATTGCTCCGACAGGACAGATCACCCACCGCCAGGGAGGGGGTACGCAGACCCTATCCCTAACCCTAACCCTAACCCAACTTCCCCGATTCAATGCTTTTTCCAACATGTTAAAACAGAATATCGGTCCAATAGGGTATGGTATCTTACGTCATGCCACCCACGGTACTTCGTGCCCAGTCCGCCGTACCGTACCGTACCATACCTCGTCAAGGCCGATCTCCTGCATGATGCGGAAGTACTCGTTGAGGATGTCGGGCAGCACCTGCCTCACGGGCTCTTCCGCCTCGTCGAGCTCGATCAGGTACCGAAGCGAAGACGCAGCTTCGATCTGGACTGGGAGAGAGCTATCCCGCAAGCACTGCCATATCGTATCGGCGACAAAAAAGAACGGCGGGCGGAGAATAAAGCCGTGCGTAGCTAACTGTTGCTCTTGAGACAAGAGACTGACAGTATCTGTTGCCGGTGATGTCTTCAACGAAAGAAACGGTCGGGGCTGCCTCTGTTCAACAGTTTCTCTCCCCTCCTCTTCAGGGCGAGGGAACAAGTTTCCGTGGAAAACAATGCCGTGGTAAACTGTGGTACAAATTAATGCGGGAACCGCGCAATACAGAGAGAGAGCCTGTGGTAAAACCCATTCGCGCCTAGAGCAAACAAGGTAACCCCCCCGAAAAAAAACGAAATACCTCTCCTTCGCGCTTGGTGATGTGAGAGCCTGGTCCGGTGAGAACCCGGCGTTCTCCGTCCCGGCTATATAGGGATGCGAGGTCAATGTTCTATAACGACTACGGCATGCGCGGCACACACACACACCGAACAAAACTAAAAAACAAGCCGTCAAGCTCCTCACCTGAAGCGTGGAGTTGAGGCAGTGCATTATCGTCTGCGGGTCTTTGAACTCCGCCTGGGCAAATCTTTGCACCATCCAGCACGCGCGATATCGCATGAACCTGTCAATCGAGTCGATAGGACAAAGGCAAAGCAGCGGTGCGGGTCAGCCATTGCATTTCGGTGTATCCTTTGGTGCCATTGCTACCTACACATCAGTTATTTTCTCACGAGCTTTTACCCCGTCTCTTTTGGTCTGAAAGACTCCCAAGACAAGTTACGGGTGGAGTCAAGAATAGCTTGTCGACCAGTGCCCAGACATACAGAAGTACGACTTTTGACATCCTATTCCCGCAAAAGAATAGTTTCGGTAGAGTCAAGAATAGCCTACCGTGCCCCGACTCATCCGACTGTTGACAATTTGATTGCCACATGCCGCACAAAGGGTTTGTACTTGTACACCACTC
Source organism: Ectocarpus siliculosus (assembly GCA_000310025.1). NCBI lineage: Eukaryota > Phaeophyceae > Ectocarpales > Ectocarpaceae > Ectocarpus > Ectocarpus siliculosus. The sequence continues at coordinate 3,752,889 of FN649735.1, forward strand.
GTTGCGGTACATGCTACGCTTTCGATACAGGTAAACCCGATTTCCCGTGGAAGCTACATGTAAGCATGATGGACAAGGGGTCATGTTGTCGTACGGCCCTGTTGCAGTCGGCTTCTAAACCACGCAAGGCGTCTCCATCAAAGGGAAGAGAAAAACAACAAAAAACAACAACAACAACAACAACAACAACAACAACAACACCGACAGCAACAACCACAACAACAACAAAAAAACTTCAAATGCCCTCTGACGGCGCTCACCCCACGGGGCTCTGGAACTCCGGCAGTACGTGCTGGACAATGAGCGTCTCCAACGACTTTTTGTACTTCTTCGACCGGAGAAGGACCGTCGATAGGCTCCTGTTGGGGCCACAACAACGGCAAACAAACAACAAGAACAAGAAACCGGATTAAGGACCAAATGGAGAGACGAGGGGGGGGGGGGGTCTGTTATATACCATATAGGGTGCTTCAACTACCAACGATCTAGCGTGCTAAATTAGAGTAACCTATGTATTTATTATTTTATAGGATATAGAATGGGGATACGTAAACTTATCCACCAAGCCAAGAATAAGAAACACGACGTCAGCAAAAAAAGGGCGTTGCGGGATGTACAGCAACTACTGATACACCAGACGCGCAGAGAATGCAGGCACACACAACAAGGTCAGCACGCTGTCTTTCGTGCAAGAGTGGTTGCGTGCGTTGCCGCTACACGGGTGGTGAAGTCACGTCAGCGTACCCTGAGGAACAGGTGTGGCGTAGCCAGTGGCATCAGCCGGATAAACCTTAATCTTGCACCACGACGATGCACCTACAGTGGTGGTCGAGATATATCGCGGCCTAGTGACAGACCAAAAGCACCGTGTTGTATCAGGACTGCTATTGGGGGAAGGTCGCTGAATACAAATTCAATACAAGTGATGAGCTTCGTTGCCAAGGAATTATTTTACCACGATACCTATGGCGGGAACCGCGCTATTCGGGGCCGCGATATATCGGGACCGCTACTGTACGAAGGCAAGCACAGGTCCGTGCACTGTTGCACACACGACGCATCATCATCAGCCAACCAACCAACAGCTACGAGTACTTGTACTGTAACACACCCCAGGGCAACCAAGGCTGCGTCCTTCGCACGGTGGTCACGTTGAGCCTCCGGCGTCGCCGCGTACGTCGTCAAAACGTTCTGAGTGTACGTCAAGAGCTAAAGATGAAAAAACAAACAAAAAAAACAGACGGAGGGGGGGGGGGCGTTGGCACAATATGTTATACCCGGATAAATTCTTGATGATCCGAAGAAAAGCGAAGAGAGGAACACAAAAATATATGTACTTCGAAGTATGCATTAGAGAACGGCGTGTGGAGGCGGGGAGCAGGGGATGGGAGTTATCTTGAACCCCTGTAAATTTCTTTCCAAGTAAAACAAAATGCAAACGCATGCGGAGCACGTCTAGGCAGTGTGTAAGTCTGCTTGGAAGCGTTCCTGCTCTCAGTCCGGAAGTTCCCACTCTACTCTTGCAATAGGAAGTTTCTCACCCCTGAGAGTTTCTATTCTCAATTCTCGCCCTGGGAAATTTCTACTCTCACCCTTGGGAAGTTCCTACTCCCACCCTTTGGAGTGTTTACTCTTTGCCTGGGAAGTTGCCACTCTCAACCTACCGGTAGGAATTTTCTACTCTGACCTTGGGAAGTTTCTCCTCTCACTCTGGCAAGTTTCTACTTCACTATCACCCTGATCTTTTTTTACTCTAACCCTGGGAAGCTTCTACTGTTACCCTGGAATTTTTTAGTCTCACCCTGAGAATTTTCTACTCATACCCTAGGAATGCTTTACTCTCAATCTGGGAAGTTTCTACTGTTGCCCTGGCAAGTTTCTACTTTCACCCTGGAAATTTTAACGCTCACTCTGGGAAGCTTCTACCGTTATCTTACCCTGGGAAGGATGTCCTTGCCCCTGTACTTGGCGAGGTCGATGATGCAGTTCACCGCGGGGACCCTGGGCGACAGGTAGTCCTCCGAGGGGTCGTTGTTCTTGTGGATGAACTCGTGAGGGTCTGCGTCAAACGTCTGGTGCATCGGCGCAAGGCGAGGATGTACACGAGGTTAGGGCAGGTTGGGTGGACGTGATGCGTCTGCAACACAACCACAACCGACAGCAGCAGCGAAACAACAACGACAACAACAACAACAACAACGACAGCAACAGCAGCATCAACATCAACAATTACTACGACCACCATCACGATGACGTCAATGCTGCACATACATCACCATGCACATGACTAACATCAAAATCAACGATAACGACAACCACAGACAACAGCAGCAGCAGCAGCAACAGCCAACAGCAGCAACAACAACAACGACTACGATGACTACTTACCATACCCACAAAAAAAAAAAAAATCAACATGGTTACGACGGCAGCAGCATTAAAACATAAAGACCGACAATTTCAACATCAAGACCGACAGTATCAACATCAACATCGACAATATCGACAGTATTAACATATCAACATCAACAAAAACCAACATCAACATCGACAATATCAACATCAAGACCGACAACATCAACATCAACATCAACATCAACATCAACATCGACGATGACGCCATTGCCTCACACACCTCGACGTCCTTCTTAGACAGGCAGAGCTCGGGGAAGACCGCCTGGAACAGGAGGAAGTCCAGGTGGGGCTTGAGCAGCTTGTACGTGTGAGACAGCTCCGTCGCCGGTCCCACGAATACCAAGCAGGCGTGCACCACGCGGTCCGTGCAGTACTCCCCCCTCGACCGCATCGCCAACGTGTTCATCACCTGCCGAGGAGGGTACAGAATAAAGGTTTACGCCATCAAGCTTAGGGCTAGGGTTACAGGGTTAGGACGTCGACCATGTACTAGGTTGTCCTTGGGAGGGAGGCTTTTTGAATGCTCTCTTTTCGATCGCATCGCTTACGCGTTCATCACCTGAAGGGAGCACAAAAAGTCCATGCCGTGAAAAGCACGCAGCACGAAGGCGATGACGTCGTTGACAACAACTGTGTACTCGGCCGAACGTGCAGAGCACTCCCCTCGACCTCGTCGGTCTAGCGTGCCCATCTCCAACAACAAGCGGCACAACGAACGGCCATGACGACATCGACCACGACACAAACCAAACAAAGAGGGTAACAACGAGGACGAACAGCCGCCGAAACATGAACCAAAAGGGAGCACACATGAACAAGCTCGTGGTACAACTACCGTAATAGGCGGCGAGATTACACCCCTCCCGTAGCCCCTGTCAAAGGTCGATTGTTCCACAACCAAGGGGGTACGGAAATAGACCGATAGTTCTACGGAAAGCCCTCGACGAGATGTCTCCAAAACCGCAATCTTTGGTGTTGGCACAATCTTGGTCGTGGAGCAATCGAGCTTGGAAAATCGGTCTACGGGCGGGGGGGGGTGCCATCTCTCCGCATCCTACGGTACTACCGGCCCGCTCACAAAAATAGTACGACATCAGGCTGAGCCTGGCATCTAAAATTGCGTCTCCACCTTTGTGATTTGTGCCGTTGAGCACAGGGTATTCGGTGTCGCGCCAGCCGCTGAGCCCACTATCTTGAGCAAATACCACAATCCCAATGACTACGGCACGTACGGCTATGAGTACACCCCGCCCCCCCAAAAAAAAGTCAAAATTCCTGGAGACTTGGTTTCCTAAGAGAGGGCGCGTACGGTACACCGCTCCAGGGAACACCATGCACAGAAAAAACTCAAGACTTTAACTCCTTCCTCTAGAGCCGTGTTCGAACCTGCTGTAAATAGCACCTTGGGGAAAAGGGAACACCATGCACAGAGAGAGCTGAATACGTGCCCTCTTCCTAACAGGCGTGTTTCGACTTGCTCTACTACACTTTGCAACTTCGGGGCAAGCTGCTAGGGAAACGCAAACTCTTTCCTACAGCTACAGTATCTTCGAACCTGCTCTAGCAACTTGGGGGCAAAACGCAAACTCTTTCCTACAGCTATATTTTGACCTGCTCTATTTTAGCAACTTGGGGGGCAAGCTGCCTGGAAAACCCAAACTCTTTCGACAGCAATGTTCTGACCTCCTCTAGCAACTTGGGAGCAAGCTGTGCTTGGGAAACCCAAACTCTTTCTACAGCCATGTTCTGACCTCTAGTAACTTGGGAGCAAGCTGCTTGGAAAACGCAAACTCTTTCCTACAGCTATGTTCTGACCTGCTCTAGCAACTTGGGGGCAACCTGTGCTTGGGAAACGCAAACTCTTTCCTACAGCAATGTTCTGACCTGCTCTAGCAACTTGGGGGCAAGCTGCTTGGAAAACGCCTCCGCGAAGTCGGTCATGTTCTCCTCAGCGTAGTGGGGCTGGCCGTACCGGGTGAAGAACCTTTGCGCGATGTTGCCGGCCCACTGGAGTAAAAGCAACCAACCAAAAAAGGACGTTGTGGTGATGTGATTGCCGCTGTTGCTTTCGTCGCTTTTCGCAAACGGTATGGGGTGTCTTGGGTATTCAAGAACCCTTGTGACGAAACGGACAGAAGAGGATTTTAGTAGAGTATGCGTGGTCACTATCTCGAGCAGACTGTTGAGCAACCGTGGATCTCGAGAGATGAGCAATGAATAGTGGCAGGGTGCCGCGTTCTGGCCTGCAGCAAGTACCTTCTTGGCCTTCCACCAGGGCCACATGACCCTGTCGTCTTCTTCTTCAGGCTGCCCAGCTGGCGGTTTCGCGAGCACCTGTTGAAGGGACAGCAAAATGAAAAAGACATGGTGTGGATGGTGTCGTCAGCAGCAAAATGAAACACACCAACACACACAAGCGGGGATCGTGTCGCCTGTTGGAAGGAACAGCAAACATGAAACAGAGGAAGAACGGGTGGATGGTGTCGACAACAGCAAACATTGATAAAAAATGGGTGCTGTCGCCAACAGCAAAATAAAAACATGCATGTGGACGGTGCTGACAACAGCAAATGAAAAGTAAAACACAAGCGGGTGGCGTCGCGAAGAGCGGAAACGGGTGAGCGGTACCGTGATGGGTAAGCGGAACCATGACTGACCGGAACGGCGACTACTAAGCGGAAACGGTGGCGACCGAGCAGAACTGTGATAACAAAGCGGTTGACGACTAGGCGGAACCGTGGCGACCGACCGGGAGGGTAATAGCTATGTGCAACGGTGACGACTAAACGGAACGGTGATGACTAAGCGGCACGGCGAAGTCTAAACGGGACGGTGACGACTAAACAATTGTGATTACTGAGCGGTCACGACTAAGAGGAACGGTGCCGACCGACCGGGACAGCAGTTATGTCTATGCGGAACGGTGACGACTTAACGGAACGGTGATGACTAAGCGGAACGGTTTCGACTAAGAGGAACGGTGATGACTACCGTAGGTTGCATAAGATTTTACACCGCCTGGACCGATTTTCAAAGCTCGATTTACCCACGACGGACGCAGAGATAAATAACCACACTTCTACACCCTTCCCCACTCCTCCCCCACATCGCTTGCTCTCTGCAGACTACAATCAAGTAGCTTGCTCTCCGCAGACTACAACCAAACCAGCAACCTCCTGTTGCCAACGGCAGCACAGCGCAGCGTCGCGCAGCTCCCCTCCCCACCTTTGAGCACAAGTCCATCCATCCGGGTACGTTGAGGGCCTCCAAGTCTGCCCCTGATGGTATCTGTCGAAACCATCAAAAGCAATTTCATTCCGACGCAGCCGTTTGGTTGAGTCAGCCGGAAGGGCGCCAACAGACCGGAGGACGAACAAAGGATGGAAAAAAAAAAAGGACCAGCCCGTGAGGGCGAGAAAAAGCGGAATATCTACTCCTTAACGAGAGAACAACACCACCAGTTTTTTCGCATATCGTCAGCGGCTCTCTCTCTCTCAACGGCACTTACAGAGAGAGAAACCAAAACAGAAGGTCGATGCCGCGCACCCGTGATACGGAAGAAAAACGCCCATTCCTCGGACACAAGGGGCGCGTTCTCAGGAGAAGGCGCCAAGTTCTTTTTTCACAAACCATACTGGCGACACTCGCGCTTTTTAGCCACCCAGGAGATAGGACAAGCAACAAGACCAACACCTGACACAGCTATGGGCCCAGTTCAGCGACGACCCTTATTAACAGCGTCAGGGGGGAATATGGACGCTATATAGGGCAGGTCGCCATTGCCGATAGAGCGACTATTAGTCACGGTGCAGTCGTGTCACGCGATGTTGTAGCCGCTTAAAACAGGGGCATGTCGTTAATCATCTGACTGCTGCAGACCCCACGCTTACCGCAAACTGCGTGCAGGACCAGAAGATCTTGAGGGCAATTTTCAGCACCTGGGTGGGCATGTTCCGGCGGGGGATAGGCATGCGTGGAGGGGGGGGGGGGGCGCACTCTTGTCACACGAACGCAACAGATTAACTTTGTTTGCCGGGAGCCCCGTTCGCACTACAACGTTTCCAATACTTTCGCTTTCGCGGTCCCGCGAGCCAATTGCCTGATCTCATTGGTCACCCGCTTAACATTGTCGATGCGTGCCCCCAAACAATTGCAAAGGCAACACAACACACACAAGGTAGTTTGTCCTGAAATGCCAGACTGTACGGCACGTCGTCCAGAAAAATTGAGAGAAGATGCGGCAGGACTCGGCTTCAAATACGGCGGGCGAAGGCAACAAGAGAATCAACACCCCCGCCATAACAATACAATACTATGATAGGTATAAACAGGGCAAGTGCCCCGTGCGAAGAATGGCACGGGGCTCGGGGGTGGTGATTATATGCATTCTGTGATGCCCCCTCCCGGCCCTGCGCTCCATGGGTTACACGACGTTTCGGGGAGACGTTGCAAGAGAGAATCCTAGATTCAACAACAAGGATAGCATGCGAGCATCATCAACATCCTCAACAACAACGTTAGCACGAGGGCATCATCATCATCAACGACAAGGCCAGCCATGCGGCATAATCATCAACATCACCATCATCAACAAAGCTAAATAGCACGAGGGCAACATCGTCATCAACAACAAGGCCAGCATGTGGCATCATCATCAACAACAACAACGTCAGCACGAGGGCATCATCAACAGCATCAATAACACCAACGCTAGAAGCGGCGTCACCATCAGCAAGGTTATTAATAGCATACGGGAATCGTCATCATCCGCAACACGGCTAGCATGCGGACTCCCACCTGCCCGGCCTCACTGGAGTCCTCGGCGAGGAGCTGGTTGGACATGTTGAGCAGCAGCGGAAGTGTCACGCGCATGATCTCAAGGAGAGGACCCCTAGCCTCCTTCGGCTTGTACTCGAAACGCTTCACCACCTTGCGGAGAGCCAACATCGCGTTGTGCACACTTGGGTAGCGGGAAGCGGGAGAGGGAGGGGCAGTGAGACAGCAACAGAGGGTAAGGGGTGGTGGAGATCAAGCACGGCCTGAGAGTTGGACAGGTCAAAACCTGACACAACCGATTGGACTCCAAGAGATTCACGCGAAACCATATAATAAAAACTCGTCTGTGTTTTGAAGTTAAGTTTGCCATTCGTCCCGCCTACCCTTTTGAGGCAATAGCCCGGGTCAACCGTGTCTCCTTCGCCAACAAACCAGGGTCCCTTGTAGGGATACAATTGGACAAATGTTTAACCCGTTGGAATCAGCAGCACCCCCCCTCAAGAAGCAAAGAGAGTCAAGCTCATCTGTTCAAAAAAGAGAGAGGCAAATCATGTTTTCGCGATATGTGACCAATCAACGGTCTCTCCTTCGCCGACAACCCTAGGTCCCCATGGACATATTTCGCACACCTAACCTGGATGAATCAGCAGCACCTGCCTCAAGGCGCAAAGAGGTCCAAGCTCAACCGCCAAAAACAAACAAGAGGCGACTAACTGCTTGTGTCCACGACGTGCCACCACGAAAAAAAAAACTAAAACATGCTACTACTCCGTACCGTAGGACTTCCCCCGTCTGCAGCTGGGCCACGATGGTGGGGATCAGAGTGGGCCACTCATCGGGGAAGTCGTAGGAGGCTACCAGCCTCAGCGTCTCCGCCAGTATGTCTCTCACGCTGCTGTCCGTCTCCCTAAGGAGGGCCTCAAAGAGGTTCACCCTTGAGAAAAAAGAAAAAGAAAGTATAGCAGTCGTTGTCGTTGGAAAGGCGTTTGGCGAACGTGTGCGAAGAAAGTTCAGGAAAGGAAGAGGGCAGGGGTGACATAACAGGAGGAGGAGCGGGGAGGGGAACTTGGTAAGGTCTGTCCGGTTCATTTTTTGTTCTCGGAAGGGCGTCGGAAGGGCCTGAGAACAACTGCAAGTACATGTACTTCCTTCGAAGTGTAAAGTTTTCACCGTTCACGGGAATCGCCATCGCAAGAACACCGAGCAAAGAGTGAAACAGGGGACAACGACCGCGATCAAAATTACACCAGGGGCGGCAGGGGTAAGGGCGACGGCCACGGTGTAGTGTGTTGCGGAAAACAAAACCCCAAAAAATGGACAAAAACGATGACGTCGAAGAGACGACGACCACCACCACCGCTACCACCACTAGATAACGCCATTCGTATGTACAATAGATACCTGAACGTTGCCTTGTGCTCGGGTAGGAAGGTGGCAGGTGTCTTAGCCTCGGGGTCAGGGGACCACTTCCCCCGAACCGTGTTCTTCAGGGCGATTGCCGCAGCTTGCCGCACGGCCCTGTCCACCTGTGTGTTGAGACCGATACCACACCAACAGAGGCAAGAAAGCGGGCTGCTGAAAAAACGCAAGAATCTTGGGATTTTGACTGATACCACACCGGCGGTAAGAACGCGGGCTGGTGAACAAAACGCCAGAATCTTCCTGGGAAACCTAAACCTCCCAAACTTCATCTTCGAGAGGTGTAGAGAGTACCAGTCGGGATGTGATGTCAAAAGGAAGTTATTTTTTTTTGCCCCCAACGGACTGCTACGCGATTGGGAACTCGAAACCGGTCCGACAATCGGATATGTCGAATGCGCGATATGAAACGGTCAGAGGAGGCTAGCGTAAGAAAAAAAGGCGGCTGTAGAAAAAAAATTACGATCACCTGTGGCTCGACGACGATTTGGAGCAGCAGCATCAGGCACTCCGGCGCCTGGCACAAGGCAGCCAGCTGGGCCTCGGCAGCCTGCGAGAGAAAAACAGCCGCATGCCCGCAGGAGGGGTGAAAGGGGGGGCCTCAGGGAGGAAAACCCTTCTGTGTGACCACGTGTTTTGGAGTAAAACGGCACAAGTGCTGTGAGCGCTGATTTGAAGTGAAGACAAAAAAATAAAACATAGGGGAGCCAGACACCTTCCGCAGACACACCGACAAAGACAGCGAGAAGTAGGTGGGCGTTATCATCGATGGATCAAGACAACGGCAGACCAACACATGGAGAATGCCTACGCAAGTAAAGTAACAATATTGCGAAAAAAGACCAGGCAGGGGGCACGCAGATTAACCCAAATCCTAACCCCACCTTAGCCGACTCTATTCTCCATCCAATATGTTTGCTTACTGAGAGAAACCTGCGTAGACTACAGATGGTGGTACCGTAGCTTTTGCAAACAATGCGACGATCGGAGCTGCTGTTGATGGATGCGACGGTACGGACAGCGCCGACGGCGGGGGGCATCGCAAAATCGAAAATACTACTGCCAGCTCTCGGGGCTGGTGTCCGATGGGAGCAAATTTGGTGATTGCTCGGGCGGCAGTAGTAGTGCCACGAACGGCTGGCAAAAGCAGTTGCGGATCAGATACCGACCAATCGGCCAGGATACATCGGACACGAGCAGCGTGACCGTATTCACACAAGGTATAGGCTATAAACGAGAGATAGAGATAGAGAGAGAGAGAGAGATATAGAGAGAGAGAGAGAGAGATCACAAGGAGCATCTGCTGTTGACGTACATAGCCCTCGATAGCCAACGAAGAACCAAACTGCTGTGATTTTTCCGGGAGTGCGTGGTAGCAGATACCTGGTGAAAGACAAGACCGAACCAAGTCTTTTTCACCGCAGCACCAAAAGCGTCAACTCTGCTGTGTCTATATACCTTCCGTTGAGCAGCATCCGAGGTGAAGGTGTGCAGCAGCACCGCGTGAAGGCCCTCCGCCGAAAGCGGCCCGACAGCTCCTCCCGCAACGCCGGCCATCTCTCGTGCAAAACTAGTCTTACTTTGAAACCGCCTTTTGATAAGTCGCCCTTGGCGTTCTGTTCTGACGCCGCCGGGATGAGCGGGCGAGAAAAAGGAAAGGGGCGTGGGTGGGTCAAACGGAGATACAAAAACGGAGAGCCACCAATCTGTCTGTGTCCGCAAACAAGTTACATATAGCAGGACGCAGACCGAGGTACAGTGAATCGTGTTCTCCAACTCCCTTTTCGGGTGTATGTAAGCCGTTCGGTCCTTGTTTGCCGAGTATCAGCAGGCAAGTCCAGCCTGCCTCCTGGATGTTGCCGACACGTGACGACCAGGTGCTTACGACGCGTTCTGGGACCGCATACAGCGGGGGGCTCCTCAATAACGCCGGTTGAATACCGTCAGTGGCCCTGAATATCAGCGTTGGTAAAATAGCTGGGCACAGACTGAATTACCCAAGTAATCCCTTAAGCGCCGATCCCTCTGAATAGCGCTGGCGGTCGATTGGCCGGGCGTAAATCGGCGATATACATTGAAGACCCCCCACTTACACAAAACCAAACAAGGCATGACATGGCATGTACCCACAGCAGGCATGGAACATCGCGTTGGATCAGGAGACTTCGAGTCATTCGGACCTTCTATTTTTGGCAACCGAAAGCAAACCATTAGCACCCGTAGACTAGTGGTTCGGCTGGCAAACGGTGGCTGGCAAACGGTTTGATTTTCGTTTCGGTTGCCAAAAAACTGGTTGTTGCTACAATACCTGTAGCAGCAGTTGCACGCTAACATATAACAATTATTCCTTAACACTAACATGAACATGACCGTTGAAGCTTTCGGACAAAACCAAGCGCGCAGTCAGCCAACTTGTCTGTCGAGAACAGTCGACACTCTTCATGTTGCCGCTGCTGCCGACACTACATGCAGTAGAACCAGTTTGATCGCCGGGCGTGTGTGTGCTGAGAGAGAGACAGCGCGTGTCCGCATCCTGCGAAGGACCCAAAACTTTCAATTTTCAAAACTCTCCCAACATGGCCCCGCCCCTGTCTCTCTGTATGTCGACGGCACTGCTGTTGTACACAAAAACGACCGAAGTTTTCATGACAGCCATCCTGTGAGGTAGCGCAGTACTTCATGCTAATCGCACAACACGAGCTAGATCAGGTCAAGGTTGGGGGGAAGGTGAAATCGGCCACATGCGGGCAGCAGCTGAGCCGCCAAGCGCGACACACTTGAGAGGACGGACTGGATTGCATACTATATATATAGTACGAACGGCCGATACACAACTCGCAAAGAGCACGTGACCATGTTCCGAGCAGCAGCGGATACTGCTGCCGGAGGTGGTTGACCGAACAACTGGTACCCTTCCAAATTCGACGAGATGGGGATGGGGAGAGGCAAAAGAACAGAGGTGAGTCTAGGCCACAAAATTCAAACTTTTGGTCGGCTGCTGCCCCAGCAAGTGTGGGAGCTTACCTCGCTTCCCGTTTCACGACGCCTTGATGCTATCCCCTGCGAAGAAGGACAAAGCACTTGGTTCCCACGGATTAATTAGAAACCAGGTCTTGCTGAGGTAGTGATGAACGTGCAGACCAGGCAGTGCAGCACAGCAGCAACCCAACGGAGGGGCCTGCAAGCCTGCAAGCAACCCCGGGGTGACGCAGATTCATTCTTGCTGAATCCCGTGTATGTGAATTGCAGCAACTTTCATTCCACGGAACTTGCCGAGCATATGTCAGCATCATTGAGTGTCCTGGCGGAGCGTGGTGGCTGGTGCAGCGTGCTACTGCTAAGAAAAGCTCTCATTGTGCTCGCGGTCGGGGGACGACGTGCGGAGTCAAAGACAAAGAGGACTTTTTCGAGGGAGAGAAAGAGAGACTAAAGAACAACGGAGAGGGTCTACAGCAGATAACCGATCCATCCACAGGTAGGTGCAGTACGATAGCAGCAGCGGTGCCCTTATCGTGTTGCCGCTGGAACCACACAACATGAGTCGAACTCAATAAGGACTGCCGAATATCGAATCATGGTTGGTGTTGATGCATGCTGCTTTTACTTGTTAGCTAGCTCCAATCCTTGACAGCCAACACCGCCATTCGTGGGAGGCCGTTCTCTCTTGAATTAATTCAGCATGTGTTGTGTGAACCGTTACAATCAACGAACGTTGAAACCGGTGCTTGTTTGTACTGCAGTGAGTAAGCAAGGTGGTTGAAACCGGTGCTTGCTGTTCACTGAAAAGACTCCACCACATCCCGTTCGACTGTGGGTATATCTCGAATGGGTACAAATAGTCTTTCTGTGTGTGTTTTTATTATTCCTTAATTAGTACTGCAGTGAATAAGCAAGGTGCCGGCAGCAGCAGCAGCAGCAGCAGGGAGTTAGTCTAGACCAGGCAGTACCACACCAGCAGGCAAGTCAGACTCTAGATCCCTTCGCCTTCCCATATGGTGGTACAAAGTCTAAGCTGTCCTCCAGCCTTTTCTTGGGAAGGATATGCTATGTTGATGCACGTACATGCACGAGACTCAAATGAATGTGTCAAGTTCGACGGTTTCGCGCTTACAATTGTACAGCACCACACACACATCGTAGGTTGCCCACTTTACCCTGGCAGCTGGTCGCCAAAGTGGATCAGTTGATAACCTACCAACCTTCTAGCGTTTAGACGGAGTTCGGCATGTTTTTTTGCTCAAATTTGTGTCCCAACAATCATGGACAGCGATGAGTCTTGTAAATTGAATCCGTGAGTACTAAATGTTCGACTTCAACGTGAACCAGGGGATGGAACGGCTGGGTCCTTCTCTCGACAGGACGAAGGCAAGCACCGCAGAAGAAGGTGGAGGGGGGGGGGGAACTGTGTTGCCTTTCTCCTGTGTGACTCCCGCTGGTGCGTCCAAAAACACACCCAAGAAAAAGGTGTTGAAAAATCGACGTCCCGAATAAAGGGGATAAGCAGCCACACACACACCATGCCGCCCCATCACGGGGTCCCAGTTCGTGGCATTTAGAAGTGTTTTGTGTTTTCAACCGCACTGAGACTGACGTGTTTTCATTGGTCAGCCGGTTGGCGCCGTCGATGTTAATAACAAAGACACACACACACACACACACACACTGATTCCTCCGCTACATACCCTCTCGTTCTCATTCCGTGCGGGAGCAGCGGCGATCGATGCCTTCTTCTTCCCTCTGCGGGTGGGCCTTGGCTCTGTCTATCGCACAGCTGCTGCTGTGCAACGCTCGCGGAGAGCTAGCGGTCTCGCCAACAAGGCCGCGACATTATGTCGGAAACCCGGTCGCGTTTGCGGCGCTCCCATCCTTCTTTGTGGCGCCTGCTACGGTTTCGGGTGGGGTGGGGATGGGAGCCCGACGGCGAGAACGAGCAACCTGCGGGGGAAGAAATCGGCGCTTCGAGGGGGTGTCGTGTTTGGAGGCGAAGAAGAGCGAGATAAAGGCGGAAGAAGCCGAGTTTAGGTGAGCGTCTGGCATTGTCCTTGCTGCTGCTGCTGCCCAAGAACATGTGGCGTCTTGCTGGCTTTCTTGCACACCCTCCCTCGAGAATGTCGTGGTCACGTTGGGGTGCTAGCTTTCCTCTGTTGCCGGACTGTCTTACACGTAGGATACAGCAGTATAGATGCTGCCCTGAATTGTTTTGTCAATCCTGTTGAAATCAGAGGGCAAGTTACCTGTGTGAGGAGCTGCGCGTTTCCAGCCTCCTCCACTCTGCGCAAGAAGGGGTGTCATGCCGGCAGGTGGCGCCGGGCAACCTACTCCGGTATCTAGCTGTCTATCTGTCCTTCTCTCTCATTTTCTCTCTGTCCTTCTCCCCCCCCCTCTCTCTCTCTCTCTATCTATCTATCTTTCTATCTATCTCTCTATCTATCTATCTATCTATCTATCTCTCTATCCATCTCCCTATCTGTCCATCTTCATATTGTCTCTCTACCTCTGCCTGCTTGCCTGTCTGTCTTTCTCTCAAACACGCACTCTTTGGGGTTGAAGCGTGCGCTTGGGTTCTTGTTGTGCGGGTTGTGCAGGTTGATCAATCGAACATGAAATAGTGACATTTACACTTTCTGGTCGTTCTTCCCCCACCCCACCCACCACCCCCCCACACTGCGCAGGGCGGCTGCCAGAGAGCTGGAAAAAATGGAAAAAAAGAAGGAGAACAAGACGAAGGTCAGCGCGACTGTTTAATCTTGTTCGACGTCGATGCTGCCTGCGGTTCCGGTGGATATTGGAAATGGACTGACTGCGCTTCGTCCCGGCTTCTGTCTGATCGATCTTTCGGGATATTTGCTTCAGCGTTGGCGTTGGTGTTTTTCTCGATTTCGGTGGTGTGTGTTTCGACTGCTGCATACTGTATGTCGCCCTCGTTGCCTTGTGTTTGCAAGACAGGTGTGTCGGTCTCTTAGGCGTGTTCCTCGTTGGTGGATATTCCAAACAACCTCCCCCCTTTCGGTATCCCTTGTCGACAGGGTGCGGATGTTTCTTCGCTTATTGGTTGGACGCATGTGCGGGGTCCTGAATCATGCCCTTCTGTAGCCCCTCCTAGCCCTTGGTCCTGCTCATCCCAAAAGGCCTCATTTTAGGCTCTCCACTTCCGTCGCCGTCGCGCCCCACGAAATCATGCCAGTCCGTCGATTTCCGCACCAAGACGCAAGGCCCGTTATTGTCCATACGTTTTTCAGAAGTCCCAAGATGGGTAGCTGTTGGTGTTGGTGTTGTTTTCACAGAAACAGCTGTTCACGTGACAGCACACTACAGCAGAACGGTAGCGGTCCAACTGACGTACCCTCCTATCAGCAAAAAGGCTCAGAAGAGTTCAGGCGGGGCGACTTTAGTCGTCTCGCTACCCCACCCTTGACATACCTGGCTGCCACGCGACAGCCATCGCGTTCACCCCCCCCCCCCCCCCACCCCCCCGGGGCGGGACGGGCGCAAGGACCCGGGGGGCGCCGGGGGGGGGGCGCCCCCCGGGCCCAACAAAGCCCCCCCAAAAACCCCCAGAGAAAAAACCCCAAGCGCCCAGGGGGAGGGGGGGGGGAAACC
>FN649735.1:3790380-3803508 GCA_000310025.1 Ectocarpus siliculosus
GCCTCTTCAGTGCCGGCATGTGCCCAGATAATTCACCGTCTCTTCATACCGTACACCGCCAGCACTACTCATCGTACACGTTGCTTGATTAAGCCTGTGCCAGCCGAATATACCGAGCACTACACAGTAGTATTCAACCGGCACGAAACAGGCCCCCTACTGCTGTATGTAGTATTAAGTCGCCCCCCAACAAACAAGCACCACAATCCTCAAGCCGACGATTCAGTGCGGGGACGAGTTGTCGTTGTTCTGCGGTGGTATTTATTCGCCCCATCATCTGAACATGGGCATCTTTGGCTACGGAAACGTTGGGAACGGCGCGTGCAAAAAAAAAAAAAAGAAAGAAAGATACAAACCACACCGACGATGAAGAGATAATTGCACCAAGACAAGCACGCCCTCTGGTTTGTTAAGCTGGGTCGTCCATGTTCACCGTCAACATTGTTTTTGTACTTGTCTTGTTGGACCATGCTCGGTTGCCCCGTGATGTTCATACACCAAGCATACCTCATGTACGAGCAGCTTCGGGGCTTGGCTGCCCGGGGTAGTTGGCTGTTTAGGTTTTCCGTGTGTAAAGAAAAGAAACATGATTATTTAGAGGGTGGCTTCGCGACTCTCGAAGCAAAAGGAATGACAATATTTTACTTGAAGTAAATACCAGGTCGCAGACCTTTCACTTTTATTACTTCAGTGCCTTGCCGCAATCAAACGAAATAATATCCCGAGGGTGGTAGCAGAAAAAAAATGGCGCCAAAAGTACCGGTACTATCGGGCGCTTCCATCAGTGCGCGAGTGAGGGCGTCAACTATGCCCACCAACTCTCTCTCTGTCCTCAAACACTTTTTATCTGAAAACGTTGTCCAACTTAGTCCTGCATAAAATATAAAGCCACAAGCAAGCGGACACGCGTCCTATATGTACATCAAACGAACGCTACTGGTGTGTAGTCAGAGAACGTCAAGTGCAGCATTAACATTCCTCCGCACTATTACCATGCTCGTCCAATCAAATCAAACCAGTGTTGAAGTTGCATCACCAAGCACAACTGGTGTACTGCCCAATCAGATCTCGATACCCAAACGATGTCAGGTCTTGCACCACCTAGAACATCGCCTCAACACAGCAGTATCAAATCGCCGTCGAGTTATGTACAGGTAGCATACTTTCTTCTTCGTCCACCGGACCGAACACATTGATTGATAGCCCAGATATAAAAACAAAAGAGAAGAAAGAAACCGACATGAGACGAGGTCGAAACATGAAAACTGCGTTTGTCTACGTTTTATAAGTGGAACAAGAAAAAAGGATGTGAGAGGACATCCAAAGATGAAAAACTACATACCGCAGTCGATCAAATTCATTAGCAGAAAGAGAAAGCGACATGAGACGAGATCGAAAACTACTGCAGCAGCATGCAATGCATACGTCTCTCTTTCAATACAGCGATGTCTTCTTCATGATCCGCAAGAACTCTTCCTCGTTGATCTCGCCGTCTCCATCCCGGTCGGCTTCGTCGATCATTTCCTGCCGAGCAACCACCACCAACACAAAGGGAGAATTAAATATTACAGCATGTGGCACAGTTGAGGTCCATATTTAGTGCCGGTTGAATAGTGCCGGTGCCCGGTATAGTGCCGGTATAGTGTTTTCGGCGGGCATACACTGAATTTCCATGTTAATTTATCCTCAATGCTTTGAATAGTGCCGGTCCGGTACAAGTAGTGAAGGTGGATGGTGGATTTTCTGAACACATACAGTACCGGCACGAAACAGGGACGTCTGCTGAGTGTCGCGTTAGAAATCGAAGGTAAGCACTGCCGGAAGGGGTGGGTAGGGAGAGGAACCCATCTGTGTGACTGACCATGGACTGCAGATAGATAGCTAGTCGTTGTTGTTGTTGTTGTTGTTGTTGTTGTCTTCACATAAAGAAAAACGTTCCGGTCTCTGCTCAGTACCTTCTAATGTCCGTACTATACTATACTATACTATACTATAACAGTACAACTGACGCGGACGCCTTCCATGGTCACAAGCCCACTGCCCCACCAAAGGGGGGGGGGGGGGTACACCTTTCAAAAAAAAAAAAAAATGGACACCAAAAAATATTCCTCCAAGTCCAAGGGGCGATTTGTTTTTCTATCCAAAACGGAAAAAAAAAAAAAAACAACTACCCGTACATACCCGGGAAAAATGTCGTGAGCTGTGAGCGCTGATGCAATGGGATGAAAAAAAAAAAAACGGAACCGATCATTGTCCAACCTATCTTCTTCTTCCTACTACTCACTACATATGAAGACTTCAAACCCATCCCCTTCGAGACTGCTGTGGTAACAGTATTATCTCGAACGGAAAATTCTCTTTTCTTTGATGGGATGCATATTTCCCAAAATACGAAGCTGAAAACGACAGGGGGACACGCGCATAGGAACCAGCGCTACCTGCCGTCAATGGCGGGTCGTGATTCAGGCCATGCGGTTTTTCTGTACTTTCGTTTCGGGTCATTCGGTGTGTTGGTAGTTATAACCTCTTCGATAACTCTGGAAAAAACATATATTTACATATATCAGATACCCGACCACGAGAGAGGAAAAAGGATACCAGCCTACATGAGCAGCGGTCGTAAACTTCATGAGCGCACTGCCGGGTCAAGCGCAGCCTCATTCTGATATAGGTGCGCTTCGTGTGTCGTTGATCCATCTTTTTGTTTTGCCTAATCTCAAAGAGGCAACCTCGGGTGGTCTGGCTTTGCTCGACAGGTACGCTTGATTCGACGTCTAGCGCCGAATGTTTCAACACCACACCACCATCAACAACAACAACAACAACAGCAGCAACAGATCATACAGCATTGGCTAGGTTACCCACAGGGGTGTGGTGGATTGGGAAATAGTATCAACAGCGGTAGCCTCGGCCAGACTCTGAAGCCCGCCTTGTCTTTCTTCGGAAACGAAGGGCGAGGGCTGTAGAAACTCGAAATCAAACCGCTAGATTGCCGTCAACGCTGACTAATAGTTAGTTTGTCTAGTCTAATGGGATGAGTCACAAGCAATACCTGCAGCTCCTCGTCCGTCATATTCTCCCCCAGCTCCTTTGCCACCCTCTTGAGGTTGCGGAACGAGATCTTGCCGGTCTCGTCGTCATCGAACAGCCGAAACGCCTTCAGGATCTCCTCCCTCGAATCTTTCTCGCTCTGAAACGGCAGCAACAAACAAAAGGAAGTGCTTTCGCTGACGCAATGAATTCATTTCTAATCTATCCTAGACCCTCATCTATGGATAGAGATGGATTTGTTGTGCAATGCAATTAAGAAGAAGGGAAAAAAAACGCACACACACATTCAGGCAGGTGGGGCATGACAAAAACAAGAAGAGCGCTTGCGATTCAATATTTTCGGCCAAGGAAAAAGACCCGAATGACTACCTTCCAGGATCCCTTGGGCGATACGTCCCACGCCTACCGACCACTCACCACCTTCGACATCATCAACATCTCTTAAAACATTATTTTTTGCGTTACGTCCCACGTCCGGATCGAGCACTCACCATCTTCGACATAATCAACATCACTTAGAAAAATTTTACACGTATGGCGTTACGTCCCACGTCCTTACCGACCACTCACCCTCTCGACATCATCAACATCATTTTTCCGTTACGTCCGGACCGACCACTCACCATCTTCGACGTCATCAAGATCTTTTGGAAAAATTATTTGGAGTTACGTCCCACGTCTGGACCGACCACTCACCATCTTCGACATAATCAACATCACTTAGAAAATTTTTACAAGTATGGCGTTACGTCCCACGTCCTTACCGACCACTCACCCTCTCGACATAATCAAGAGCATAATCAAGATCATTTTTCCGTTACGTCCGGCCCGACCACTCACCATCTTCGACGTCATCATCTCTAAGAACTCCTGGAAGTCGATCGTTCCGGAACCGTCCTTGTCGATGTCGCTGATCATTTTCTTGATCTCTTCCTTCTTGGGCTCGAAGCCTAGCGCTCGCATTGCCACCTTCAGCTCTTTCGCATCGATGGTCCCTGTGTTGTGTGCATGTGTGTGTGTCTTTATTATTAAATAGCATCGACCGCGCTAAGCTGACCAATGAAAAGACGTCAGTCTTAGTGCAGTTGAAAACACAAAACACTTCTGTCTGCCATGAACTGGGACCCCGTGACGGGGCAGCATGGGGGAGGCTAAACTTTCCTCCGGATCAAGGACAGATACGGTAGCAACAGAAGAAACCTGCACGCGTCTACCAAGGCTGTTACCTTGCACTCTAGTTCGGTTTGGAGTGCTTTCTTGTGTGTGTGTGTTTTTTTTATTTTTTTTTCCATCGTATTGGACGTGGACAAAAGTGGTCGGTCGATGGTGTCAACGTCGAAAGCACGTTGTAGTGGGGTGCAAGCTCTTGTCCACCGTACTTTTCTTGACAAATTTAACATATACCTCCTCAACCCATTCCATGTGTAACTGCTGTCAACCTCTTGTTCTGCCCAAACACAATCAGCCGCCGGCCGCGTAACGCTACGAGAGGTTTCACGGCGGTCGGTGTGCTTGCTGGGACAATAGCAGCCAGGGCCTGAGTGGTGGTATCAAAATAATCTCTTTAGAAAATTGCATACTCCGTGGAATCCAAGAGAGACTACTCGTTCGAGATAATACCACAGCAGTCAAAAGGCATGATGGCTTGAAGTCTCGCAATAATAAAAGTGAGTATCTTTGTACTATATGTATTCAGTTCAAGGTTCGGTTCTTCTGCAGATGTGACACGTAGCTTGTCCGATCTTTTGGTGACCAGATCTTGGCAACCCAAACCCTTCCCGTAGGTAGGATATCAACATCGGAAACGACAACAAGGACAACAAGGACAGCAAGCAGTAGCAAGTCAGTCATCCTTGCCTAGGGGCGTTCTTAAACACAGCTGTTTCGCTTCCAAATTTCCATACTCCGACTTCGCAGAATTCCAAATTTGGAAGCAAATCGTTCCCACTTTTTTTGTGCCAGCAGTTTTCCAGCTATCCAAAAATAATCCTTCATTGGCCGCAAATCAAGGTTCTATCGTCTTCGGATTTGGAAATTTGGAGGCGAAATAGTTGCTGATTGACCTTATGTGACTGAGTTAATCTGACATTTTTCAGCCTCCTCCTCGAGAACCGGATCTTGCATGTGTGCACACAATCGCGATGGCACATACGCACGAATCACGTCGGCAAGGATCGATGATACATACAGCAACGAGGAGACGTCCATGTGTGTGTTGACAATCTTAATTGCTGCAGACAACGCAGTAACCGGAACTCGGAACTGCTGCAGCCACATGCCAGCGGGGGGGCGTACTCTTATGCTTTGCATGCCTTAGCGGTTGGACCATTGACCAAGCGTCCTCGAAAGCCACATGCCGGGGAAGGGCAAAAACGGCCTTGCGTAACTCACCGGATCCATCCGTGTCGAAGAGATCGAAGGCT
The DNA here is from genome assembly GCA_000310025.1 of Ectocarpus siliculosus. Classification (NCBI taxonomy): domain Eukaryota; class Phaeophyceae; order Ectocarpales; family Ectocarpaceae; genus Ectocarpus; species Ectocarpus siliculosus. Next base: position 3,795,855 of record FN649735.1, read on the forward strand.
TCCCTGATCTCCTGCTTCTGTTCCTCCGTAAGCTCGAACTTCTTCGACTTGGCGCCTCCGCGCTTCGATGTAGCCGCCTGACGCGAGAAATGGGACACCGGCAACCGGCAGATATGGCAGTTACATGCAAATCAAACAAGGTTGAATATCGGCAGTACTGTGGCCTTTGCGAGGATACTGAGCTTGGTTAGGGTTAGGGGGTACGGGGTAGGGTTAGGGGTTGCGAACCCCCCTCTATTCCCAGTTTCAATCAAAACTGCGTGGGCGAACCACGTGCAAGTTAATTATTCGGCTCCGACCTTGTCATGCACGCCTCCTCGTCCAGGCTCAAGTCCCTCCGTTTCCTTTCGAAATCAAGTCAAAGGCGACAAACATGCTACTATGATAGGACACCGTTGTAAAACTCGGACACAAACGACCTTCATACTCAACGACCCCAGTACAGTTGGCCGCTTAACAAACGTACATCGCTGCCGGGTCATACACAGCACCTGCAAATGAGGTGCGCTGTACGACACTCACTCACGCCAAGAATTAGGCTGTTTTCTGCGTATCTTAACGCCGATGAGGAGGTCCGCATACCTGTAGTCTGCATACATACCTTGACCATCATGCATCAGTCATCAAACAGGACGAGCGGCGCACACGTTCGTACGTACATACACGAAACGCAACATTTCGTGGGCGGTGGAACCAAAAATGTATCAACGGTCTTGTTACATACTTCGAAGTATATTTTTGTAGATCTTAGGAAGGAGCAGCACCACTCACGGCAACGCGACATGTGTCCACATGCAACATACAGCAATAGGTAAGCGCACTGTGGGCAGCGCAAGCGCCGTACGATGAATCCTAGACGACCCATCAGACGGCAACATCGTCAAGCAACACCGGATAACATCAAGAGTACTTGTGAAAACAGGACTACATAACAGTCATATCAGTTTTGATTTCTCTAGAAACGTTCCATTCATTTTCCGCCGTGGGCCACGGAGAGCGCAGCATTCCGAGTTCTCGGGCTTTGTGAGAGCAGCATTTCCGATTTTTTATTCCGATTTTTCGGGCCCTCACAAACCACCATTCTGTTCTCCACTTTCTCCACTACTATTATTGGTCTCTCGCCCTGTCTCTCTCGGTGTCTGTGTGTCTGTCTTTCTATCTGCCTCTCTCTCTGTCTCTCTCTTCCTCTGTCTCCCTCTCTCTTCTATTTATTCGTCTCTCATACCTCCCAGCTCACTTTTGAATTTCATGCTCTGACGGAATTGATTGCAATTCCACACACCGGACTCTTTTCAGATAGACTGGATGCTTCCGCTTCCTTTCCGATCGCACATACATGTGTCTGTCGGTCGTCTCTTCGCTCGCTGTCCGTCTAACTCACGCACTCCTTTGCGGCTCTTCCCGTTACACCAGGCAGGTTTATTGCTCTGTCGCTTCGCTCTCTGTCTAGATCTCACGCACTCCTTTCTTTGCGATCACACGAGATCATCTCTGCTGTCTCCCTGTATCTCCCACCCTGCATCATAAAGTAAGTACGGGCCCGTCAGGGATTTCTGCAAGATTCTCCGCCTGCGTTCTCCGATTTTCCGTTTTCCCGACCTCGGCAACTTGCGCAGCTATCTCGCTTTCTTCCTCGCACACGCGCTCGCACCCCCCGTCCTCTTGCTCCGCCGACAGCACCCTCCACTGCCTACCAACACCCTCCCTATCTACGTGTATATGTACACGTCGACATCTTCAACGCCTCTCCTGCTGCCAAGAGATCTCCATTCTCCACGCGCCGCATTTCCAGGGGGCCGCTCCCGGCCAACTCGAATTTTCGGCCGCTTGGCAACTCGCCATTTCTCCCATCAAAATCTAACATGGATTTAGAGTGGGCTCTTGCGGGATGTTTTTCCGTTTCGGTTTGTCGATCGCACGCTCGCTCCACACAGCACACAGCCGCGTAGCCGCGTAGTACACACGAAGTCTCTCTTGCTCTGCAGATTGTCTCTGTCTCTCCCTCGCATCTGTTTGTCTGTTTGCCTGTCTGTCTCTTTCTCTGTCTCCCTTTCTCTCTCTCTCTCTCTCTCTCTCTCTCCCTCTCTCTCCTCAGCTTACACATCCCCACACAGATATAATGAGATTCTTCTGCGTAGTGGTAGAGGCCACAATTTTTGTCCGTTCCGGATTTCTTTCTGATGATTACACTCTCTCAGCTGTATAACACGCTGTGCTTTCTAGAGCAGTACACAGTAGTAGTTCTCGCTTTGTCTCTCTCTGGTCTCGGTCTCTTTCGTTCTCCTTGTTGCTCTCTCTCTCCCTCCCTCTCTCTCTGTCTATCGCTCTCTACAATCCCTCCGATTTTTTCGGGGATATTTCCCATTCGCTCCTCCTGTTGCCACAGCTTTTCGGTGTTCTCCCCTCTCCTTTCTTCGTGCCGCCCCGCGCAGACGTCCTTCGTGTTCCGTTGGGGTGTATACACGATGACACGCTGTTGTGCTTTCCAATAGAACAGCAAAGAACGGCATCGTGCTTTCTCAATAAATGCATGCGTGTCCCAATGCATGCGTGGTCCATCCAATATCTCCAAGCAGAGGTTCTTCCAAGCAAACGCAGGCAAGTATTCACTACATAGTCTATGCTGATCTCTTTGAGATAGACTACTGACTAGATAGATGGTCCGGTCCTTCTGGCTTTCGATCACACGACGTCTGTCGCTCTGTCCTCCGCTGCGCACATTTATTTGCGGCTCTCCACTCACACGAGGCACTAGGTCTGACTGTCTGTCGCTTCCCTCTCCGTCTGTCTGGATCTACGCTGAGAGGGCTCTCCATTTCGGGTCTTCTCGGGCTCTCTCACAGCGCTCCATTTCCTCGTTTCCATCTGTTCCGGATCTTTGGAGCTCGCTGTTGTTTTCTTTCGTTCACCGTTTCTCTCTCATGTCTCATCGTTCATTGCGTCTGGCTCCTTCATCACACCCGGCTCGGTCGCACGGAACATTTCTCCCTTTCACACACGTCACATTATTTCGTGCCGCCAGTCTCTCTCCCCTCTTACACAACAACAGCAGTCTGTCTCTCCCTCTCACATGTCCCACACCCACAGCAGAATGTAGAGGTTTTTTTTTTTAACATCCAGATGCATTTCCCGTTGGCATTTTTTTTGTTATGTTCATTCCGTTTTCCCGCTATTTCTCGCTCGCTGGAGGAAGGAACCGTTATTAGGCGCTTTCCTCTGCTCCCCACCCACCACAACAAATACATCTCATCGTTTAACTGCGCCTCTCACAGAGCTTTAGGCCAGTCTCTCTCTCTTTCGGGCAGGCAGTAGTCTGCTCTCTGACAAGTCGGACTTTCACATGTTTCAAAATACACGCGTTCGTCTCTCTGGGATCTCGCATGTGCGCGCCGAACATGCTTATCTACAAGAATGTCATATCTCTCTCCGGGATCTTTTCAGGGCTGGCTTCGTTTATCTCCGTTTCTCGCATGCATGCAAACAACCCTTAAGGGCCGGTCGTAACCAAGAAATCGGTTCCCGATTTCGAATTTGGTTATAAGAATACAAGAGTCGGATCTACCTAAATCCGACCTGAAATGGCCTGTGTATCTTATCGATGAAAGTACGAACGAGTTTTTTGTTGGAAATCGTTTCTCCTTTTGTACACGTACGAAGAAGCCGAACAGGCCGGCAGAGCCGCCGACATCAACCGCGGCGGCAGCGGTGGAGGGGCAGCCAAGTGGCTGCTCTGTGGGAACATGCTCTGTTGGGTGCGTATGGGATGCACACCCAGCGATGCGAAATCCTGTCGCGGTCCTCCAACCGCAGAGAACGGAGCCCAGTTGGATCCAGGCGAGTGGTAAGACTGCTGCGACTGGTGTTGCTGTGGTGGGACGGAGGACCAACCTGCAGCGATTGGTGCATAGCTTGGCGACGGTTGCTGGTGCTGCCGCTGCCCCTGCTGCTGGTGCTGCCGCTGCCCCTGCTGCTGAGGATGCTGGTGATGCTCCTGGTCACGCCCCCCGCCTTGCGAATAGGACATTCTTCCTCTACTGCTCTTGCGCAACAAGGTGCCCCACCGTGGGTGTGCCTGTGCGCACTCCGTGCTGGATTGGTGTCGCGGCTTGGTGTGGCGCCTTGCCACGGCACTACTTTCTTTGCGTCAGTGCGTCACTTGCCGTCGACTGGACCGCTAATGTTCGAAGTTGGTTTCGTTTCACCCAAATCGGGATCCGATTAAATCATTTTACCTTTTTTTTTATTCCCGATTTGGAGAGGGGGATCCGATTGTAAGTCCTAAAGATTCCATGGGTTCCAGAACTTTTAGCCAATCAACAAGAGAGTTCTTTGGATCTTGTGGTCTCACAATCAAATCGGGAAGTGAAATCGGGAACCGATTCCTTCGTTAAGACCGGCCCTAATCAAATCCCGATTTGGTTTTGGGTCGTCCTGTTTTAAGTCCTAAAGATTTGACGGGTTCCATAACTTTTCAGCCAGTCAACAAGAGAGTTCTTTGGATCTTCCGGTCTTACAACAAAATCTGAATGTGATTTCGTTATCTGATTTCATGGGAACGTACTTCACGGGAATTTCACAGCCACGGCATGCCACAAAGGAAGGTCCTATTCAATAAACGCCGACTAACATCGCGCATCAAACACCAAGTAAGATTCGTCTTGCGGTACGCTTCTCTCAGCGTGGCGGCGTAAGCCGCCAACAAGCCTTGTAGATATATCTATTTAACGCACATGTATCACAGAGCAAGCTCCTGGGGTAAACACACACTGCCGTATACGGTAAAAAAACATCCAGTTCGGCAGCCTTTCGTGCAAGACCCACACGCGCTACTCTCTAGCTTGCTCCTGCAATTGATCACGAGGCATCGTTGCCACAGATTCTCAATGCTTCAAAATGCTGTCACACAGAGGTGATGCTGCAAACACGCAACCTGCGCAAGGATCGGCGAAAGACCGAGCATGACAGAGAGGCAGCACGGACGAGAGATCTCGCAAAAAGTCCTCTTGGTCGCACACACGTTTTTTCTTCCTCTCACCATGGTAGCGCCGCGCGACGTGTGTAACGAAGTAAAGACGAAGCTGCACTCAGGACCACCGTTTGCACTGTGCGGTCGTTTATCTCGAGGTGTGGCGCTGTGCCGTCCTCGCCTGCTGCTGTGTGTCTGCCAGCTGCTTGGTGGCAGGCAGGAGAGACTCCGCAATATCATTCTTGGTGGAAACCCCTGGGGTGCATTATACGAATGATGAATATACTCTGCGCACCCCCCAAGCAGACATCTTGGACATCTGTCGTCCGCTTGTCTGTTGTGTCGCGAGAGATATCGAACAGGAGAAGAGCTTCCGAGAGGTGAGAGCAACAGCATCAGTGTCTTCGTGTTGTGTATATGGTGCTGGTGGTGTGCGATCGTGGTTGGCGGAGGTTGAGAGTGTATTCCAAGCAACGGGGCGCAGACAACATGGCGCGAAAAACTGTCTAAGTTTTTTGTTGCATGGCGCGAAAAACTGTCTAAGTTTTTTGTTGTGGGCGGGGGTTGCGTTGTGGGATCGCACAAAAAGGTATATTGGCGTTAGTGCTATTGGCCTTGGGCAACCTCCCCCCCCTGGTTACTCTGGCGGCCTACACCGAGGCTAGTGCTTCGTCGCGGGATCCTTGGGTATCGGGCGTGGACCCTCTCTCCTTCAATTCCATGCCGTCACCCCTGTACCTGTGGTGGCTACGTGGCGAGCCCTTCCGGCCGACCCTCTTTGGGGTACACTCAGCTGCTGCGTTGTTGCTCTTGTCATGATGCGCGATTTGTTCTTGATCGACAGAGAGAGCGGTTACAGCAGTCACTGCTGTGTCTTGTTGTCATGGCCCTGGCTTTCAGCGCGGTGCCCAAGCCCGTGTCCCCCTCGCAAATATTCGGGGGACGGATTGACCTATCCCTCTGAAACACAAGAGATTTTCCCTCTCCCTTCTTTGTCCCACTTGGAACACACGCGATGTTACTGCGGTACATAACGAGCACCCCTATCGGTGTTGGTTCCCGTTTTCAAACGCCGACAGCAGTGGCGGCCGTTCGAAAAGACGCATCATGGTGTGAGATACCCACGGGAGAAGCCCTCCCAGGATCCCCGCTTTCGAAAATCGCACTCGTCATTCCCGTTGGCGGATGCAGCCAAGAGCGATTACAGCAGCAGTTACAGCAGTAGATAGTTTTAGCACGAGGGATGGGTCGAACCTGCGGCCAGTGTATGCACTGCTAGCGCTGGATGGCATTGGGACATCCTACTATCTGTCCGCAGTTTAATAAAATCGATATTCGAGCTGCCGTCCCGGATACGGTATGTACACAGGGTTTATTGTTTCAGCAGTGCGTGGTGTGCGTGCTTTCCACAACACCGAAGACGTTGATGTTTCGCCTGCAACCGTAGAAACGCCTACCAACCAAAGCGCTGCTAGCTGTAACAGGACGCAAGACATGGACGATGCTTCCGTGTGCTGCCGTAAATTTGCCGCCTATAACCAAACCGCTACTGCTATCTACTGCTGTTGGCAGCTGTAACAGCAGTAGTACGAAGATAGTGTTGCTTCAGACGTAAATGCGCCTAAAACCAAACAGCCACTTGCTGCTGTCGGCAGCGGCGTACAGCGGTTGGGGCAGGCCGGCCGTGATGAATCGTCAATTTTGGTTTGGACGAGCAATTCCTTATCTCGTCGCTACCTTCAGGCGCAGCCTACTACTACACAGGGCACAGATGATCGTGTTGGCTTGGTTTCACGGCTGAGGTGTTGTATACTAGCGTTTCTTGATCGACATTTCGTTCAAAAATCCGCCCCTGTTTATCTCAACCACAGAGGTTCTCTCAACTAAAAGGGGATTGCCCCCGTGTGTGTGCTGTGGTTACCTGTGATCGCTTTTCCTCCTCTCTCTCCCCATGGCATCAGAGAGTTTGACATCGACAACAAAGAAGCTAAATACACCTGCACGGTTGGAGCCAGGCTGTTCCGCCTCAACACATGGCGGAGGAATTCGCCGGCCGAACGCCTCCTGCGGCTGTAGACCCGATGGGCAACGGGGCGCTGTCTCCTGGTGGAGCCGCGGCGGCCGCGGGGGAGGACGACCCCATGGAAGTAGGCAGCGCCAAGTCGGGAGACGATGGTGGCCTGTCGTCAAACTCGCCTGCTGGGGGTGCTGAGGACGCCAACGGGTTTGTAGAGAACGGGGATGCTGAGGACGCCATGATGTCCGAGGCGGGGGCGGGAGCGCAAGGCGTGGAGGAGGGCAAGGAGGAAGACGAGAGCGACTCCGATGTAGAGCTGGAAGGGTGAGTGAGGGCCTATGGGGGGGGGGGGGGGGGCCCCGGGAAACAATGTTTTTGTTTTGGGGGGGGGGGAAACCCCTTTTTGGGGCCCCCCTTGGGGCCCCGGTTTTTTGGGGCCCCTGGCCCTCCAAAAAACCCCACTGGGCCCAGGGGTTCCCCCCCCCCCCCCCTTGGGAGGGAAAAAAAAAACTCCAAAAAAACCCCAAAAAACCCCCCCCCCAGGGCCCCTTGGGGTGGGCAACCCCCCCTCCTTTCCATTTATTTGGGGGGAAAACCCAAAAAAAAAAAAAAGGTTCCGGGGGTGGGGGGGGGGCAAGGTTTCACCCCTTGGGGTTCCCCCCCACCCCACC
>FN649735.1:3865768-3887274 GCA_000310025.1 Ectocarpus siliculosus
TCCCTTTGAAGGCCTTGGTTGTCTTCTCCAAGGTATTCGACCTTGTCAAGGCCTCAACAAGGGGGCGAGGGCATCCGACATTGTGGGGAAGGAGGGTGGACGTCCACCTGTGCAGAAATGAACCTGAAGGTAGTTAGTTCTTCGTTGCCGAACCTTTGGGCGAGCGAGGGTACTATTATACTGTAGCGATCAAGGCTGACCGTAACGTTAGCGTTCAAAGCAAGCTGGCTCTATTCTACGCTTACCGGTGGACAGGTTGAGCCAGAGGTTCTCCGTCTTTCCGCTGTTTTCGCACACCCACGTCTTGGGGTTCGGAAGAGATCCTGCGGCCGCTGTCGACGTGCTCCAGTGTGTCGGCGTACTTGCTCACGATAAGCTCGTTGTCGGCCACCCACTGGCTCCCCTGGAATGAAAGGGGGGGGGGGGGGGGCACCGCCGAATCAGTAGGCGCTACCAAGGGGGCAACGCCGAATCAACAGGCACCTACAAAAGGGAGAAACGCCGAATCAATAGGCACCTACCAATGGGGGAACGCCGAATCATTAGGCACCTACCAATGGGGGCACCGCCGAATCAATAGGCACCCCTACCAAGGGAGCAAACGCCGAATCAATAGACGCTACCAACGGGGCAACGCCGAATCAATAGGCACCTCTACCAAGGGAGCAACGCCGAATCAATAGACGCTACCAACAGGGCAGCGCCGAATCAATAGGCTCCTACCAATGGGGACAACGAATCAAAAAGACACGTATGGATAGAATTTCATCGAGAAGAAACCGTGCGACCGCGGACCTACGTACACAAGAGGCGGGCACCGCAGCAGCATAACCGTGCCTCTCTAGCCATATATTCGTGCCTTACGCGCAACAAATTGGGACCTTCATCGCAACCACAGCAGTGCTGTAGATCGCCCCCGTACACCGTAGTCATCTGACAAGCTGACTACTCTCCGACTTGTGCGCTGCCGTCGCTCCAAGCGGGCGCCTTCGCTCAGGCCAACGAACCGCTAGAAAAAATACCGCAAACGCGAGGGCGCAGCAGCCCGAACAAGTGCTCAGATTCTCAAAGCCTGCACCCCCTATTTTCGGGAGGGCTCTAGATCAACCTACCACCCCCATTCTAGAGAGGGCTCTAGATCTGTGCCAGTTCGCGAGGAACTCTAAATGCGAGAAGCCTATTAGGCCACCTGTGTCGAGAATTCACATTACGTCCAAGGCACGCACGCACGCCTGGGTACAACAGCGCGACTCTGTTGATCCACCAGCGCCCGCCTCCTCTCGAGACGTGGCTAAGGGTACGATTGGCCGTCGTCCTTATTTCAAGCAAGGTGAAGACGCCACAGAGCCACACCCTACAACAGCACTGCTGTGCCGGTACAATCTATTCGTGGCGTACGTAACCTACACCTCTGTTGGGCTCTTCCCAAAAATGGATTCCATCTTGCTCGCGAGCAGAAATCAAACACAGAGACAAAAAGTATAACAATAAATCGACTTCGAGACTAGTGCATACCATCGGCGTACCTCAGTCTGTTCTGCCGCGCCTTGATGCTCGATGATGGCGTCGACCGCCTGGCTAACGATCGTAGGCAGCGCCTGCCACCACAAAACAACAACAGCGACGCAACATCAACATCAACAGCAACAACAACGTACGTTTGAAGCGTACCGAAGTGAGGGTTAGTTAACCGAGCATGGCCGAAAAACGGTTGTCAGCTTGACAACAAGGAGAAAACAAGACAGGGCCGCCGATACACCCGGCAGCGACACTTCATCGCAGACACACGCTCGTTGTGCTAAGTACAGACTTGGGGGTGCTGTGACTGAGTGACACCACTCATGACCCGGGCCGATCTAGGCTGCTACTCGAAACAACCATGAATATGAAAACTTGGGGACACCGTCCGTACTTCGTGCGTCGTCAAGAACGCCGGCGTCAACCACTTTCACGCCGGCCGCAACCACCCTAAAAAACCCACACTGTGTATGCAGTTGAGGGTACAACAAGACCAACACAGACGTTTCTCAAGGCTGCAGACAAGAAGTACAACCGACCCGTCGTTACGAGCACTCTACGACTATGATTGGTTGCGGGGGGTTCCGTCATTGGTCTGGTCTTCAACCGGTACCAACTGTCTCGAAAAAACAAATAGAGTCATGGCAAATATATCCTGGACTCCTATCCGTGGATAGAGATAGCCTGTGGATAGAGATAGATTCGTTGCGTCACGTTGAGAAAACAAAACAAAACACGCGCACACAGTTAATGACATTTAGAAATGTTTTGTGCTTTCAACCGCACAAATGAGACTGACGTATTTTCATTGGTCAGCCGGTTAGCGCGGTCCATGCTAACAAAAAAGGCACAAACACAAAACAACATCGGGCTACACACAGACCTCGTCGGGATAACTGACGCTCACGCCGTCAGTTCCACCGCCAGCCTTGAAGGCAACTAGCCGGTGCGTCTTGACGATGTCGTACTTCTGCTCGTCGGTCCGGAACCCGCCGTCCACTCCCAGCGCGAGCACGGTCGGGTCAGCCTTCGAGCCCCCCTGCGGCAGGAAACAGGTCAGGCATGGTATTTCATGTGGCTGTTTTCCTCATTTCATCTGAAAAAAAAATGGCCTAACCCATGGTTTGTACTCTACACTACCGTGACATTCTGGAATATATGGAGAAAACGGATCTCCGGAGTCAATCAAGAACACGATGAAAAAACAACCAAACGAGAGAACAACGTGGACACAACAACGGATTCGGACTTCGGGGAAAACGCAAGCACCATCGAGGCCCTTTCCATGTCGTTAGCCCTGAGCATACTACCGTCACATTTTCCAAACACGAAAACACTTGTGGAGCATGCACGGCGGCGACGTCAATACCGACGAGAGCCGCATCATCAGATCAAGGTTATATAATGCCCTCGATTTTCTTTGCACGAAAACAGCTGCAGCGCCAATCAGGCAATTTGTTACGTTCTGCGGTAAGTGTACGAGGATCGTTGGTAACGTCGCATGTGGGTGAACGGTTTTGTCATCGCAAGAATGATTGAGACTTCATGACGCCAACGACACACTCGCCATCGATCCAGCTTAGCTGTGTTGGGGGTATGTACTCAAACCCTCAAGCAACCCGGCCGCTACGCGCGTCAACTAAGCTCCTAACGCGCTCGCCGTTAAGCTGTACAAGGGAGGGGTGCACTCTAACCGTCAAGAAACTCCGCGCGTCGACCAAACAAGCTCCTAACGCGCTCACCGAATCATCGGTGGTGTCCATGCTGGCGTCGTTTGCACCTTCGCCGGCGGCGGCCGCAGCCTTAGGCACGCGCTTCCATACCTGGTGCACATACAGGCACCCCGCTCCCCTCTCCAGTGCAAGACCGATGAAGTCTTGGCCGAAGCCCTGCCAGTTTGCAAGGCTCACGAATAGCCCTCCGGGCGAGAACGGCCTGCGGCGTTGGGGCGAAGAAGAGAGAGATAGAGAGAGTTACGCGGCTGTGGCGAGAGACTAAATTTAAGAAGCGGAGAAGTCACACAATTCGAACAGCTCAGCGCGATTAGTAGTCCAATGATTTCATTTCGGCTTCTAATAAAACGTAGTCGTGGGGTCCGAAATAGCCTGGGTTTTACCCACCACTGAGTTTCTTAAGCTGAAACCAAACCGTTAGGCTGCTGTAGTAGTCGCTCTAGACTGAAACCACGCCATTTTGGAAAGGAAACCCGAGCGATGGTGTTCTTCGCTGTGCACAACTGATGCTGGCTCACATTCTTCTCTGTGGGAACCAAAGACGAGGCAATCGCTACGGGGACCAAGTTTCGTGGATGATGCCTTGCCAGCTGGCCCAGCCGCTTCGTACAAACCTTCTGGCTTGAGAGAGACAGCAGCCGTGCCACATTGTACAGACATTCGGGCCCGGCAAGACACCTCTACATTATATACAGTCGGCGGTCCTCAATAGCGGTAGGTAGCGATAAGAGGTTTTGGTGCCGTTATTAAGGGCAGTGCAGCTATTCCTAATAGCGATTGTACTGAGAGATGCTTTTGTGCCAAGCGATTTCGGTGACGTTATCGCATACAAGAGGACCGCCGACTGTAATTATAATTAATCGACACTTCCCGTAGAGCTACCGTCCGTAGCGCAAGAGGTATGAATAAGACGCATCAGGACAGGTGGCGAGTTACCTGCTAGACATGAGCATCGCGTCGCGTCCTGCTGCGCGCCTATGTAGCGCAATCCTATGGTGCGCTATGTTTGCCCGTACCGAACATCCACGCGCAACGTTTTCAAGCTTTCAGGGAAAAAAATTATACACGCAGAAAGACTACCCGTTCGAGATATACCCACAGCAGTCGAACGAGTTGTGCAAGAGGAGGGCGACGCTTTACTGCTGCCATATATTGCTATGTTCAAGTGCAGCGGTACCTTGATTGAGCAGCAGTGCGAGAATCGCTCGTACCGTAGACTGTTTTTCAATATCTGGTGGGTTTCGGAGCGAAACACAGAGAGGGGTTGTTCAGCTTTGATTAGTGTTGTCTACACCCCTCTGTGGAGGTAGATAATTTATGCATATCAGACACCAGACCGACCTTCCACGCAAAAACGCGGAGGAATAAGAGGAGGGCCTGATGTATTTTCTCTCGTTGCAGTGTCGACAGCAGCAGTGCAGTTGTGCGCACAAATAAAACAGCAGCGTGCTTGCAGCTCGAGAGTATGCGTTCGCAAAAGCCAAGAGCGGTATCAACAGTGGGAACTCGCCCGCGGCATCCCCGCAGCAGGAGGTTATTGGTTATTGGTGTACCCGTCCGGCGAAGACCTGGGGTATATCAAAAGGCTGCCGGTGTCAACACTGCGACAGGTGATATTCGCACAACGGCAACCAGGGCCAAAGGGTGGACCCCAAGAAGTGAATCCTAGTAGGCGTGCTAAACAACCATAGAACATGGCCGTGAAATGCTCAAAGCAACAGGTTTATCTGGAGCAGCCCGTGGAGTGCGTTGTGACGGCAACAACGGCCGTGAGCTGCTTTGCAGACCCCCTGCCTGTCCTCTCTTCTCTAGTCTTCTATCGCCGTCGTGCTGCTGTCCGTGTTACTCACGTGTCGAACGAGAACATGCACTCATCCTTGTAGACCTTGTCGTACGTGCTGGGCGCCTTGACTTTGCTGAAGTGGGGCCGGATCAAGCCCAGTACCTCTTCCGACACGGCATCGCTCTCCACTACGGGCATGGCTGCTACTGCCTTGTCTGTAGCTGCTGTGATGTGCTGTGCAGTGTGGGGCGCGGCAAGGATCCGCTCTGGGGCTCCGTGGATTGTACGTTGAGAGTGGGGGAGGACGGGTAACACGTGTCTCTCTCCTTGCAGCTTGGCTGTGCTGTGTTCATCATCCAAAATACTCCAGTCTCAAGTCCCACTAGTAGCTGGGCGTTGGCAGACCGTTAACACCCTGTCGACACGGTGGACTCTGCCAACCAGGTCCTGAGGTAAGAGGTGCTGCTGGTCTAGCTTTTGGAGCTGCGGAACAAGACAGAGAGATCGCCAAATCGGGTGTTTGTTGCTCTTTCGGCCGCCGTCGTCCGGATCTAACGACAACAACATGTTGTCCAAAGCAGCTCAGGTATGCGTGGCTTCTCTGTGCCTCGCTGCTACCTCAACGACCACGACAACCGAAGCTTTTGTCGTTTCCTCGACTGCCCTGAAGGGCTCGACGGTGGCAGCAGCAGCAGCAGCCAGGGGGCACCATCGTGGGGTATCCTGTGCGCGGTGCAACACTAGCCCGGTGCGCCCCTCTCCCAGCAGCAGGGTGTCAGCTACCATGGCGGGGGATGACCCCGCCGGCAGCAACGGCCGCCGCAGGACAACGCTAAGCAGCGCGTTGCGCAACAGACTTCTGTCTAGGGGCGGGGACGAGCTGGGTGGACGAGAAGACGATGCGGCCGGTGCAGATGGCGAGGTATCGATGAGGCGGCGGGTGCGGGGCGTGATGCGCAGGAGCTTCGTGGGGTTAGCTACGGCTGTGATCATCCGAGCTTCCTTCAACCCGCAGTCCGCTTCGGCGGTAGGGCTGTACAGGCCCAGGCTGGGTAGGGGAACGGCAACGAGCCGCCAGGTAACCGGTGAAGCGCGCTGTCGAGCACGGAGGTGTAGAGCAATTGGATTGCGGAATACATCCGTATGCAGCAACCCCTCCAATGTTACATGCGTCCTTGAGATGATGGATAGTCTGTTTTCACACCTCACCGCCATCATACAGCCGTCCGTGTGTTCGTCGCACTGTGTAATGTTTGTGGTGCGCAACGCGAAGCAAGAGCAACGTTTGCACCAAGCCGCGTACTGCTTTTGTACTGCACCGACCACAGCAGTTGCGTGCAGCAGCTATCGGAGTGTTGGTGCTTGCATTGACCGCTGCTGGCAAGAGTTTTTTACTACCGCAGAGCCGCCGTCGGTGCTTCCGTACACTCCCCTCCCTTTTCTTGCCTGCAGTACCACACAACATCGTAGTAATACAGCAGTAAATTTTCAGGTAGTCTTTGCCCAGATTTATTTCAAATGTTTTGTGCACTCGTCCGTGTTCTTGAAAACTGAGCGCCAAGCCCCGCAGGGGCAAAGGCGGCGATTCCTCCTGTGTTACAATACATTAGTATATCCCGGTTGGTGTTGATACGTCATACAATTATATAGAATAGTAAAAAAAAATCGCTGTCTCACTTGTCTGTCTGTCTTGTTGACAAAGAAAAGAACAAAACAAAACCCGTTCAACCACTCTTGGAACTTCCAGGAAAAAAATGCTAAAATCTTAAGAGCGCCCGGGGCGATTCACGTTCCACAGGTCGCAGGTCGCAGCTCTTTGGCTACTCCCCCCTTGTCCCAGCTCGCTTGATCAGTGTGGCCCAGAAAGTGGACGCATGCGCCTCTTTTCTTGCCACATGTCTCACCACATACCGGTCGCCCAGGCTACGGTTCACAAGGATGGAGCAGGAGCTAACTGGTCATCATCCTTTGGCTTGCCGTGCCAAACCGGATATTGCACGGGCATCCCGGCTACCCCAAACTTTCCACACCCAGCAATTTAGTATTAGTACATCAATGGGGGGATACTTATCTATGCACCCTGCAATCATGTTCGGCTGGGGCGTTTGTTTTTGTTTAGCGATGTTGACCGTGGCAGGGCAAGGGTTGTCCTAGTACCCGCCCTTAAGGGTGGCTGCGTTTGAAGGGTTCATGTCGGGCACTGAACGAACAAGAACAACAGTTGATATCGAGCAGCGGCGGAGTACCAGTGAGGCATCTTTCTTGTTCACAATGGGCACTGCATCTGCTGTATCTGTCTGTCTACTGTCTACTACTATTTGCCAGAGGAGCGGAGACCCAAGGAGATGATAGCGGTGTTGACTGGCTGATGCGCCAACTTTACGGTTTCCTAGATGGAAGAGGCGTGGTGTCCTACCCTTAGTTCACAACGGCGCCGACAATCATATCGCGATTCTCCGCAACATGGTCGGTCTGTGGTTGCCGTGGTGGGGGCAAATCAACGTACAGCACCACGCGATTGGACTGTCTTCCAGATGAGGCCCCCCAAGCACAACCACATACAGAGCTATACCCTTTTTATTTTAATTATCCGTTGGCCTCACACACGCTTGAGACAGCGACTCTTCCAGGGTAAGCGGCTCAACGCTTCATGCAACGTACTCAAGAATCACCCTGAAAAACAGCAGTGTCACAGCAGTACTAACACAGCAGTGCATCCGGCAAGCAGCATACATCGCCCTATCTCAGCACTAATACCTCTGTGTGTATATCTCTTGACTGCTGCCCACTTCCCTACAACCGACGCTATGATACAGCTGGAGGAGCAAGAGGCGAAGAAGCAGGAGCGGATACGCGAGCAGGTTCAGAAGGAGCATGAGGAAAAGCTCGGCTCTGCTGAGGAGATCTACGGAGAACAGGCAGCGCCGGCGGCGGTTTCGACCGCTGGAGAAGTCGTAGATCAGGTATCTACCGCGACGATAGTTTTCTTGAGCCGCGGCTTGCGAAGCGCGACCTTTTTTCCCTTCATCCCAGGAGGAAAGAGAACGGCTCTAAATATCTGTTCCAACACCATGTAGGGCGCCCCAAGTTTAGTTCCCGGGAAGCCTACATATATAGTCCCTACTTCCGACCCAACCGAGACCTATAGGGCACCGTTTGACGATCTGTTGCCTTCCGAGGCAAAATAGGGCACTCTTCTCCACACCGGTTTGGTCGTGCCGCGACAATAGTCGTGCCGGCCGTGCTACACAGGCACTCGTACCCAAAACGATTGGAAATAACTCACCCCAACCCCGGGTTTTCAAGGGGGGACACCAGAGGGGAGATCTCCCGCACAGACACATACACGGTTCTGGCTCAAACCAGGAAAAACAGAGGAAGCACTCAGCTAAACACGCAACCCCGCTGGGAGGAGCAGGACAGCACCGGCGGGGGAAGGGAATCATACACGCAGCTCGTGGCGGGTGCCTCTGTCATTGCTGTTGCTTCAGTGGGTGGGAAGGGATCATGGGCAAACCAAGCCTGTGTCAGGGGCATGAGAAAGACGAGCCAGTTCCAGGAGACGCGGTGTTTTTGTTTCAGACTCTGCCAGACTCTCGCGCTCACAATTTCTGAGCGCCCTGCAGCCTCCCGGTATGTATCAATCACCACACAAGACGGGGCATGAACACAGCTTGTGGTGGATACCTTTGTTATTGCTATTGCTTCGGTGGGTGGGGAGGGGTCACCTGGAAACAATCCTTTGTCACGGGCAAAAATGCGCAGTGGCCTTTGTGGCCTTTTTTCTTTTGCTTTGGCGTTTTTTTTTTTATTCTGTTTTTCCTCGCATGCACACATGTGTTGTCCACTCTCGCAACCTCAGCTTCCGTGGGTCCTATGGCGCCGTGGTCTCTCTCGGTCGCCCCACAAGACGTTGCATACGCACAGCTCGCGGGGAATGGCTTTGCAATTGCTACTGCTTCGCACTGTGCAGAGAAACAACCGAAAAAACAAATCGGCGGAGGAACGCACATGCATAATGTATTGTGTATGACGTATGCATAGGTCGGCCGATGCACACGAATCTCCAACGGCGGTCGTTTTTCGTTTTTGTCGATGATCCCGGATTGAAAATGATCGGCTGCACCGCCGCCGGCAAAAGCATCGCAGGTAGACTGCTGCAGGTATTGAGTCCCCGCGGCTCATTACCCCTCCCTATCTAAAACATACACGCAAGCAACGTCGACGGTTGCAGAGTTCGGAGGTGTGGGGTACCATGGCAGCTGTGCTCTCCTCGCTGTTGCGTGTGGGCCGACTTCGCGAGAAATTTAAGGTTACGAGGAAGTAGAAAAGGGGGGGGGGGGTACGCAGAACCAACAACCTAGCCCAACTTTTCCGAGTGCATGCTTTGTCCAACATGTTTACTTATTATCAATTCGCAGTCGATGTTTTTTGACGCTATGGCACGGTGAACGTTTCCTGGTTGCGTTCCCGATGGTGTTCCGCTTGTACTGCTGTCTCTACTGATGTGTCGATCGGCGTGAAGGGGGGAAGTTATCCACGCTTCGCGCTTGGAGTGATGTGTATGTTGTTTGTGCCAAAGGTGGTTTTGGCTTGAAACCATCGTTACCTCGTTTACTGCAGCACACGTCATTTCGATTGTTGTCATTTCGATTGAAGATTCATGAATCATTTTTTGCGTGTTTTTTTTCGATCTGTAATCTTGGTTGGTGTTCCTTCAAACCCGTCGTCGAGTTGATTGGAGACACCCATGTTTGGCAAACCACGGGCGGACCGTTTAGGAAAAATAAATAGAAACACAGAAGGACTACCCATTCGAGATACAGTATACCCACAGCAGTCAAACGGGATGTGGTGGAGTCTTTTCAGTGTGTGGAGGAAAACCGGCTGGGTACTGGATGGACTTACTTCTAACCTGTTTTAAGTCTATACACTGATGTTTTTTAAGCAGTGATACCAGCTGGTGCTAAGTACGAATCTTTTTGGACCTTTTGCTGGGGAAAAAGTCCGCCACAGTCGTGGTCCCGGTTCAGCGGTTCCTTCCGTGTTTAGCGGGATGCCCTGAATACCGTTTCCAAAATCTCGTGGCACGGCTGCACCTCGGTATTCAAAACTACAATATTTACTTCCAATCAATCCGGTTTAGCGGCGATGCCCTCAGGGGCTATAACATTTTGTTACACTACAAAGACCGCTATACCGGGGCCACGACTGCATGTCCCCAAAACGGCAGCAAGTAAGTCATTGTGACGTTTTGCTTTCGCTTCGGACACGGCTTTTTTTTTTTTCGTTGTTGCAGGCAGGAGAAGCCACCGCAAAACGGGCGCAGGCGACCACGGGGAGGACAGAAATCATATCGCGCATCAGCGATGAAACGGTGGCTAAGATTTGCGCGCTTCCGACTCCTGAGGCTCAAGAACGGGCTCTGCAGATGCTCCTAAAGGAGGACTATCCAACGGTAGGTTTGCACGCACGATGAGAAGCGTTTTTTTTTTGTTTTGTCCTCTTCTTGTGTGTTGGAATTTTTCTTTCTCGCGTTTCATCGAGAGCAGGATGATTGTTTCACGATACACGTGTTTTTTTTTGTATCGATTCGTTTCAGCTTGTCTTGTGATATTTGCGAATTTGGACGGGGTTTTACTGGCGCGTGATGTTCGAACACCCATACCGTAAGCTCAACAACCGCCTACGCTTGGGTCTGCCCACGTTCTAGAAGATTCACCATGACCGGTCATCCTCTCATTATGTTTGTCATCATGAGACGGTCCCTGTTTAGCGCCGGTTGAATGGTGTCATCATGAGACTGTTCAGTAGAGGTCCCTGCCTATTATAGTGCGGGTTAAATAGTGTCATCGTGAGACTGTACAGTAGAGGTCCCTGCCTATTATAGTGCGGGTTAAATAGTGTCATCAGGAGACTGTACGGTAGAGGTCCCTGTTTAGTGCGGGTTGAATAGTGTCATCAGGAGACTGTACAGTTGAGGTTCCTGTTTAGTGCCGGTTGAGTACTGCCGGTGTTTTCGGCGGGAACACACTGAATTTCAAAGTCATTCTCAACACTTGGAACAGTGCCGGTCCGGTATAGTGCCGGTCTATACTCTGGGCACGTACCGGCACTAAACAGGGACCTTGACTGTATATGGTACATATTTGTAAGATTTTTATTTTAGTTTTGTTGAGGTTCGCTTGCCTGTTCGAGTCAAAAACACGTCAGCTGTGTGAGCTGTTGAGCTTGAGAAGTGTCACGCCACAGCTGGCAGCCAGCTGTTATCCCTGCTTTTCGTTTTCATCGTGCATCGCACCGCTTGATGATACTGCTGTGCTCACATGAACCCACTAATGTATGCATGCTTGGTTTTTTGTGTGTGAAAGGTCTGGAGGAAGTTAACGACGCAGCAGCGCGCCGCCATCACCAAGCTGAGGGTCGAGAACAAGACTTTCAAGGCCGTATCTATCGGGGACATGAGGAAGAGAGGGAAGCGGTGAGATACGTGCAGACTCTTTTGTATTTTGTTGTTGTTGGCTGTGCGGCGAGGCCGAACCACAAAAGGGAGTAAGGTCGACTTGAAGACCTTTGTTTTCGTTGATATGGCGAGTTTTCTGAGTACAGCAGTCACGATCCCGATACACCGCGGGATAGTGACAGGCAAAAATTACCGCGGTACATCGGGACCCCCGCACTCTGGAGTGTTGGGGAATATACAGTTTTTTGTATGTAGGAAAATCCCGTGAAAAGGCGGTTTTTACCGCGCTGTATCGGTACCCACACTACTCGGGACCGCGGTACGGTGTATCGGTACGTTACATCGGGACCACCACTGTAAGAGGCAGGAGGCCGAAGCAGAGGCAAGTAGGTTGGCTTCGAAAACCTTTGTTTCTTGATGTTGACTGCCAACCGACCAGCTTGCCACACTTCTCCCATAAATCCACCACCGACGGATGCATGCCCGCGCCAGTCAGGGGGTACTCGGCAGAGTACTGATGTACGGCCCCCCCCGGGGAGGTTTGTGTGTGTCTTTATTATTAAATAGCATCGACCGCGCTAACCGGCTGACCGATGAAAATACGTCAGTCTTACGATTGTGCGGTTGAAAACACAAAACGCTTCTATCTGCCATGAACTGGGACCCCGTGAGGGGGCAGCGTGTGTGTGTGTGTGTGTGTGGCTTACGTGCATCTTGTGTGCATGATGGACACAACGGGATGGGATCTTCTCGACTCGCACATGTCTCCGACTCAGGAAGCTCAAAAGACACAAGCATTTGCGTTACAACACCCATGAGGAGTTCCCGTGCGATAAAAAGGGCTTACCGCATTTGCCGGAGAGATGGCACCCCCGTGTTGGCGTTTTTTTTATTGCGTATTTCACCACAACCACGGGGGTACCACTGCCGACAAGGGTAGTTTTGGAAACGTCTCATCGAGGGCTTTCCTGAGAGGTTTCGGTTGGCGTTTTCACCCTCCTAGTTGTGGAGAAATACGCTACGCTAACATAATGCTGACACGGGGGTGCCGTCTGTCCGACAATTACGGTGTTCGTGTCAACCCGGTGGAGCTTTTTTTTGTGTGTGTGTGTCCCGTTTTTGGCTCACAGCAGCACCAGCAGCAGCAGAAAAGAGGGTTTTGGCTTTAGTTTTTTTCGTTGCGATTGCTTCGAATTATTCACGAATATTCCACTTCATTTATCGCAGTACATGCCCCCCCCCCGCGCTTACATGAAACGTTTTGTTGATTGCACTACCCCGCCCGCCTGTGTCCGTTCATTTTCGGTTGCGAAAGCGACTTGTCCCCGCTTGGTCTGACCTTCTCGGCCTTCCTGTTCGTCACTGGCATGCGGGCGAGCCTCAGGAGCATGTCAAACCAAAGGAAGAGGGTGAGTTGGGAGTTGGGCCTATGTGCCGCCGAGGACACTCATTTGGTCTTAAGAAGAACACGACAGGTCCATCTCTTGCACAGATTAAGAGTCTGATTAGCGATTCCATAGCGTTGTTGTTGTTCTTGTGGTTCTGTTTACATAAAACAAAAACAAATAAACGTTCCGATATCTAGTCAGACCTTGATCTGTCCGTTGCACGGTGACCAACCTATGTTTCTACCGTTGCCCGAGCAGCATACATCGATATCTCGATATCTCCCCTGTGGGTAACAGGCTCGACAAGCTATCGTTACTCATTTCTTCAATTTTTTGTCGGTGTCATGATCATCTCATATTCGCTGGGCACCCGTACAGGATTTCCTTGAAACCATTGTGTAAACCTAGGCTACTTAGCTGGGTTCACGATGAGGAGTTCCCGTGCGGGTAGGCGTTTTTTCTCCAAGGGACCATCCCAATTGGTCAGCAATGCTGTGTGGCTTTCCTATGTACGGTAGTCTCACGAAGAACGTGGTTCGGAAGTACAGCAGTCGTCCCTCCGTTAAGGACACGTACGGTTTTTCGTTGAAACAGGCGTCCTCTCAAGAGGGGGAAGTGTCATTGAGGTTTATCCCCCACCCCCTATGGTGTACATGAGTGAGCTGGGAAAATAGTAGGAAGGTACAGGGAGATGTTTGAGGCACCCTCTTATACCAGAATAGAGGGTACCCAACTATACTTAAGCGGGTCGAGTCTGTGACAACCAATTTCGACCGTCTTATAAGGCACCCTCTTAAATCAAAGCCCCCTCTTATACCAGAATAGAGGGTACCCAACTACCCTTAAGCGGGTCGAGTCCGTGACAACCGATTTCGACCGTCTTATAAGGCACCCTCTTAAAAGGTACCCTACCTCTTATATCGGAGCCATGACTGTACAGTATTGTATGCATAACTGTTCTTCAGGTGAAAGTGGAGTCGGCAAAGTTTGATGCCGAAAAGGACGAATTCATGGACGTCGACGGGGAGGCTGAGTTTGACGTCGACATCATGAAGGAACTCAGGTGCGTCTCGTTATATCTTCGTCGTAGATCTCTTGTCGTAGATCTCTTGTCGTAGATCTCTTGACGTCGACGGGGAGGTTGAGTTTGACGTCGACATCATGAAGGAACTCAGGTGCGTCTCGTTATATCTTCGTCGTAGATCTCTTGTTGTAGATCTCTTGTCGTAGATCTCTTGACGTCGACGGGGAGGTTGAGTTTGACGTCGACATCATGAAGGAACTCAGGTGCGTCTCGTTATATCTTCGTCGTAGATCTCTTGTTGTAGATCTCTTGTCGTAGATCTCTTGACGTCGACGGGGAGGTTGAGTTTGACGTCGACATCATGAAGGAACTCAGGTGCGTCTCGTTATATCTTCGTCGTAGATCTCTTGTTGTAGATCTCTTGTCGTAGATCTCTTGACGTCGACGGGGAGGTTGAGTTTGACGTCGACATCATGAAGGAACTCAGGTGCGTCTCGTTATATCTTCGTCGTAGATCTCTTGTTGTAGATCTCTTGTCGTAGATCTCTGCCGTAGATTTCTATGTCTACGAACTCACAGGTGCGTTTCGTCGATCGGTCAAACAGATCTTGGTCGTAGATCTCTGTGGTAGATTTCTGTGAATGGACTCACAGGTGCGCTTCGTCAACCGGTCAAACACATGTTGCGATCTCTGGTGTAGATTCTATGCTGGGTCGTTGTGCGTACAACTTAATTTTGTAATGTATCAGGGACATGAGTACGAAGTAGAAGCGTTGGTCTTCATCGTACATGTCTGTGTCGTGTGTTGTTTTGCGCATGTGTTCACGTATCAGAGATTCCAAGTGTAGATGTGTTGATCGTAGACATCTGTGGTAGATCTTTATCGTAGACCTCTGTGATATGCGGATATTCTACGTGTCAGAGAACATGCATACGAAGAATAGATATTTATTCTTAGTTCTGTATCGTAAGCCTCTGTGATAGGGTTGTGGTACGGATAAACCAACGAATCAGAGAATACCCAGCTGACCCGTTCGCAACTCGCATTGATTGTGTTTGAATATGTCCATTTTTTTTTTTTTTTTGTTACGAAGAACGTAACAAATCCACGACCTCCACAGATGAGATTCCGTGGTAGATTAGCAATGCATTTATTGTATTGTACGGCGGTGAACAACTTATTTTGAAGTTTTTCGCGGTCGTACCCCTCTTTTTTTTTTTGCACGGTTACACAGGGACATGAAGGAGAAGATGGCCGGGCCGGGCGATAGTTACGCCAAGGACACCCGGGCCTACAACCCCGACTTTGCCGCGGCTGCGGGCGACGAGGAAGAGTACGACAAGAAGATCAAGGAGGTGAGTACGACAAGAAGATCCGAAGAGGTACAGCACACCGCTTCGTTTTCGAAACCAACGACAGTATACCCTTTTTTCGGGGCTGAGTCCGCGCTCTCACAGTAGAGTACGACAACAAGATGAAGGTGATGCACCGCTTCGTTTTTGGAAACCAACTGTACCCTTTTTTGGCTTCAGTCGGCTCTCTCACAGCAGTAGAGTACGACAAGAAGATGAAAGAGGTACAGCACACCGCTTCGTCCTCGAAACCTACTAAATACTGCTGTACCCTCTTTTTTTTTCTCGCGTCGGCGCCCTTATTATCATACCTTGTTTTCCCAGGCTTTGGAGGGCACCGGCAAGGCCGGAAAGTCGAACAAAGGCGAGACGAGGAAAGTGTTCACCAACGAACCTACCACCGGTCCGACCGCGGCTTCCGGGGACCAAGACCTGCTGGGTGGCGATGGCAATGCCGGGGCCGATACGAGCGGGGGTGCCGCAAGCGCGGCTGCGGAGGTATGTAGGGATCGTCTTTCGGCGAGAAATTTAAGTTTATGCGGAAATAGAACAGGGAGGGGGTACGCAGACCCTATTCCCTAACCCTATCCCTAACCCAACTTCCCCGATTGCATTATTTATCCAACATGTTTTTGCTTTTTTCAAAAAGCCCTGCTAAGGCTACACTGGTATGTAGGCCCTGCCGCTCGCTCTCCCTTCTTCTTTGATTTTGTGTTTGTATATGCGCAAGTGTTACCAGCATCGACCGTGCGTACTGACCAATGAAAACCATCAGTCAAGTCTTATTTAGTGCGGCTCAAAGCAAAACAGGTTCTATAGGCCATGATCTGTGTGTGTGTGTTTTTTTTAGCATCGACTGCGCTAACCGACAGACCAATGAAAATACGCCAGTCTGTGCGTGTGTGTGTATGTGTGTTTGCTTTTCGATCGTCCGGTGGGTTGGTTCGACAAGGGGATTCCAGTTCTCCATCGTCCATGATCCATGCTCGTGTCGTGTTTTTGTTTTTTTTCTGTGTGTGTGTGTGTGTGTGTGTGTTTTTTTAGCGGGGTATTTTTTTCTTGTTTCTGGCCCTGTGAGGTACTGTATTGGCGGACAGCGGTCTACTCAGGCGAAGTGTCCGTGATTTTCGTGTTTTTGCTTGGTGAGAGGCCGTTGTGTGCAATACACAAGACACCCACACCCGCACACACGCTCCCTCACAAAGGGGTCCCAGATTGTGGCCTTAGAAGCATTGTGTGTTTTCAACCACACTGAGACTGACGTATTTTCATTGGTCAGCCGGTTAGCGCGGTCGATGCTAAAAAAAAAAAAAAACACGCACACACACACACACACACACACTCACGGGTCCCAGATCGCCTCTAGACGTGTTCTATGTACGAACGTTCTTCCTTTGGGCGACTGTCATGACCCGAGACTTTACCCAAATCACGAATCTGGCGAGACCTATCGCGTGGTCTGATCTTGTGCTTGTGACGTCATGTGTGCCACATGCTCAGTAGCGAGCATACGCGAAACGCCTATTACAACAACTCCAAAGGCTTGGTCTGATGTTGTCCTCGTCGTGTCTTGTGTGCTTGCCACAGGCGAAGAAGCAAGCGGACGCCAAAAGGCTGGAGGACCTGTTCAACAACTCCTCTATCGACGAGCCCGAAGACGACAACGCGGACGGCAGGGAACGCTTGCCGTAGGCACGAGACAGACGACAGACTACATACCGTCAGAGTACGCGGAGAGACCGGCTTTCAATACTCGATTGCTTCGCAACCAAGAGGTTGCGGGAAAATCCCAACTGGACGCCCTCGACGAGATTTTTCCAAAACCTTAGTTGGTGGTGTTGGCACAATCTTGGTTGTGGGGCCATCGAGCTTTGAGAACCGGTCCCCGGGGGGGGGGTGGGGGGGGGGTGCCGTTTCTCCTCTCGCGTCTTACGGTACTAGGAGAAGAAGAGCAAGGGCTGAGAGACAAGTGGGCTCTCTCGCCTGGAGGCAGCAGACGAAAATACCAGAAAACCGGCGTCTGGGGCGGCAGACAGAGCCTTGTGCCGAAATTAGATTTTGTTTGACACCCATGCCGTGAAATTTCGGCCATGTGTTTTCCATGTGCGTTTTGTCCGCTCTTCCTTGTCGTCTTTCTTGTAGTCCCGTTGGCCGGATTGAGCCCCGCTCGAATACGATAGCTGGGGGTAGGTAATCACATCGTTGTAGCTAGCGCTCGACCGCTCGGTCCTCGCGCTGTTGCTATACCATAGCAGCCGTTTGCTAGTCCTCCTGGACTGCGTCGTTCTGCCCTTGACACGGCATACACTGACGGTTGGTTTTTTTCCCGAGCCACGTCATGCTATTGTGGCACACACATACCGATACGGGTTTCGACCGTCTGCTTGGGGGATTTATTCGCGACCGGGTTAAACCCAGCGTGTTTCCTGCGCTCATTCTTTGCATGGCAACGCGTGGCAAGTCTTCGGCGGTGCTAGCCTTAAGGGCGCGCATACGAAGGGTAGGACATACTATTCGAAACAGCTAAAACATGACTGAGACGCGTAATCGTTTCGTTCAACAGTGCGAAACGTATTTTCTGGTTGTTTCGGGGTAAATTTGTTGCCGCGAGAAGCGGGAGGGGGGGAGCAAGGTTCGCACGCATGTCGCATGTTGTCATGTCTTACCGGTATTTAGACATTTTTTTTTGTGGTCCGTTCCGTCCTTCGACATATGCGTACGACCTCGTACTCCTTAGACATGCATACGCGTACTGGCTCGTACGCACAAATTGTTCCTTTTTTGTTCGTTGGAGATGCTGACCGGATCCAACAAGGCGAGGTGCTCAGTATGCCCAGGATCCGAGTTTTGTTTTTTTTGTCCATTGGCCGAAAGACGAAGGGAAATGTTACACACTAAGATACGTACGGCATGAAGGCATGCTGTGCACAGCGAGCAGCGAGACGGCCGCCTTCAATCTATTCGCTCTCCCATGGTAGTGCTGTGAAGTCAGCAAGGTGCGATCACACATCTTCTATTGTTGAACTTTTTGCTTTTTTCGCCCACTGCAACAGCAGTACTTGCAGCAAACTCTCGAAACATTTTGCGCTCTTTCGCCGGCGCCGGGAAAAGAAAAGAAAAATGACCAACTAACCTGGTTCTATTGTAGATATTGTTGCGGGGGAAAACCAAGCCTCCCTCGTGTGATTGTTTTTGTTGATCACTACAAATCAGCGCTTCCACCACACAGCATTTTTCGTGCCATGTAGAAGCTCCATCCGATCAGTGGGCACACAGAAGAGTTCCTCTCCGTCCGCGCCTGCCTTCGATATTTAACGCGACAAGAGTACCCCCTACACAAAAAGACAACTAGTGTACTGTACTCCCGCTGGGTATTGTGGGTATTGTTTCTGAGATCCGGGATCGATCGTGCTCCGTCCAAAGTATCGTCAGGCTTGCATCAATTGCATGGTGGAAGATGTTTCGATACTCTTTTTTTGCGCTTCTGATGTCCAGGTTAGGTAGCAAGGGCGAAGGCGCTTTTTTTTTGGTATCATCGCGGTTCCATCACTCCGTGTTGGCCTTCCTTATCGTTTGTGACCACGGGCGGGCGAGCTTGGGAAAAAGCCCTTTTGGTGCCGCACCTCGATGAGTTGTCCTTTGCTTGACGCTAATGGAACCGTTCAAACTGCTGTAGATCGCTGCCCAAAGCGACGGAGTTGTTGTGTACTTGTGCTAGCCACGAAAAAGCTAAAAGCCTCCCCGCCGCTATAGCTGTGCAGCAAACAGGCCCGAGCGGCCAAAAACAAACACATACACATCGGAATAGTTGAGTTTCGAAACCGAAAAAGTAGCGGAAGAAACACCAGGAAGAAAAAAAAAAGCCGAATAGTTGGGTTTTGAAACTGAAAAATTAGCGGAACACCCCGCAACAAGACCTGATTCGGTTCCTTCCTTCCCCTAATACACAGACGGCGACACCCGCCCTCCCCTCTACCCATACGCATAAAATGACGAATAATCTTGAACGAAAAACACGGTGGTTCCTACACTTGTTAGCCGCCTTCCTGTTGGACTGATGCCGCAGAACACCAAAAAACATACGTAGACCATTAGACTGCTGCTGCTGTCCGCCAAACAGCAGCCACTGTTTTTCTCCCTTGGTAGTGCTAAAGCCCAGCCCTCTACCGTGGTGCCAATGATCTATGGCATGAGCAAAAAAAGTGACATATAGTAGGACGAGAACAGCGACTGACAAGATCGTTCATCGTTCATCACTTCATCTCCCTAGACGACAATCACCGACCGGCACGGTGAGGAAAACAGTCGGTCTGCACCGTTCCAGCACTTCAGACAGGAGATCGGGCACTGGCAAGTCAAAATGGGACATACCGCGTGCCGGCGGGAGAAATCCATGAAAAATCTGGTAGATAACCACGGATCCATCCAGCCAAGCAAAATCAGCTTACCCTGACAGCCTAGCGCTTCGCCTGCCTACAGTCAGAGAAAGGTCAAAACGGCAAAGCTTCAGACGGGCAACGCCGACGATACTCGTCGAACGTTGCTACATCGAATACTGCCGTATCGTACGTATCATCTTGCCGAAGAAGATTCAGTTCCACCCCCTGGTAGACCTACCCCTACTACAATACCGGGGTCGTCGCTGCTACGTTAGAGCTTGGAGTAGTACGACGTCTGGTGGGTGACCATGGAGCGGGAGGCCGAGCTGACCCGTGTGCAGCCCGTGAGCTGAAGGGCCATGACAAGCTCGTCGTGCAAGAGCTTGAGGACCTTCGACACTCCTTCCTCGCCCTAGTACACCCAACCAGATCGTTGATCGACAGAAAGGAAAGCACAGGGAGGGTTTTGACGATCGTGTCGTTGGCGTTTCGTTGACATTGACATTGTCACTACATGTACCGTCTTCCGACTATACGGGTCAATTTTACAGAAACACAGTCTTTGCAAGGACCGAGAAGCAATGGTTGGGGTTTGGACGTGAATGGAGGGAGGGTTGGGGATGGGGGGACAGGGGGCTAAATAGTTTCTGCTTCCGCTGTGTTTGCTCCCGCTGTGCGCGAGGTACCGGTCGACTGGTTCAAACAACAACATCAAGAACAACAACGTTGATGAAGTCTATTGGCAGTCTGCCCCGTCAAGTTGCTCTGTGCGCAAGACCCCAGAGAACCGGTAGAAAGAACAAAAACAACAGCAGCAATGACAACAACAATACAAGCCAAAAACAAAGTTGAAAAGAAACCAATGGTAGGCTGTACCGCTGCTTTAACTTACGATGTGCGCGAGATCCCAGCCGACTAAACAACAACAACCAATCAAGTCAAGACAATGTACATAAAACGGAAATAGACAAAAGTGGGTATACCCACCGGCTTCTAGAAGTACAGTTGTATTTTTTCATGTGCCCACCTTCTGTCCATTTGTGTACCCACCCATTCGTCCGAATTGTACCAACTTTTGTCCGCTTTGAAAATCCACCTCCACGTCACCGCACGGCAGAACATCGAGAATAGCCTTGGACCATAACCTTAACCCCTGCTCAACACCGTACTCATGGCATCTTTCGCAAACAAAAATACCGCGGCGGTGAAACATGTCAGAATATGTCAGATCCCTTCGGTATCCAACGGCAACCACACAACCTCGCGGCACGGCAAGATACCCGGCAAGTAGCGCACTCACGGCACGCCACAAACGCGTGCAACGAGACAACGGGTCGCGCATACAGATCAAGTACCGGAACAGAGAACAACCCGCACATCACACACACACCACCCACGTGCAGGGCCAAGCGCGGGCACACCTCCGTCAATTGGTGTTGGCCCCGTGGTTGTGGGTGCAACTTTTGCTTCGTCCAAGGACTTCAAAAATGGGCTTCGAACGACGCACGATCGCGGATTCTAGGCAGTGCCGCTTAGACCCCAGGGTCAATGGCGGTAGGGGCAAGCTCTACCGCTGCACCGGGGTCATCATCACCGGGAAGGCGACATCCGGCTGCCCGGTACGTGCCCAGGCGTGCAAGGTACGGGACGGCAGCTGGAAGGTGACCGAGGTGGAATTAGAGCATGTGGCCTGCACCGGGCAGGCCGAAAAGAAGAAGAAGCACATCAACCGCAGGTGTGTGGAGGAGGAAGCGGTGGCGATTGTGAACTCCAACAACAGCATTAGCGCGCCGGAACTCGCGAAGACGCTTAAGCCAACCGCCGCCGGCACTCGCGAAGACGCTTAAGCCAACCGCCCCGTCTTC
>FN649735.1:3902107-4003659 GCA_000310025.1 Ectocarpus siliculosus
TCGAGGGAGTTGCCGTGGAGCTCAAGAAGCAAGAAATGCGCAACCTCTGCATGACTTGGATCGAGGACTTGCGCGAGTACTCATGGGAGCGGTTCGGTGGCATGATACAACTCCTTGTAGCGGTATCCCACCGCGGCAGTCGGCACTCTACACTCTACACTCTGCAGGTCTACAGCGACTACAGCGTGTGTGCTGGCTCCTGGCTCCTGGCCCTGTGCCCTGTGCTGCTGCTCGTGCGCGCGTGTTTTCAAATTGGGAGGGGGTCCGTGCTTGATTTGTTCCCCCTCTGTGTGTCTCACGGGCCCCCCTCGGCCCCCTACATACCTACTTATGAGAGTTGGCGTTTATTTTATGATGCCTGACACGTGTTTTGGCGGTTTGCTGCGTTGCCTGGCGAAAGTCAGGCATCTCAGGCACCAAACACCCTTTCAGGCAACCCCGATCTGAAAAGAGGCTGTCAGGCATGAAATCAGGGTTGCATGATAAATTTAAGGCTGAGCTTACTTGCGTGTACACCGCATTCGCTGTCCTGCTGTAGATATGCAACCGCACACCTCCGGTGCTGCTGTGCTCTACACTGCTAGGAAGCTGTTGCGTCTCTTGCACATTCTCCCCCTACTCTTTCTGTACTCTGCTTCGGTCATTCGTGCGCGATGTCACGATAATGCTCCTGCCGTGTGTTAGACGGTACGACAGGTACCACTGCTGCCGACTGGGTGTTACAGCTAAATACTGATGCTGTCGACCATGCATCAACAATGCAATGAACGTTGCCCCCCCCCCCTCCTGACGTTAAAAGAGGGCACCGTGCTAGACCATCTGATTGGAAACAGAGAAGAGCAGATGAAAAACACGACACAACACCTTAAGGGCGCACTGGGGATCGCACTACCTCCTCTGAAAAATCCAGGAAACGCCTGCATATCTCGGTTTTCCAAAGTCTAACTTCAGTACGAAACTTCCATCGCATATTAACCGTCCGCCGACCCCCCCTCGTGTACAATGTTAGTAGCTGAGGTTGTAGCCCTTGCGATACACTACAGACTAGCGGTCCGCGATTTTCCAAACGATCCTTCTATCATCGAGTTCGGTGAGCTACAAGCTAGATTTTTGAAGCTGCTGTGCGGTCCGATTTTGAAACGCTTCAAGCACCTTTACTTAAAGGCTAGACATGCATATACATGACCCCAGGCATTCAAATCGACAATGGCGACCAGCTGGATATGTGAGAGACGAGCTGTGCTGAAGTTCGCGGCCCCATACACTCACATAGGCGGTGATTCGTGTTCACCGTGTGCTTGAAGCGTTTCATATTTGGACCGCACAGCAGCTTCAAGAATCTAGCTTGAAGCTCCCCGAACTCGATGATAGAAGGATCGTTTGGAAAATCGCGGACTGCTAGTCTGTAGTGTATCGCAAGGGCTACAACCTCAGCTACTAACGTTGAACACGAGGGGGGGTCGGCGGACGGTTAATTTGCGATGGAAGTTTCGTACTGAAGTTAGACTTTGGAAAACCGAGATATGCAGGCGTTTCCAGGCGTTTCCTGTTTTTTTTAAGAGGAAGTACTGCGATCCCCAGTGTGGCCTTAATAGCTGCAGTCTAAAGAGCTCGCGCAGCGAGCAACGTTCTACAAAGAGCTACCATGCAGTCAGTAGTATTTAGCGCGTGCCGAACACTAAAGATAGCCCACAGCAGAAGCCGCCCAAAGCACCCATCCATCCATCCCCTGTTTTGCGGAGATTCTCCGAGGTTTACCTTTTTATTGTAAACTGTATTCTGAGAGATCTCGTTGTAGTGGACTGCCCTCTTTCAGTGTACTGTAGAGCGTGGCGTCATCTCCGTGGGGTCGACACGAGGCACTACTACTGTAACAACATCGGAAGACTTGCAAACAAGATATCGGCCGTGGGGCAGGGCTCAATCGTATCCTCCTCCTACATATGTTGAAGAGCGATGGCATGAAGGAAACGTGCTTCAAAGCCGCTAAAAACAGACCGAAAGAAGGGTTGAAAATGGGCTCCAAGTTGTAGCGGTACAGTACATGGCGGGAGAGGTTCTCACACGCGAGGAGAGGTTTGCGAGACGGCCCGGGTGCATCGAGCAGTCCTTAGAGCAACTACAATATGTAGTGGTAACCCCGTTGTGGCAGCGCTGTTTTCATACCATATAAGCTGACTATAGCAGCAGGTCTACTGCTCTCCAAACAGTTCTTGCTGGTGTGAGGTGCATCCTGTGCCTTGTGGGGGCATCATAGAAGCGAAGGCTTGCTCGAGATACCTGAACTGAGGCAGTGTCTGGCTGTGTGTCGAGTCCATGAACGTGACCGCGATTCTATGCTAAATATTTGATTGTGCGGAGCCATACACGAAATATCTCTCAAGGAGCGCCACAACCAGGGTTGCGCCGCATGAACCAGCTGTCTTCAGTCGAGCTCTTTCTCGCGAAACTGCTCAATTTTTCACGTGAAATACCCTACACCCCGCATAATCGCCCCCCCCCCCTCCCCGCCCCTTGAGGGATTGATCCGTTGGGACATCTATTTCAACCGATAGGACGCCATGCGACGACGGGCCGTTAACTTTTCT
The DNA here is from genome assembly GCA_000310025.1 of Ectocarpus siliculosus. Taxonomy (NCBI): domain Eukaryota; class Phaeophyceae; order Ectocarpales; family Ectocarpaceae; genus Ectocarpus; species Ectocarpus siliculosus. The sequence goes on from FN649735.1 coordinate 3,904,696, forward strand.
CGCCATCGTGCCTCTGACGCCCTGCTGCCGCAGATCCGTCCACTTCGGGGTCGTCGCGGTCCCGAACCTGTGCGTGGAGCTCCGCGGGTACGACGCCGCCGACGCTGCCGCTCTCCGGACAAGCACGGGCGGCGCGGCTGCGACCGCCGCTACCGTTGCCGTCGAGAGCGGCACCTGGCGGGATTGGCACGGGGCCGAGGCGAGGTTCTCGCAGCTGCAGCGGACCGAAGGACCCGAGGGGTCGTTCGCCTTCGTCACGCCAGAGAGTGGGCTCGTGCTCGTCCTGGCGGCCTACTCCGAAGGGGGTGACTACCCCGCCGCGGTGCGAGTCTTCCCGGACGGCCTCGGCAGTAATGGCGGCGGCAGGGGCGTCGAGTCGGGCAGGGTGCAGGTGCACATCGACCTTCTAGAGGGGGGAAGAAGCCACGCGCCGGAAGCTCTGTGGAGCCAGGCCTCTGCTCGAGAGAACGACCGATCGCCGTGCGCGCGTGCCGAGGCCAAGAGCAAGGGGAACAGCGATCCTCCCGCCTCCGATAGCAGCGGCTCGATCGAAGAAGACGATGATGATGGTGCTGTAGCGCAAGCAGCGCTCTCGGCTCTAGACGTCCCGTATGTGGCAGGTTTAGCAGGAGAGACGTTGGCACATGCAAGGGTGGCTCTGACAGCTCTGCTCCTGTCCTCGTGTAGCAAGCTCGGTTGGCTAGGCGCGGACTTGTGGGAGACGGGCGTTGCTGCGGGCGACGTGCTCCGCTTGGCAATGAACAAGGCAGGTCGATACGTGCAAGAGAGCGCGTTGTTGGTGAACTCGCCGGCGTGGTTTTCGCAAGGCTTGTCGGAGTTGTCGAGCTGGTTTGAGCAGAACTCAACCCGGTTTTGGTGGGAGGAGGCATCGACCCGAATTTCTCGTTGGTCGGGCCAGCGGACCCCGGAAGAGCTTTGGGTCACCTGGTGGGTGCGGGTCGGGGGCATCGCTCTGTCGCTAGGATTGGTGCAGCAGGTTTTGGTCTTCATCTGCAGGTGTTTCGTTAGGGCGGGGGCCCCACGAGAAGACCCTGTTGGTGACGGCGATGACGACGAAGGGTTCGGAGCTCGTGGCAACGAGCCAATCAGCGAGGCGGACGCGATGGTGGGGACGTTCTACGACCAAGACGGGAAGGTTTCCCGACTGGAGATCGCGAGATTCGACCGCGTCGAACAGCCGGTGACGGTCGAGAGGATGGGGGGCGTTTTGAGTGCGGTGTTTGGCAGAAGCAGCAGCAATAAGTCAAGGAAAGCATCAGTAGATGAGGTCTCCAACGGAAAGGAGACAGAAGCTGACGAGTTTTCTTCCATGTTTCGAGCTCTCAGCCAGCCTGCTTGTAGCACGATGGGGCCTGTCGAGGGAGGTGCGGAGGGTGCGAGTCAAGTTATCGTAGTGACGCAGCGGAGCTGGGCGAACGAACCAAGGGAAGCGATTAGCTACTAGGGAGATGGTGGTTGACTCACAGACCCCCCTTTGTGATGCGCTGGTATCACTCACATTGATTGTAGGTCGCGGCAATGGTACACGATACGCACACATGGGTCCGATAGTTTGGTAGCGTCCTTCATCGGTTAGGCTGCCTGAGAATGTAAACGTTGGTGTGAAAGCATTTGTTCTTGTGGTTGTTGCAGTTTGGTATGTGCCCAAGGATGCGGCTGGGTGCGAATTTGGTTCCGAAACACTGCTGTTCGCCTACCCTGGGGTTAGTTCTCGTTTTTTCGTAGATCTTGTTCGCAGATCCTTTTCCAATCCGCTTTCTAGGAGTTCCATGTGCATCAGTAACAAGAACAACGGTCGAAAGTCTTTTCATGAACCCGCCACAGCCGCAAATCCATCAGTTTAAGGCGTAACAGAACAAGGAATCGATGAAGGGCGTATTTACGATGACTGGCTGTACATCTGAGATGTCCCGTGAGGTATTTTTACTACAGATATCGTATGTACGAAGAAAAACCAATGGTACGCAACATCAAGTTGCAGCAAATCTCTTTTAGGAGTGCGTCTCATCGAGATCTGTATAGGGGTCCTGGCAGCGATGATTGGTTGACGCCAGCCTCAGGTGGGACTCAAGAGTGAGTGTGTCCTTGCCTGCCTCCCGTCGGAGCAAATACACCTACGGAGAGAGGCGACACTCTTGAGACTACACACCACATTCATTCATTCATGGATCCCCCCGCCGACGAAAGATGTCTAACCAAGGAAATGCGAATACGGGTTGCGCATGGCGGTAGTAGGAGATGCACCGCTAACGAATTCCTCACAAGAAGAGGGGTTTCCTTGGTCTTTCTCTAGGTGCAACGTAAGCATGCAGATAGATGCTGTCCTGCCGTACTACCAGCAATATAGTCTAAAGATCCGCGAGCTCGGCGTTGTCGGTTGCTTCAGTAACTTGCAGATCCCGAACGCCGACATTGTTGTCAAGGAAAGGGGGGGGGGGGGGGGGTGTAAACTCGGACAAGCACACCTCACGGAGGAATCCTTCACCCCGCCGTAGCGTATCGTCTGCACAGAACACTGAACGAGGTCGATATCCCCACCCCCCGTGCACACGAAAGAGCAAGAAAAAATCGAGAAAACTTGCGTCCCCTATCCCCCCCCCAAACGGCACGCCTCCGAAATTGGTATGAGGTCCTTGTTCCGAGCGCCGGATCGGCTCAACGCTCGCTCATGTTTCGATAGCTTCACACAAGGTTCCCTCGCACGACACCTTTCCCTCCCTCCCGTAGCCTTCGTTCTACCCATCGCATCAGGTGTGTTCGTCCGACCTGTTAACGGTTGTCGCAGCCTGTTGTGTGTCGCGATTTTGAGCGCATTCATGTTATGTAGAGATAATCTCATGTGGGATGTGGGATCGAAGAAGCAAGTGCGTGCGTGGTGTTTTTGGCCAAGGTCTTGGGGCCAACCCACTCAGAAGGCAGGCTCGGGATGCTGCCGGTGTACGCCGCTGGCGGCGTACGCGTAGGTACAATGGTGGCGGTATCCGATCCTAGCTAGCTGCTGTTTCATTCCTCTGGTCTTTTGTACATCGGCTTTGGCTGGTCCTCTGTCTCTCTCTCCGCGCTTTTGCTTGACCCTCTTTTTCGTACGACACTCCGTGCTTGCTGCCTCTGTCATCCTCTATCGATCGTTTCTTCCTCTCGCTGCTGCTGCCGCGTCCCGATGAACGAATGCCGGCGTGTCTATGGCGGCGGCAACGGCGGTGGCGGTGTCCTGCTGCTGCGCTGCAGAATGAAGACTGGTCTGGCTTTTATTGCGATGGCGGTAGCCGCGGAGGCCTTCGTGACTCCGTCCGGGTGAGGGCAATGGTGATGTCATTCATGACACCGATCTCCTCAAAAAAGTTGTGTTTTGAGATTCGGCAGATTGACCGCCGTCCTTCGGGTAGGGTCACATCCAGGCACAGCAGCATCGGTCGATGGTTGTGTAACAGCTGCTTTCCAAGACTTTTATTGTTGATTCATCCTCGCCAGGGTGCTGGCTTGCGGGTAGCATGCTTGAGTATGGCCTCAGCGGTTCACGCCCAGCCGGCTGCTGTGGTATTTGACTTCAGCACAGCAGTAGGGTGACCGAAGTACCGCAGCTGCTGTTGTCCACTTTTATCTGATGTACCAGCGTTGTCTGCGGTCTTTCTGCGCATGCTCCCGTGTTCCCCTGATGTCTACACGCTACGCGTTAGTAGCTTGGGGTTGGGGGCTGTGGTGCTGAGTTTGATTCCAGAAGTTTAGCGCCGCATCGGTCGTCGATCGCAGCCAGCAGCCAACCCAAATTGAGTTGAACCCGATGCAAGAGAAAAAAAGCTCGGCCCTATACGATTGTACCTCAAACCCTGCTGCTGCTGATACGCCAAACATGTTTTTTTTTTTTTTTTCTTGATATGACACAACGAAACCATCTCTATCATAGAAAAGAGTCTGAGACAGATTAGCAATGGATTCATAGCGTCAGAAAGTACCTGTATGTCCACGATTTCCCAGACAGCATATAGGGACATCTCCCCTGCGGGTAACAGGCTCAACAAGACAGTTTGGTAGCTGTCTTGTGTGTCTCATATATGTTATGTTGGGAAGGTGCAGATGATATATGTGTTAGGTACTGGTCTGGCGTTTTGTGTGTGACACCCTTTTGATCGTAGGGCATGCAATATTTTGTATGCATAGGAGTACCGCAACGCGTGTACAGCAGTAGACCGGCGCCATGATAGATGAGACGAACACCTAGCCACACCCACACTGTGCTGCGCATTTTTTTTGTCGCGTCCATGTGCGGTAAGTGAGGGAGATGGCCCATCGGCGTCGTGTGGAGAGAGAAAGTGCCGGCCTGGTTTTATCTTGCCTGCAGTATTCCCGCCGTTTCGCGTTAATTCGTTTTTTGAAGTGCGTTACATACCTCCGGACTACCTTGCTGACAGCAGTATCTTTGTGCTTCCAAGTATGCATAGAGGTCCCTTGTTGTACTTTGTTGGCGACGACCGCGTTGCCGTGATAACTCCGCGCGTCAAGACCGTGTTGCCAAAATGCTTCGGTCGGTGCCCCTCCATGAAAATGGGCGGGTTCTGCGCCAGGCGGAGCCCCCCACCCTACTCAGCCGGCGTCCGCCGTGTTCAAAGTTCAAAGCAACGTACAAGACGTTGATGGTTTTTCCCATCTATGTCAAGCGACAAGATATACATTCACCCGCCCCAAAACGGCGTATCCACCCTATCTAGGTACCCCACCTTCGCTGAGCCCCCTCTACTGCGAGGGAGGATAGTACGACGTTGGCGGGGTATGCATGTATATCCGCGTACTACTGTACCCGCCCACGGAAGACATCCGCGTCAGTTGGACCGGCGTACGGATGCCAGAAGAGCAGAGACCGGAACGTTTTCTTACTGTGAAGAAAACATTTAACACCGACAACTTTTTTCAGTGTGAAGAAGAAAACATTAACAACGACAACAACCCGCGATGGTGGGGCTGCTATGTTTCTTCCTATTTATAGCTGAGGTGTACATGGGTCGCGGCGTTTTTACCTCTGGTCCCTTTGTTGGGGCCAATTCGGCGCTGTTCATGTTTTTTTTTGTCCAACCCCATCGCCGCCGCTACTGCTGTAATGTTCCAGACTTCCCTCCAGACTCCCACCGAACCTGCCACTACAACATAGCTCAACATGCTGTCCCTGTGCGCGTCCCCCCCCCCCCCCCCCTCCCGCAGCTTTGCTGGAAGTGCGTTGTCCCGCGTGTCGTCATCGTCGTCGTCGTCGTCTACCATCCGAATGGCGGAAAGCAACGCGGCCTTGGAAGCCTTCGACGAGTTGGAGCAGTCGGTCGCGCCGGCACCCCCGGGCGGAGGGTTCTGGTTCGGTTCGTCAGGGTTCTGGGGAGAGGAGGACTACCGCGGGTTTGTGGACGGCTACAAGGCGGACAACCTTATCAACGTGGGTTCTTGCTATTACTGCCGTCGTCGTCGTCGTCGTCGTCGTCTTTGTTGATGTTGTTGTTGTTGTTGTTGTTGTTTTTTTTTTTTTTTTTTTTTTTTTTTTTTTTTTTCGCTGTGGTTGTTGCGGCCGTAAGACTGAGCGCCGATACCGCGGTGGTTTGGGTGCAAGCACTCATGTCAAGGTTATTACCTATCGTACAGCAGGTCGCCCCCTTACTATCACGTCAGCCAATATTGTCCTCTTCCCAATACGGTTTCGTGTGCATAGTCGGGTCGGCGGCATGCCACCAACAGCCTGATTGCGGTAGTCCACTATCTTCGTAGAAGGATATCTCTGCGAGAGAAATCCAATAAAGTGGGCGCTCTGCTGTTTGAATGTTTGCGATCGATGATGGCGTTGCGAACGCCTTTCGTAGAACGCCGAGGGAAGGGTCGCTTTGGGAGAAGGGCTTGGACGTTGTCTATTAGGCTGTGTAGACATGTGGGAAGGCCGGGGTCGTGCTGGCCTCAACCCCTTCTCTCGTGTTTTTTTTCTTGTGGTAGATGCTCGTCTTTGTTTTCTGGCCGTTTGCACTCGCCTTGTACCCGGGCAGCGCATGGACCCATCCAGTTGCGTTTGTTCAGCCACTTGTTCTCAACCAAACCTGCTGCTAGAATTCACCAGAGACACCAGACCCCTTGGTTTGTACGTAAACGACCGCGTTCACCCGCATGCTGTACTTACCGGGACCACCTGCACTCCTTGCCCACGATGTTTTTTTATTTTTTACATGTTTACCGACCGCGTCTCCCAGATGGGCAGTCATCGGTAAAACTGTCTACTTGCTGCTCACGGTGTTGATCTCGTTTTGTTGGCTGCCTCCTTCTCGGTGATTTTATTCTTCCTGGCTGATGCTTGGCATGCCTCACGTAACTCCGGGCTTTTTGCCCCCGCTGTGTTCTCCTGTACTTTTTTTTACCGCTCTTGTTTCAGGGCGTGTACCCGATCATCGACCGCGTTCGCGCCACCAAGATCCTCACCACCACCTCAGAGGTACGGCATTTTTTTTTCTTTTTTTATTGTGTGATCATTGCGGAGGGGGTCCCTGTTTGGTGCCGGTTGAATCATGATCTTAAGACTCTTTTCTTATAGAGATGGATTCGTTGGGTCAAGTTGAAAAAAAACTAATAACGCCGATGCCCGGCATAGTCCCGGTGTTTTCGGCGGGCACACACTGAAGTTCCACGCCAGTGACTCTCAGCACTTTGAAATGGTGCCGGTCCGGTATAGTGCCGGTGAATTTTCGGGGAACATACCGGCGCTAATTACAGGGATCCCCAAGGTATTCACACATTTTTTTTTTGTATTGATTGTAGTGTGCGGTTTGCGCAACCTCTTTTTGGTTGTAGTGTCATGCAGACTCCTTTGATTTGCCGCGTGCGGCTTGTGCAGACTCTTTTTTTTTTCCCTTCCGACACTGGTCATTCAGCCTTCCCAAGATTGGGCACGATTCGGGCTTTCGAAAGTCGATGCTTCTGTTTTTTGTTTTTTGGGGTTTGAAGAAGAATCGGTATCGCTCTCCGCGTTGTTAGCCTCAGCTTAGGGATGGGGTTATGCGCTGTTTTTTTTTTAGCCTTTTGTGGGGGGTTCCGTGAGTTGCAGATCTTTGGCCTTCGTACACAGGAATATCTACCGGTGGTTGTTCCCACCCGCCAGTGTCAGACCTTTTTGTGGGGGGTTCTGTGAGTTGCAGATCTTTGGCCTTCGTACACAGGAATATCTACCGGTGGTTGTTCCCACCCGCCAGTGTCAGACCTTCCTTCGTTCCGTAATATTATTGCGTCCCCAAAACTGCATATTAAGAAATACCCTCAAAACCCCAACCAATACAAAACAAAACACACACACACACACACACACACATTGGTATGTCTTCACGTTGATATGTAAGGTCGGGACGGATGGGGGCGGGAATACGTTCGGCAGTCAGATGGAGATACAAGGGCGAGTCCTATCCTATATCCTAGCCTTGCGTATCCTGACTGCTGTCTGGCTGTGGACTTACCCGTCCCAATGGATTGTTTCGTCTGTTTTTGTCGATCTGGTCTGACTCGTCCGCTGGTGGATGAAGCCGTCCCAATGAATTGTTTCGTCTGTTTTTGTCGATCTAGTCTGACTCGTCCGCTGGTGGATGAAGCCGTCTGTCTCAGTGACTCGTCTCGCGTACAATAGTCTGGCTGTCTGTCTGTCTGCTGGTGCATCAAACTTGTTGTCTTCACCGCTTGTCTTTCGATCCGATGTATGATATTTAGATCTGCCCATATGCCTCACTGCTATGTCGTCTAATTGCTTGCTACACCGCTGATTGGTCTATGTTGTAATTTCGTTGATTTCTTTCTTCTTTCCGTGTTAATGTATTAATATTAATAGTCGGGACTCCTCTCCGAGCTTGAGGACGCCGGGCTCACCCTCAGCGAGGCAGAGAAGCTGCTCCCTCAATGTAAGTGTTTTTTTTTTTTGCATGTTGATGATGCCGCTTGCGAGTCACTTGAATGGTAGCTAGCGACGGGGCGACGGTCCATCTCGGCAACAGTATTTTCTCTCTTTTTCATTTTTTTTTTGGCTTCGAAAGCCGTGTTTGCGCTCTGGAGCACATCATTATCCCAAGTGCAGCTTGACCACAGCAGAACGGGCCCGCAAATCAAGACATTGATTTTTCCGCTGAGACTAGGAAATGGTGCGAACCTGTACCTATGGATGAGGGTACGTTGCTAAACATTTCTTTCTCCAGGCTTATTTCCACCTTGTTTCAAGCGACACTCTGTCTCTCATTTTTGTTCAGTCGTCGAAGCATGCAATCCGTGTTTGAAGCTGATAGCGCTTCTCTTGTTTTCCCTCCCTGACCGATGGCGACGACGAGACTTAACCCGATTTTTTCTCTTTTGATTCATCGTCCGGCGTCAGCATGCAATCATAATCATTGATGCAAGCTGATATATATCTACACCTCCTTTTTTTTTCTCGCCAACCGACAATCATTGTCTGATAACTCCCCGCCCCCCCACCCCCCGCCGTTTTTTTTTCTCTCGTTGACTGATGGCAACAACGAAACGCTCGATCGATCGACAACGACGACAAAAGTGGAGGAGGCCGGACTCCTCTCCTTCGCCGCGGACAACTTGGATGTGCTCATCAACCTCTTCGGGTTCATCGCTATCGAGCCAGCGAAGCTCGCCATCCCAGCCGTGAGTAGCGTTTACTGCGGTAGCAAGTGCATGAATCGGTAAAGTTTTGGCGAGTGCCATCTATGAATATGTACAAGTCCCAGGTTGAACCATCACAGGCGAATGCCGTCGATTTATACTGACTAGGGTATGCATATATCGAAAATCGCGAATATATATTACTTGTATTTCCCGATCATAGGCGTTCCGCGACATTTGCTCACATTTTTCGAAGGCGAAACGATTGAGTTTTTTTTTTTTCCTCGCGAGTGGCGCGCTACATTCGATTAAATAGTCCAATGCAGCCTCAAGCTCCCTGCTCACATGAGAGACGTGCCGACTGGGACTGCCTACTCGAAGAAATTAAGTCCATCAATGAATCAAAGAGGCAGGAGTCTCGTAGACCCTACACCCTACCCTATCCCCCGAAATTCCACCAATTCGCAGGAGTCTCGTAGACCCTAAACCCTACCCTATCCCCCGAAATTCCACCAATTTCATACTTCATCCTATATGCTTGCTTGTAACCTGCCTCTGTGTTGGTTCCGGCGCACACTGCCGTATGCAAGTCCCCTGCTGACCTACCTGTCTCGACTCGCTCCTGTGGTACTGTCCCACCATTGTGTGTCGAAACGTCAGGTCGTGAGCGTGGTGAAGGCGCTGAAGGGTGCGGGTCTGCTCAAGCTGGGCGGAGGCGACGCCGCCCCGGTCGCTGCCTCTCCCGTCAAGGCCACCAAGGTGCGGGAACGAGAACATCGATCGAATCCTTGCCTTCGCCCCAGTCCGCTGCTTCTTGGGTCGTATGCGTAGTTTTGGCGTTCATGTATTGTGTGGGTTTCGGGTGGTATTTTTTGTTCCTGACGAGCGGTATGATGTTTTTTTGGTCAGTTTCGTTTGTGAAAGTTTTTACGCCGGAGCGATGGGTGAGATGTCGCCAAACGTTTTTGAATCATGCATGTCATGTCGCCATGCGTGTCTCAGAGTTGACCCTCGCCCCACAAAACTGAGGCTCTCCTGACTAACAAGAGGCCACCTGAGATGACGCGTTCGATCCCTCTACACACCCCTGTTGCTAATCTCCCCTCCTGTCTATCCCCGAACCCTTCCCACCATGGAATCCTCCCTGGTGAATATCACTAAAACCGTAACTTGGTCCTCTTGTGCAGACCCTGCCTAACCCATGTCATCGTCCGGACCGTCTTCTGACACGCCTTGTCTCGTCGCGCGACCGACATGCGGGATGGCATGACACAGGCACCCAAGGCGATGAAGGCGGCTCCCAAGGCGATGAAGGCTGCTCCTAAGCCGAAGGCTGCTCCTAAGCCGAAGGCTGCTCCTAAGGCGAAGGCCGCTCCTAAGGCGAAGGCCGCTCCTAAGGCGAAGGCCGCTCCTAAGGTCAAGGCTGCCCCTCAGGTCAAGGCTGCGCCTAAGGTCAAGGCGGCTCCCAAGGCGAAGGCTGCCCCCAAGGTAATGGAAGCGGGAGGGGTTGAAATGGTTCTTGGCACTGCAGCTTGACGTTGCTTGCGTCCTCAAGCGTCTCTCGTATACCCTGCACTACATAGTGCTGTACGCTTCCCAATTTTGTTTTTTCGTGAGCGTGAATCTTTCCGAACCTGGTCGAGGCAGGCGTATGGGTGAGGGATGGGACTCCTTACCGGAGGATTTTGTAGATTCTTTGTTGGTATTCTGTACCGCGCTCGTGTGCACGAACGATACTCCATGGAGTTGTTGAAGTTTTTCAGAAGCGTTTGGGCAGGGTAATAGTAGGCATTCGCTCGATTTTCATATTTTGTCAGTATGACGCAACGAATCCATCTCTATCTCTAGAAAACAGTCTTTAAGATATTTTTTTGACGGGGCGTGTGTTGAATGAAGCATTCTTCACAACATATGTGTTGGAAGCCGTTTCAGACAAGATATTGCTACGAAGAGGCCGACGTCTTGTCTTCAGTCCACGGTTGCGTCTAGAACGCTCTCGCGGTGTGGTGTGCTTGAAAGCTCCCGCATTGTCTGTGGTCTTTCGCACGCCACGCCCAACAAACCTCCCTTCGCATGTCCCCTTTCTTTTGCACCGATCCGCTGATCATCCATGGCTTTCTGTTTGGCAATGGACTACGGTCGGTGATGGTCATGGTGGTCCGCACAACTCACCACGGCCGCATCGTGATCTTCACGTCACCTACGCTACTCTGGGCGCCGTGTCCGCGACGGGGCTTGGGTTTACCGCCACGCATCGCTCCCCGACTCGGATGGATGGATTTTCCACATATCCTGAATCTTTGATGATTGATGGGTATTTGATGGATCCTCGTTGGACCCTTGGCGGGTTTGGTTTTCCTGACCAACCCCGATCGATCCATTTTTTGATGGATGTTCCGGTGACTGGCGTCTGGTGTAACCGCTCTTCACGGGAAACTTTCGCGGGTCGCCATACACCGAATTCATCCAATACAGCCCGCACCCAAGAAGGCAGCTCCCGTCAAGAGGGCAGCACCGAGGTGCGTTGACGCCATCGAATTAAGTAGTTATTGGCCGTCGGGCAGTCCGGTACTTGAACCGACTGTGCTCTGTGCATACCCGTACCATTTCGTTTTATTTTTCCCAAGAACAGGACTTGAGCGGTTTGTGCCTGTAGCTCTTGTGTTGGGTTTTCCTATCAGTCGCATGTGCGCTTCTGCACTTCGTCTCTACGTTCTCAGCCTTTGGGATCTTTCATCATCTTTCGCATTGCTCATTCTGTTTTTTGCTTGTCCCTCACGTCCCTCCCCTCCTCCCACCCCCTCTCGTTTCTGCCCTTGCACGTTTCGCTTTTCCCTTGCGAATTGCGTGCCACACGTCACGGGATACTGGTCTGCGGAATCTCATGACCAAACAGTCCACAGGGAAACATCGCAAACCTCCCCAAGGCCCTCTAATTGGGCCGCACGTTGATTCTGCCGCATTTTTCGATTGTCCCGCCCATCGGTTGCACCGCACGTCCAGCGTTGAAGATTTTCTAGCCGGTGCCGTATGTTTTCTGTCCGTCTTTGGTATGTGTGTTTAGAGGTGGAGAGTGCAGTGGCATCAGAAAGGCGGCGTTGGCAACTCGCAGGAGTCAGCGAAATAGTGTTTTCTTACGGGTAACAGCAGCATATGCTCTCCTCTTCGCTGGGGCATGATGCAATACAGTAGAGTACCACGTTCTACGAGCTTGTTGGTAAGCGTATGGTAAACCTTACACACGGTGCTACACCAGCCCGTCCTTTGTGTTGTTGTTCATAGTTTGGGTAGAAGGAATGTCATGTCCACTTGGGTTGTGGCCGCAACCCCACCAGGTGCCAATGTGTCTCGGTTGGCGAGCATAGAGATTTTCAAACTAGTCCTGCTGCAGACGAAAGGGTGGTGGCTTTGTTGTTGCCGTATGAAAATTGACTCTGGTCGAAGTGGCATGATGCATGAACAGAGGGATGGCTCAGTATTTCGTTCTACCACTTACATGATGGACGTCATATTTTCGTTCCACCACTTTGACGGTCGAATGAACGCGTTGTCCACGAAGACAAAACATGACTGAATTTTGGGCGTGCCGCCAACCGTGATGCCGGGGATGTTGAGAGTCGTGCAGCACAGCGAAGACTTTTCGACATGGTAGTGTAGGTCTCTCTGACGTCACACAATGAATGATTGCTTGGTAGGTTATTTCGCGCTTTTTAGCAAGGCACGCTTGGCGAGCAAGCGTAGAGTGTTGGCTCGGGCGGCAGGCGGCGTGGCTTTAAACCCGTCTTTTGAGACGTTTTTAGGAAGGTTTGAGGCACTTAGCTCTTCGCAGTCCGGACTCGATTTGCATGCACGCGTGATATCCCGCCCACGCATGGATATCGGCGCGCAGAGAGCATCATCACAGAGTTAATCATCACATGAATTAAGAACCTGAACATACATGGTCGACAACTACAACCTGCGTGTTAGCACACAACACACCGCAGTGTGTAGTGCGTGAGCTTAAATGAAAAACTCTGGGTTTGGGACCAAGACGTGATCCATGCTTTCGGCAAACAAATCGTGAGTTCCCGCTATGTGGATCAGGAGGGCGGTCGGATAAGTTTTTGCGAGCTCGATTTTTTGTTTTTGTTTTGTCTTCACTTCAAATCAGCGCTCACAGCACTAGTGCCGTTTACTCCAACCCGTGGTCACACAGAAGAGCCCCTCTCTACCCTCCCCTCCTGCGGTACTTTGCCGATTTTAATTCGAGAAGAGTTCAGCACTCTCTTCCCTCTGTGTACACACGAACTAGCGCTATCCACTATAATAGGCCAGAAGCGGAAGCGAGAGAAAAACTCACTTTGCAAGAAAAGCTCGCTTACGCCGGGATTCGAACCCCTGACCTGACCTCTAGACTATAGAAGGTTTCGAGGATACCAACTAGAGCTCGATGCATGGCAATGAATGGGCGGTGTTCATGTTGCCACGCCACCGAAACTGCTCTTCAGAGTCCGTTTTTTTCTGCCAGCTGTTTCGCCCTCTAGCTGGGGTCAGTGTAATCGGGCGACAGAAAGCGTCCCCGCTCGATATATTGGCCTTTTACGTGGGGGTGAACCTGACAAATGAATTTGGGGCGCTTGACTCGGCTCTCCGATATACTTCATGAAGAGCGCAACATCGCATTGTATTGCTGAGGCGAAAGTTCTCCCGAATGAGTGACCGTCGTTTCGCTGTGACCTTCCCCAGGTGCATGCATGCAGAATGCGCTTAATTAACTACAAACCAGAGATGATTCGATCACGGCTCAGCCTCATCTGAAGCCGATACATAGAATGAAATATTTGCGTTTCCAGCATATAAGTGCCCGATGTGCGGGTTGATCTCTGCCCTCTCCGTTTTACCTGCAGGTTTTTTCGTTGTGTTGGGTGGTATCGCTTGTCGGGTACACAGTTTTGTCTAGCTGGCGTGAGACCACGAAAGGCGTCGCCGTCAGTGGGACCGGTATGGATGTTAAAAGGTACGTCTTGAGCACATTCTCTGGGGGGAATTTTAACACAACTCAAAAGACGTTCACAAAACTCAAACGACGCATCATAGACGCTTTTACATAGCTGTGAAGACAACATCAACAACCGGATGCTTGGCTCCCCCCCCCCTATTGTTTTTTATCCTCTGGCAACATCGAGATAGAAAACGTATCAACAAGATTCAATGGCCGACTTCGAGCTATCGGACTCCAAATATTTTGCGTGAGAAGCACGCAATCAAAACCTAGCAACCGGAACAACACGGACGACGCAAGGGATTCTGACTCCACAACAAACAAAAAAAGCATACCGATGTTCGCTGCTTAGATCCAGCCTACCATCATTTCATGTATCGTCCTCTATTCCCCTATAGTATTGTGTCAGCAGGAAAGAAAACACAGCCCTTAGATTATTACGAAAAGCTTTCCAACGCAATCCGCCATAAAGGTCGGCCAAACGTCTTCACACCGCGTCATTGGAGGAGAGACAACATTTGACAAGTTGTGAACCCTATTTTCAAGCGCGCCAAATTCGCCATGAACAAGGTCAGTCGCATCCACCCCAGTTACCGGACTCGTCCGGTAAAACCCGTTCAGATATAAAAGCTCCAATTTCACGAAACATGAGAAGCAAGGACGGCAGCGAATCTACACTAAAATCTACCATGATGACCTGCTGCCCTTGACGGTGAATGAAATGATGAAATCTAAAGCTGAGCCTTCACCGAGTTTGGCGTTGATAAATCAACGGCCTGTTCTGTACAGAAGAAGTGGACGCCCCCAGAGTAGATATGGTACACGGTAGATACGACACGTCTTTCAGTTGGCCTCTGTCTCGCCCAAGCTTGCTTCCAGTCAACAACTCTACAGACACGCTTGACTCGGGCGACTAAATAATATCAAAATAACAACATGCGAACCCGGCAGAAAAATGTGTGAGCGCTGATTGATACCCAGCAGTCGTGTAAAAAAAAAAAATGCTACCCGGACTGCGGGGTGTCCAGCAGGAAACTGAACAGCTGCGCGTCCAACTTATCCTCGTCCCAGTTCCAGTCGGCGTTCATCAAGGTCGGGGTATCTCCGTCACTCCGAGGCAAAGACACCCCGTACTGCTGTGACGTCATCATGCCGTTGCCGCTACCGAGTGCTTCCGCTCCATGCGTTGCGGCGGTGCCGTTGTCTGGTGGGGGGGCTGGCAGCGGGCCATCCCCTGTTCTTGCCTTTGCGGTGTTAGTTGCACCGCCACCAGAAGTAGAGTTGACGCCGAACGCAGGGCCGCCGTCCGCTTCCACGTTTGTTGCGGGTGCCTGGGCGCATGGCATACGACAGGGGTTCACGGACGGAAAAGCGATCGATGACACGGGGTTAGGGGTGCATAGGAGCAGGTCGCCGTAGACTGACTGGGCCTCGAGACGACAGAAGACAAGAGCGACATCGCTGGGGGAGAAGCGAATTGAGCGTGTCTACGCTGGCCCACACGCAAAAGACCTACAATACACTCGTTCTTCTCGTCGGAAATGACTGAGGGTTTGTTCGGGATAATGCACGAGTTCGGCGAACAAACAAGTTGTCTTTTATCAGTCTCGGTCGACGTGGGGGCACCGCTGTGTACGATACGTGCCACGCCAAACAGTACAAAACCTGGTATCAAACAGCAGCAACAAGAGAAATGCACAACATAAAAACAGCAACAGACGAAAAATCTTGCAGCAAGAGACCCAACTACATAAACTCACCGTGCCTGTAGGCCCCGACCCTGTAGTAGAACCGCTGCTGTTGTCTTCGCCTGGAGGTATCCTTGGAGCGGGAAGCGCGAACCCGTCGGCGCTACTATTACCAGCAACGTTGGCGGTAGCGCCGTGGGCATCTCCCACGTCGCCGTCGGCGTTGGTCCCTCCCCCTTCTTGGAGCCCCTGCCGTTGCTCTTGCTGTGCGTGCAGCTGCAACTGGTTCTGCAGACAGCAAGGAAGGCACACGCAAAAGGCTGAAAAAATAAATAAAATGTTGAATCTCGAAGGCAAGCACTGCAGGAGGGGTGGATAGGGGGCCTTGGGGGGAGGAGAGCCTTCTGTGTGATGTGACCACGGGTTGGAGCGCTCCTACACGGCAGAAAGACTGCGTGTTAAAATAAAAAGTCATGAAAAAAAAGAGTCGTCGCCGTGGGGCAGCATCCACGAGGACGGTGGGAAACAGTCAGCCAACCGGAACTCACCGCACCGGACAGACCACTACCGCTGAAACGTTTTAGAGTCAAGCGAACCACGGAAGACAAGACGTTGACCCTCCCTGCTCCCTTCGCAAACCCCGTAGCGACGAAGATTTCGGCCAAACCCAACCATGGCAAGACGACAAAAGCTTGGTGTACCCTTTAAGCCACAAGTAGGGGGCCCGGTTATAGCAACCCCTGTTAACCACCACAAAACCACGTCGCACCTCCACACCTCGGTAGCAAAACTGAAACTGACATATAATTGGTAGTTCGGTTCAGCGACCTGCCCTGAAGAGCGCCCACATTTCGTCGTGACACTGCAGTAGGGGTCGCTACACGCCCCCCCCCCGCTGTATGCAAATCCTTCGTGCAAGGAAAAAAACTGCTGTCCCACACGAAAAAAACGTTGTGCGTGGTTAGCCCTGGAGCGCTACTACTACACACTATACTGCTGTCGTACAACGACGATCTTAGTTTTTCACGATTAAGTTGTACTTCACATTTTTCTCCATTGCATTCTTTCGATTTCGCACTTGGTGGTCGCCATCTTTGCAGGCAAATGCCCATTGGTGATACCCTTTACGCGTGATACTTGTCGAGTCGAGTAATGCCTACCTTTGGTGCACACAACAGATCTGCCTAGCCTGCGAATCCTGAGCCATGCACGGAGTCTTCGACAACGGGCCAAACCCGACAACACCAACGAACGGCAACATGATCACGCACGAACCTTTTGCCTGGCCCGCATCACTCTGTGGATGTCCATGCTCGACTGCATCTCCATTCTCAGGCTGGTCTCGTCCAGCGCCTCCGCCGCGACGTTGCCCACGTCCAACATGTCCGTCTCCCAGTAGTCCCCGGTTTCCAACCCTAGCCCGAAGTACCCCCCTCCTTCTCGGGGGGCACCGCCGCTTGGACCCCCCCCCCCGTCGGAAGCACCCATCGCCACCGGCGTTACCGCCGCCCCCGCGGCTTCCTCTGACGGTGCCGCAGCTTCTGTCGCGGGGTCGTTGCTCGAAGAAGGCGCGGCCGTTTTGTCCACCGGGTTTTTGTCGGCGGGGGGGGTGGGCACGAAGGAAAAAAGGTTCGCGGAGCCCCCCGGGATGGCGGCTCTCGTCGATGTCGGCGCGTTTGCTGGAGGCTGGGTCGGGACCGGGTTCGCCACGTTCATGCTCTGGGCCGAAGCTTGCAGCATGCTGGCCACTCCGGCGTATGTCCCTATCCCCTGTTGGAAAACGAAAACCGTATGGCAAGCGCGCGATATCTTTGGCTTGATACGGAATACGTACCGATCCCCGTACTAGAAAAAAACGGCCGTACGGCAAACGTACGATCACTTTTGGGTAGATAGAAGAGGAGCCGGGACTGTCGATGCGAGCCCGCACATAAAAGGCTGATTGCTGTATGTCTTGCAATATCATTGGTTGAGAAAAACACGGACGCATAGTAGTACATCTTATTGGTTTCGCTTGCTTCGGAGATCTCTGGCTGATGACCACGGTCCCAGCTTTGGATACAGATAAGGACCTCCGACACGCCGCGAGTGAGGGGCATAGAGGCAGGAATAGGGTTGCTGGTGTCATTTGATAACGGAGGAAGAACGCGTGAACGACAAGCACCTACTAAAAGCGAGAACATAGGGTAAAAACAAGAGACAAGAACAAGACCATCACATGTCAGCATCACCGGGCAGTAGGAAACCCAAGCATACCAACGAGAGCTAAATCGTACTTGTAAACCCCCTAAAAAAAAAAATCGACGAAACACCACCACCAGGGAACCAGGCAAACCAACAGCTGAATCGTAGCAAGATACATCATACGAGACTTGAGACCGCTCACCACAGGCCGTGCCGGTATCGGAACCCTATCGCCGCTGCCGCCGGCGACACGAACCGTCGCGCTAACCTTTCGGTTGCCGGGGAAAGCGGCAAGACCACCGTTGCCCTCAGGCGGACACGGCAAAGACGAGGATGGCCATGGCGACGCCAAGGGAGACGATTTCCGCTGCTGGTTCTGCGGCCAGAGGCCGCTGGTGCCGCCACCGCCGGACACGTTCAAGGGTGCGGTCGAATGACAGCCACCTGAAGAGAGTTGGGGTTGGGTTCGAAGGTCAAGGAAAATGTCTTGAGAGTGCACGAAACAATTTTTTGAATGGAGGACCTCCTCTACCCTTGGTAAGGAGCATAGGTCTGATGAGCTTTCAAAAGTAATGAACCATTGGTCACATCGTACAACATAATGGGTGAGGGTGCCAAAAAACAGCTGCCTACGAGGACGAGCGGTGCGCTAGAGTAGATGTTTCAAATCAAACTTGTTCTTGAACGCTTGGGTAACTTTGATCAGCTTGGAAGCAGCCAAAAGCAGAGCAAAGACTGACTGCAGCAGTCCTTCATGATTGTCTGGGAAAAAACGGCAAGCTAGAACGCGCGATACGATAGGCGAAAAAGAAGTTGCGACTAAAACGAAACAAGCAACATTTTTGCAACGCGTGTATATTTGTTACAATTATTTGGCGTTATTCGAGGTGTATCACAGTAAAAAAATATTGACTACCGTGGGCACAGGAGTGGCTGACATCCACGAGGGGGCTACGAGTGCTGTCATGGCACCGCCGTCGTCATGCACACCTTGACAACGCACCAAGAGACGCCCATCAGGTCCGCCACGCAGCAAAACCGAAACTCGCGAAAGCCACAAACCTCCAAACGGAAGCATACGTACCGCCTTCTGGAGTCTCGCCCAACGACGGAGCAGCCGCAGCAGCAGCCCCACGGGCGTCCGGCCTGCTGGCCACCGGGAAACCCACCAATCGCATCTGCGTCCGTGACGACAGCAGCAACAGCAAAAACAACAACACCCGAGAGTCAGCCGAGGGTAGCACCTTCCGTTGTGTATTCGATAAACTTGAGCGAAAAATTTACAACGTGAGATCTTCCCGCTTCACTCGCCTTACGGGGTGTAACCACGGCCCATCACCGTCACAAAAACGCCATCACGTCATAGGAGTACTGTAGGCAACACTAGTAGAATTGGGGCTCGCCCCACCCCTTGACTTCACACGGTTCAGAAGCTGGTTGGATTGATCTACTCGCGAAACGTTCCAAGTCGTCGTCGACGTCGACCATAAACACGCCTCCGTTCCAACCATGTGCTGCTGTACCCCGATTACAAAGGAAGGGCATCGTACGAGCGACACGTAAGTTGAACACAAAACTTCAAGAGTCAAGGAAGACATGTCGGAATACTCATCACCCAGGTGAAACCACTCTGTGCCCCTGTGCAGCACGGAAAAGTGCAGCACTACCTCATTTTTTCATCATTGGGCAATGTGCCACGCATGGGTGTCGGCGGTGCGAATACTCCATACTCCTATGCTATGCTATCGACGGAGCAATGCCCTCGACGTCAAAAGTGTACGCGCTAAGCGGTACCGGGAATCGACCGGAGAAAGTGTTGGTACGTAGAGAGGATCAAGAGCAACAGTGGCACCCACAACCGACACGCACAACGAAGGCACATACCTTCTCCATGAGGGCGGTCTTGAGGGCTTGCTGTGTCTCCATCGCGTTCATTATAATCCCGTGAGCACTCCGCTGCACCTGTCAAGCATCGCGACGACAAGAACCCAAGCTTGAACATGCCACGTCACAGGTGTTATGTTCTCGCCCATATACTTTGGGCGCCAGTCTACACCTTTCCGCATCCAGAGGTGGTCCCTCAGAAGTGCCGGTATGTGCCCGCCAGATTCACCGGCACAATAACGGGCACCCGGCACATCTACGCAGAGAGTGCGACAGCTTGAATGCTCCATCCATGACACGCGATTTTTAACCGGCACTTTTCAGCCGGTACTACGTATTGAGAGACCCCCGCTGAATATTCGACGCATGCGTCAGCCGGGGTCAAGCAGGAGTGAGAGGGGAACACACAGGGGCTATCATGCATATGGAACACAAAACATATGCGCTGATGAACAAGTGATTCTGCAAGGCGGCATACAAAAAAATGGTACTTCGAAGCATGAGAAACCGCCGAGAGTTAGAGTTGAAGTGAAGTGCGCCACACTGCCTGCCGTTCGTTTGCGATGAGATCGCGGTGCAATGCCAGTAAAAGAACATGCCGTGGTCGAATACCACCATGAGCTATGCCATGCCATGCCATGCTGGCAGTCAAATAATTGACCCATTCACTCTGATTGTAAACGTATGAAAAATTATAACCTAACCCTATGCCACGCCACGCCACCCCATCCTGGCAGCCAAAGATAATATCCTGTTCACCATGCACGAGGACGAGAGGGAATACCAAAGAGCCAATCACGCATGTCGAGAGAGACCGTTCGCGCAACAACCCGGCGGCACTAAGGACAACTTCTCGAGCTAGACACTGCAGTGCTTTTTTAACTCAGCACGCCTCCAGTTACAGCTGAATAATCGCTTCGAACCACCCAAGTGTAACCTTCGAAACGAATCACCGCAGAACCTAGTCGCGCTGGCGCGCACGGTGGCCCATGCCAGCTCAATGGTATTCAAGAAATCTTCGAGAAGCCCGAGAAAACCAAAAAGCAAACCACAACATTCCCGAAGGCCTGAAAGTATCCGCAAAGGCGAGGCCAAGCTTGAGCTAAACATCTGAACTGCACCTCATCTACGTATATCGACGCGTCCTTGTGGACCTTTGCAACCCCCCCCATGTCTGTGCTCCATCCCGGCTTGGTAGGGATACGAGGAAAATGGTCCAACGACTACGGCAAGCGCGGCTACAAGGACACTCCCCCACGAGACGACGTGCAGTCAAGGTTTCGAGTTAGGTTTCTCGAACCTTGGATGACATCCAGCTCCTCGCCGGACGACACCTTCGTTCCCAGTCCTACACCACCCGCCGCTAGACGCAACCCTGCCACTCAACATAAGCCCTACAGAGGGGGGGGGGAAACGTCACCCCCCAGACACAAACCTACCCATTCATAAGGAACCCGCCTCTCATGGGGCCAATTTTGGGGGGAGAAATTTCCCGTCACATCACTCGTTTTGACCCAACTGGAATGTCACGCCTCTCGAGACAAGAGAGCGGCGCATAGTGCGGCCTTTTTCACGCAGGCTTAAGCTCGGTAGGTAATTTCTTGCGATTAAGATATGTACAATCTAACTTTTCTTGTAAATAACCCAAATCGACAACAAAATTACAAGGCACAAACGCCTATTCTCAGGCACAACATATCATACCTGCACGCACTGCCCCATGAGCTCCACGCTCCTCTTCATGGACTGCGGGCCATCAAGACGGTCGATGGCGCTGGCCAAGTCCCTCGGGACACCGAAGGCCTCCTTTATCTGGTCGGGTGCCGCCATGTGAACCCCGTCCCCATTCTCCGAAAGCCCTCTGTGCGACAGGGAACGACCGTGGCAACGTGCGGTGAGCGGACGGACCAGCGTCACACCGTAGGATCATGGAGGAGAACACGGCAACGTAGGCCCAGGATGAGCTCTTTGCCTTCCCTTGACACACGACATCCGAACGTTGTACATACATTATTGGGTAGTTGGCCTGTGATCACGGAACTCGTCCGCGTCATTTAGACGAAAAGGATGATGGAAGGTACTGAACAGAGACCGGAATGGTTTCTAAAACGAAGGCAACAACGCCAACAACAACAACAAAAACAAGTAGTAACAAATCACAACCATGACAACAACAACAACAACAACAACAGCCACAGCACCGCCGACAACAACAGCAACAACAACAGCAAACTGAATCTCGTACCAACACCCCCCGCAGACCTTGTCAACGACATGGACCCGTCGCGGCGGTGCTCTAGGCTCATGCCTAGTTCCCCGTTCGAGAGTATCCCCTTCTGCGCTAGCTCCTCCGCGGTGTCGAGGTTGTCTCCGGCTAAGGTGTTCTTCATCTGGTACCGAAAGCTCCGCAGCTTCTGGATGTGGCTGCTCATCACATCGGCCTCTATTGACCTGACGAAACAAGGAAACAGTAAAAACAAGGGCAGAAGTCAGCCGCAGAAAAGCAAGAGCAAGAGCAGAAAAATGAGGTACAGGTTCAGCAGCAGGCGGGTACTGCAGCAAGGCTAACCGTGAAACCCGCAAACACAAGAAACAAGAGAAAGAGAGGAGTCATGTACAGCAGCAGCCGGAGGGTAGCAAGACCAACCGTCAAAACACAACAAGAGACAAAGAGCACAAGCACAGCAGTAGCAGCCGGCGGGTAGCAAGACCAACCGTCAATACACAACAAGACACGGGGCACAAGAGGAGCCATGTACTCCAGAGAGTGGTGTCAACACCAGTCAACACCGAAAGACCTACCTGTCCTTCTTGGGCAGCAGGTCCTTCAAGCGGGACGGCTCGGCCTTCTTGAGCCCCATGTCGAACACAGCAGCGATGAAGTCTCGGTGTAGCTCCTGCACGGGTGAGCGCAAGCGGTGGACTTTGGTATCACAGCCGGGCACAATTCTCGGTCAAGAGGCCACACAAAAAAACTACATACCGTAGGGGGGCCGGTTTAGCGACGCCCTGTTTGGCGGAATGCCGTGTTTACCGGAATGCCCTGTTTAGCGACCACAAAATCACGTCGCACCGCCGCACCCCGGTAGTACAACTGCAATATATTTGGTAGTTCGGTTGAGCGACCTGCCCTCCTCATTAGCGGCCACATTGCGTCGTGACAATAGGGGTCGCCAAACCGCCCCCCCCACTGCTGTAGTCGCCGTGGGGGTACCCCACACACCATCACCTCGGCCACAAACAAGACGTTCACGGCAGTAAGTGGTGGGTGGCGCGATCTGTGTTCTGCACCTCGGGCCAAACGAAGCGCTTCTTGGGGCGGGAGGAGGAGGACGAACGGTCTTCGCGTTCATCGCCGGAACCCCCCCCGGAGTCGCTGTCCCCGCTATCTTTCGCCGCGCTAGTTGCGCTCCATGCTCCCCTACCGCGCTTCTTGCCCCTGGCGTCGAGAATGGTGCTGCAGCTGCCGCAGCTTGCTGTTCGCGCCGAAACACCCACAGCGATGGTGGTGGTGGTGGTGGTGGTGGTGGTGAAAGCACCGCCGCTGGTACCCTCCTGCGCCGGCAGGACGTACGTGAGACCTATGGTGCACGACGTTTTTCTCTCGAAACACCGAAGTACGGCGGAAAACCGTAGAGCACCTGGGTGTGTTGTTCGGCGGCGAGAGCCCAAGCACAGGATACAGATAGTAATTGTATAAGAGTGCATTTTTTTAGAAAATTACGAAACGGTCAAATGAAAGATTGCTGTCCGTTCGAGATATAACCAATCAAAGGTCCATCGTTCTTCGCTGTTTCATTTTTTTTGGGGGGGCGAGGGCCTGCACGGGGGGGTCAACTGCTGTCCCCTCCTTTCGGGCTGCTCGGATGCTCTGCTTTCGCGAGAACGCAGTAGAGCATTGGCTGTCCTTCGCTGACTTGGCGGCATCAACGCCACCCGAGTTTCCGCATCCTGCAGTTTCATTTGTGGGAGAGTTGCTCTCCCGGTCGGTGTTGCGATTTGTTGGTGGGCCTTGCGTACCGTTTTACGCATCGTCTCATGCCGCCCCCTCCGTCCCGCTGGAACTACCACTCAACAGCAAACCGTCTACACTTGTAAGATAGTGTACAACAGTGACCGCGCTTAAGAACTTGGTAGCTAAGACTTCCCTGCTCAACATCGTACCACTAAAAAACATGGCAAGAACTTGAGCACCATTTGTGAGTTCGGTTCACCCTTGCAGTAGTGGACGCAAAAATGGAGACAATTTGGGGACACAGCACTCAGATCTCTGTTTACCGCACACTTGCCCTCATCAACTCCGCTGTACCGGACGTGGTAAACCTTGGTCGGCCATGCTTGAGGTAAGCTGTTACTGAGTCTGAGTGATGCCTCTCCTCGGCGTCTGACCTGCTGTACACATATGCCCTAAATTAGAACAGGAAAATTTACTGACTTGGCTCCAGTGTCTCCCATGCATTTGGGGACACTTTTCTGTCTAAAACCAAGTCATCCTTCGTCCCTCGGGACTGTACAGCCTCCCCCAATAAGCGGATGGGATTTTGTCTGGGCCTAGTAAGCTCTTACTGCTGTAGCTGGGGTATCCGAGGGTTAAGAATCCCTACACTAAAACGTAAATATTTTGCATACGCATGTGGAAGGTCGCGCAAGACACCATACCCCCTGTACATCGATTCTTCGAGAGCTCGCCTGCTCTGCGAAGCGAAAGCAGTGACGACGGTGCCCAAAACTGGCGGCGTTTGTGAACCGCCTCGTCTGGAGCCTTTTCGAAAACAAGTACTACTTGATTTTAGGATCCTCTTTTGTGGTGGATTAGTCGGACCTTGAAGTCCGGTCCAAGGGTGTGTGGCGTGCGACCTCTGAAGGCAGGAAGGTTGTATGACAGCAGTGATGCTTCCAGGTTCATACAACTGCTGAAGAAAAATAAATACACACACAGAAAGACTACACCAAGTTTATGCAATTGGAAAGGGTCTGTCGCAAATATTCTGTGCGCTCAATCTAAATAGCTGGTTGCTCAATCCTCAATAATCATGTTTTGCGGCGTCATTGAACTTTCAGTGCCACACAGATCAACGCCCACTCTCGTTGAGTCCGGCCCTTGGACTCTAGACAACACGCTGGAATGACACTGCTCAAGCAGAGCGCATGGTTGACCATGTCATGTAGCTTCGACTGTGGGTATATCTCGAATGGGTAGTCTTTCTGTGTGTGTATTCATTTTCCCTTAATACATGCATGCGGATATACTCAGCAGGCTGCTGGTCTGAACGGCTGCATCGTCTGCTTGGATCCCTCACTAGTCCCGAGTTTGGAACCTCTCTCTATTCTCTACTCTTGTGTGTTTTGACGAGACCAAATGATGGGGGGGGCAGGTCATCTCACACACAGCATTACACCAACATATCCCTGTGAGGGAGCGTGTACACCAACGCCTGCAAAACGAATTTTCCAGCAAAGATGTTCCCCGTCGCGAGAGCTGGTACTCCGAAATTCGGCGGGCAGCGAGGAAGTATAGTAGCTGCTGTGCTGATCGCTGTGAATAGTTGCCCCCTAGACTACATGTAGAGACTTCAGCTGCCCGCTGTGCTCGGTGTGGGATTTTCAAATGCTGGCTGATGCTGGGTTGTGCGCGTCAGCTGTTTCTCTCTCCCAGATGCACAAGAGGGGCAGATCGAGGCACTCCAGACTGAACGGAACCATCCAAGGAGCTTCTCGGGACACCGCAGGCACAGCACCAACAACAGTCACAGGATGGAGACCGGGAGGGGGAGGAAAGCACACCTTGGCGGCAAGGGGTTTTCTAACGCACATCGCTGCAACAGGCTTGTTCTCACGCCTACGCCAGCAAGCTGTGTAGCTATAGCCTGCACACACGTTGCTTGGTTAGGTGCATCTTGGTTTTCTCACCTGCTCTTGACCTGTTCACCGCCGGTAAAACAGGCTGATCCGAACGCGCGCGTTAAACAACAGCAGCAGCGCCGTGTAGGAAGGGAGGCAGGATATTCAGCAGGGGTCGAGACTCCTGCACAAAGGAATCTAGGGCATCAGAAGATTCGAACCTGTTCGTGGGACGTGGGGACGTGGGGAGACCAGGGGCTCCGTGACGCGACCATGTCGACAGGGTACACGTATGCCTAATACCATAGTATCTCCTCCATGTGCCCCCTAATGTACTTGACTTGAATCTTGACTCCCCTCTCACTGCTTCCCACTTGACTTTCCCCTATTCATCACAGACACACGTAACAGGGTCTCCAATGCATCGGGCTTCCCAGGTCCTTCGTTGCTTATACCCCTCAACACCCGTGGCGCGATTGTTGACAACAGCAAGTACGCGTGGCATAGCCAGTTCAAGTCCTTGTTGCAAGGGCCGAAAGGGGGGCTTCTCTGGGCTGCGTCCTAGGCCTATTACTCGAAGCACCAAGGTACCTGGCGCGGGCAAGAAGAAGAAACCCAAGGTACTCTATTGGCTCTCTCTACGGTATCCTATGCATGCATACTTCTTTCTTGTGCATCCGTTGTCTTCTTGTAGCCCGGAATTGCTGTGTAGTTGCTGCATGATGTTCACGGTTGGCCCCTATGCATAATACTTCCCGCCCCTACTGTACGTTCTACCCCTCCTCGTATTTACTTTGTCGAGACATAGATGTAGAAAATAGACTGCCAATAGGCCACCAGTCTTTACCTGTATCCAAAGGTAATACACGTTCATTCACATCAGATACTCTCATGCAATGTACTTTTCACTGGACCGAACCGAGGTTTGACACCACAATCATCACATTCCATAGATGATGGTGGTGGGTCCACAAACACGCGGATGGGTGGTGCGTTTGGTTTTGATGCGTCCTCGTCATTTGTCAATCGTTAGTTCACACCGCTCTTGAGCTGGATAATGTGTTGAAGTACCTGGTACTTCTATGTGGTAGTTGGGCCATCCGCACTTGCCTTATCTCCGCTCACGAGGATGCCCCACTTGTCCCATTGCTGTGTTTATTGATGCTTTCCTCGTGAAAGGTGCATGGGGAGCCGTTCTCTCGGATTGCAAAGAATAGAAAGGACGAGGAAAGGGCTAAACGACAGGCAGAACGCTTGAAGGGCAAAACATGGGACGAAGGCATTCCGCCGTGAGTGATCAGACGAATCTACATATTTAAGCGTTCATGCTACAAATACTGTTGCCGACACCTTCAATGGAACTTATGAGGGACACCCTGAGTCTGGCGACTTGCAGCCCCGCCTTTGAAGAGCGGAACAATCTGAACATGACCATGCAACAGGCGAATACACTCGATCGGAGAGGAGAAGAAGCTCGAATACTGCTACCGCTCCAAACGAGAATCAAAAGCCAAACGAGACTGAAAAGCCGTCCGTGGCCAGACCCTACGGGCTCAGCCTTCGAACATGCCAAGTCTAAGAGGACACTCTCCTTATGGTATCTATGCAACGCTACATGCCCTATCAGATTTGAAGTATAGTGTCACCCACTGCGGGAAGCAACGGTCTTCGGTCGCATGACACGATAGTCCTACCTTCGTTGCGGAAGCCTTGCGTACGGGCGGCGGGCGGGCGGTGACTGCTTCGGCCGGTCAGCTCAAAGCTCGGAATGCGCTGGACTGCAGCGGCATGGAAAAGGCACTTACCATATATGGGGAATATGAAACGTGTGATGCTGCGGCCACGTCCCAGAGGGACTTCAGTGCTCGACGGCGCAATGCCTGACGTTGGAATGGCGGCGCGCTTACTTAAAACACATGGGCGTACACACGCAGCACAGCGGCGATGACTGTGCAACGTGACGGTCGTGGTTCGTTGTGAAACAAACCTGTCGGGGCGCCCATAGCCCTGGGTCGCTCTGGTTCGTGCGGGTGCGAGGCTTAAACATCGTGGCGCCGTTAGTTTTTTTTGCCTGGTTGTGCTCTTTTGCCATTCTTGCCCGGGGGGTGTCGCACATGGCACATCGTCCAAGTGTAGTGGAACGCGGTGAAGATAGAGGCTCGGTAGATGAAAAGGTGCGGTGATTTTCTTGAGCAACTTTCCGCAATCCTTTCGCGGCTTCCTTGGTGAGAAAGATTCCACCGTGCTGATTGAGAACATTTATTGTGAGGTTGTTTGCGCACTAAAACGGTACGGGCGTGGGGGTGAAGCGCGTTGGAAGAAATGATGGTGACATGCAGAGCAGTCGCCCAATCGCGAGGTGGCACGTGGTGACGAAGAATAGCAAGCCCCAGCACGGCTACTTGTGTGTTTGGCTGTATCCACCCATAGTACGAAATGTACTCTGCATTGCCGACCGCAGTAGGGTTTTGCTCGATTCGTAGACGGGGGTCGACCGTCCCTTGTGGTTTTTCACACATTGGCTGAGGCGAGGGAGAGAACGAAAAATTGGCAGAGAGGGAGTTGCTGACCTCCCGACGTCGGTTGTCGTGATCGCCGGAATGACTCATGGCATGCGATGCTTGTTTGGGGAAGGTGTCTTCAAGACTCTGAAATGTGCACAGCAGGTCAAGGACATGGTGTTACTGCGGCCGCCTGCATGGAAGGCTGTCAGGCAACCATGTAGATTGCGGGGTCTAGTCGGAGTGAGTTCCGAGTGTATCTGTGTTGAGGGTGCGTAGAGTCATTGTTAGTGCTCTCCGACACATTGTGTGTCACCGAAGACAAATTATCTCGTTGGATGTAGACTCAAGTCTTGTGTCGAACACGATGCACAGGACAGTTCGGCCTATTACGTTGACTTTCATGACGAATACCGACTACACAAGGGAGGAACCCCCACTTCTAACATCCTCAATCCGATGGTCTCAGCCTCAGCAAGCCCTGTTCCAGCTCTTCCAAACTGTGTGGCAGAGAGGCATCCATTCCTCCCCACAACACCGCTACACTTTCATCCGTCATCCGTTTGAGTCCTGTATTGGTCGAAACGGTCCCGGTCGACCTAGCCAAAGCTTGCTCGAGGTTTGACAGTCCTTGTCGTAGGGCGACTTCCAGCACGGGGTCGTCCTGGCCGAGGGCTAGCGTGTCGCTAAGATTATCGGCGATGATCGGATCCAGAACTCCGCGCCTCCGCATGCCCTTCGCGAGAGCTTCAACCGCCAGCTGGACGTTGGCGCGATCCACGGCGCGCAGCGGTTCCGGACGTGGTGATGTCGCCAATGACGATCGTCGCTGTTCGCTGGTGGTAGTGGGCTCGTCCTGCGTCTTTGCGTCTTGACCGATTATCCTCCATCTCCAAGCTCGCTGCAGAACTAAAGCGCCTTGTTCTCGCTCACGTTCACACCGGGAAGCAAATCTGGCTTTCCTCCGTTGCTGGAGCAAGAAGATCTGTATCTTCACAGCGCATGCGCGATGCTGGATCGTTTTCACTCTAGATTTGTGCCCCCGGTACGCGGCCTGAATCATTGTGGCTGCATGGCATTCGTCCTGTTCCAATAGAAGTGTGCTCAAGTGTATGCGACATCGCCGGCCGCGGCAAGCTGCCTGAATCCTTGTGGCAGCCGCGCGTTCTTTCCGATGCATGTCCAATATCGCCCTTGTCTTCACCAGGGAGATATACTGGCGAGCAACCGCCTGAATTCTGGTAGCGGCCGCTGACTTCCGTCTCTTCCTTATTGCCGACAACGTCACCGAGAGCCCTCCCATGAACTTCCAGAGGGTGAGGGCCGCGGCGACGTGTTGACGGTGCTTCTTGCGCCTCAACAGGTGTCTCCACATCGCATACTGTAGGGTCGCGGCTGCCCGATTCTGTCGCCGGACTTTCCGCCTCTGCCCTACCACCCGGCGCGCCACCCAGGCCCTGGCCGAGCGCTGAAGGACGTTCGCAGCGTCGAGGATCTTCTTCCTTTCCTTGCGGCAGTGCTTGACCCGTACACTGGAGCGGTATGCGCTCTGAAGGAGATTGGCAGCCCTCCTCCGACGTGTATTAAAAACGAACCGCCTCGCCGCTTCCTGTCAGAAAATTGTGCGTTTTATGAGCGGAGACAGCCAGTGGGGAGGAGAGGGGTGCAGAACGTGGCGAAGGTTTTCCTCATGCTGCTTGTCTACATTTGTGGTGGTGGGAATGCACCATCAAAAACCTCGGTGTACTGAAGTGCACTCCAACCCCCGTGCCCCCGCTCCGACCCTCTGCCCAATATGGCATGTTGTCATTCGCGACCGACCTGGACTTCCCCCGGTGCAGATTGTCGTGGGGTAGCCATCGAGACGGAAGTAGGTAAATTGGAGATAGGTGCTCGAGAGCATGTGTGTGTGATGACAAGAGTTTATTCCGTTCATATATATATACGAGAGGGGTACTGAGAGGCAAATCACTCGCAAGACTGCATGCGATATGATATTCAACACCACTTAACGGTAGAAATGACACCAGCACCTGTAGTATCCCAACAGCAAGCCTCCGCTGGAAACAGTTGCGTTGAGCGCGCCATCTCCGGTAGTTGGCTTCAACCTTCACCGAAGCTGAGCGCAGCAACACGTAAGCCCGCCGCAGCGCAAGACGTCGTCGATATTTCTGAAGCGTCGTGGCCGCTTCACGCCTACACCTATTAATTTTCATTGTACAGTAGAGGCAGGCAGAACGACGAAAGCATGAATTCAACATTCTCAGAAGGAGCCGCTAATCATTTTCAAAGTCGTGGGTAGTGCTCTTCATCTACCAGATAGTGCTCAATGCCGTCGCAATAAGTCTCCCCCCACCGGCGTGCAGGAGGGTTCCAAGTCGCTCAACCACCCATTGGTGTTGCGTGCGTAGACGGGAGTAAATTGTGAAGGATGTAGCGCTTAACTCGTGCTTGCTGCTAGGCTGGGATAAGATTTAACACGCGTAGAGGAGGGTAACCCTCAAACCCTTAGGATTGATGCCGGATCATACCGCCCCTTCATGAACGACATCCGAACACGACTTCACTCCATGTAGTGGAACATGATTTCCTCGAACCCGACAGAACAGAGGACTGGTTGGGGGAGCGAGTGCTTTTTAGGGTGCGGCAATTGAGGGGGGAGCGTGAGGAAGTAGGCAGGTGATTGCCAATTGTTGTTGTGTGAATCTACATGGATCCAGTCACTGTAACATTCAAATGCCACAATGTTTGGTTAAGGCAAGAGGGATGCCGTCATCAGTGAATTCTCGTGGTTGTACTTTGTAGTTCCGTAGCAAACCTGAACTTTGCAAATGCCATGGCTGTCGCAGTTGCAATAGGACCAGGACTATAGGACTGTTGGCCAACGTTTCTGGTTCGGATTAGTATCGGGCTGGCGTGCGGATTTTGTGTGAAAGACAAAATGGGTGACCATACAAGAGAGAACCAACCAAGTTCGGAGGGATTCCTGCTCTTACACGAGAGCAAGGGCACGCGGACAGCTCGCCAACAGCTCGGCAAACGGGCAGCCGACAAATTTGGTTGCTCCGTACGCCGTACTTTTTGATGGCCTCCGATGAAAGCGTAAAGGTGTTCCTTAGCACCGTGTTCACCTGAGGTGAGCTACGAGCTCGTCGTATACCCTCTTCCGCTGCAAGTGTCCGCGCACGATGGCCTGCACCAATGTTGCTCGCACCCGATGGACTGCTAGTCGTTGTCGGGTTGACCTGGGATTTGGCAGGAGCATTTTGGGATTGGCAGAGCTGTGTGTACAGGCGACCCAGGGCAAGGGTAGTCAATCAGCGGGTGGTTTCCCTTGGTTTCCCCAATGAGTTTTTTTTCTAGCCAAGTGCCGCTATCTTCAGTGGGGTTGACTTTAGCTGCTCTTACAATCTTGCTCGGAAATGCAGCTGAGATACTATAGAACGGAACAACAAATGCTTGTCGCCGTTCACTTTCATTCGAATGGGTTAGACGAGGTTGGCATTGATATACAACAGACTAAGCCTGATCCGACGACTTCCGCAGGTACATATGAAGGTCAAAGGGAAACACAGACAATGCAGGGGCTCCAAACACGTGCGACATAAGAGTATCCACGCGCCTGCTGAAGATAGAGGTGCATCATTTACTCTGCCATCTGGCACGTTTTGATACGGACGGATCTGTAACAACCTACAATGCTGTATTCGACAGGCGGGAATAGGACGTGGAGTGTGCACCCGCTGGCCCAAGGGGTCAGGAGTAGGATCTACGTTGAGCTTCAGATCCGGAGCTGCATTTCTTACCTACCCCTCCACATCTTCTGTAACATCAACGCTATCAGCAAGACGTTGGCACGGTAGTGATGTCTTCGCCTGGCTTGGAGCATACTGCGAGCGCCTTGTTGCAGTGCCCGGACATTTAGCATCTCCGCCTGGGATCGTTGGCGGTAATCGCCGTGAGTTGAAGCATCGAAAATGTCAGGATGGGGTGAATCATCAGCAGCCCCCCCTCGCGGAATCCATTTCCGCGGCGGCATACGCACATTCCGTTACACCCATCTTTATGGGGAGCAAATCTTCCTTTGGGCAAATCTTGCCTTTTTCGACCTTTTGGGCAGCCTGCGTCGCGAACGAATGCAAATCAGCTGTTCGACCCTCGAGAAAAGTCACAGCTTTGGTTGAGATGTCTACAGATGGCCTATTTGTTTCGCCAGGGTCCACGTTTAAGTTTTTTCCAGCAGGGCAAGATTTGCAAACTCGTCCAAGATTGGGCCGAATAGCCAACTCCGAGCAAGATTTGCCAAGATTTGGAAAAATGCTGGTTTTGGAAGGATCTTGCGTGAAAATTGCACATTTTGAAAAAATCAAACGGGGACCCTTGCGAAACAAATAGGCAATCTGTAGACATCTCAGCCAAAGCCATGACTCTTCTCGAAGGTGGAACAGCTGATTCGCATTCGTTCGGGAAGCAGACTGCCCAAAAGGCCGAAAAAGACATGATTTGCCCAAACAAGATTTTGTTCCCATAAATCGGGGTCCTACGTCAGATTCGCTGGATGTTCCACGACAGTGGCGCAAATGCAACATGCTGCAACCGCCACCTCCAACATGTATTGGCACTTTTCTAGCAGAGCATTCGTCAGCAATAGTTTAACCAATTAGCCCTAGAGCTGTTTCGAAAATTATCAGGGGTTTACGATCCCACCTAATGTGCATACGCATAGTCCCTTATTCGCAAGTACACAGCACGCCATGTGGGAGCTACGAGGAGTGGAAATTGCCGAATTTCAACTCCACAGGGAAACGTGCTCTTGGGACATTGAAGTTCGTTCGGAGAAATAGTATGTGTCCGGCGCGAGGGAACAGGATGCATGTTTGGAGATCGTGGTGTAGGCAGAACAACTTGGCGAGATGCGCACGACAAGGCTATTGGATGGGAGTGGAGGTGGAAATCACATTCTCTAGCGGATTCACATGTTGCAAGCGTCACGACCAAAAACGCAGGTTGGACCGCGACCCTGGGCATACCTCAAAGTACCGGCGCTGAAGGAACCCCTTCGCTGTACATTGAAGTTTTGTTGCGGCGTTTGCTTCAATCGTTTTTTTCTTTCTTTTGGACGCTATCCTCTTGTATGTCCTCGCCTTCTCCATCTCCAGCTCAAGCAGTCGTGTCCTGGTAATCGGCGAAACTCGATGGTGTGATGCCACGGGTGTATTTTCACGCTCACCTCCGGTGTAACCAACTTCGTAGAATCAACCATCCAAATTCAAGTTCCAGACGCGATCGTGTGAATTATTCGTCGACGTCGGTTACACCTCAATATATATTTTTTTAATATTGATTCTCACACGCACATCCGGTGTCATCAACCTCCATGCCCGTTGAAATTGCGTTCTTACCTTGCTCGTGCCGCCTGTCGGATCCTAGTTCTATCTCGTTGTAGTAGTTGCTCCTCGACTTCTAACGCTCGATTTTCGACAGTCAGTATGCGTTGCTGCTCCTTGCCCAGGGCACACTTTTGCGTCGTAGAAGATTCGTTTGTTCAGGGGCACCGGGAATTAGCGCGCGATGTCGTCCGTGGATTTGTTTCAGGTTCATTCGCACTACGTCCGCACCATTGGTAGACAGTATCACGGTCGCAAGATCGAAAGAACACGCCCCTTGACCACTTTCGCCAAAGGAAAACAATGTTGCAAGAAACGCCAGTGGGTCTCGTGCAAAGTAAGTCTTCGTTATTAGCCCTAGGCGGAGTTGAAATGAGTGGGCCACCGGAAAATAAGATTGCAAGACCACGGCTAAACAAATGTAACGGGTGATTTGGTTCCTTATTACACGTGGTCATTTTTTCGACATCATCAGGTCCGTGCCACGACCGCCGTAGTCTACAGAGCGACCACAAGCACAGGGTTGAGTGGAGTCTCCTATCGGTGAGCTACCGAGTCAGTGCACTCTCCGTTTGGTGCGTGTTAGGGCTTCGCTTTGTGCCAAATCAGGAGTGCGTTATGTTAAACGACGGCCTGTGTTGTTTGTCGCTTCTCACCTAACAAGATACAGTACCATGCAACAATTATGTTGTTAAAGCGATCCCATATTGCTGATGGTTCGTACCTGTGCCTCGAGCATGCACGTCTGGTACTTTGACGCCTTGCGTTTTGCTGACGCAGTCTCTGTCCGAATCCAGTTCGTTTCCCCATCATCCAGCAAGTGAGCTGCGCATGTCGCTTCAGGTCTCGCCGCCTCATGTACAATTTCCTCACTTGTTTCTCCCACCGTCATTGCCTTCGCTCCCCAACTCCCAGCATAATGTTGTGCAGGAAACATTGTCCTGTTCCACTGATGCAACGGCGACCTTACACACTCATGGCACGCTGTATCTGTATTCGGGACTGTATGGTGCAATTCTTGGCGGGCAGACCCAGCACCGGTGTGAGTGGGTGCAGTCGCCAGCTTCCTTTCCTTCCCAGCTGAGTGGGCTGCTGCCATGGCAGCGGGCGCACTTACTGGTCGACGGCCTGCGAACGGCTTGACAGCCACGTTTTGACCCGGCACCTCCTGGTGACTATGGGTCTTTGCTCCGTTGATGGGTCTCGATCCGTCCGAGGTGGACACAACCTTGCGGCGTGAGGGTGACGATGACGAACGCATGAAACTCCTGTTGTCGGTGTTCATGGGCGCAGTGCGTGGCAAGCGTTGCTGCTGCAGCTGCCATGATCGTCGCGATATCGCTAGCGTCTGATGCAGGCTCCTCCTCCTGCTGGCATTGTCCGCACGCGGCCCTGAGTCCGTGTGCGCCCAAACAGTATTCAACCTGGTCGCCGCCCGACGAGAAGGGTCTCTGCCTCCTCGCGTACTCGCGCCAACGGAAAGATCAACTTCATTCGGGGAGTTGTCTCCGATCGCCGAGTATGAGAGATCCCCGTGTCCTTCGGCACCATACCCGTAACAATCGCCTAAGGATGTGGCCGATATTTCCCTTAAACCGCACGTGCTAGAGTAACCGGCACCACCTCCACTCCTGGCGTAATATCCTTCTGATTGGCGGCATCGCGTCGTTGGGGTTGTCTTTCCACCGCCGTGCATGATCCCATTGTCCATGTATACATGTGTTTTTTTGCCTGGGGGGCTTCCACGGACAACTCTCCCGGAGGAAGGACCCACCGCTTCGGTATGGGTATATCGAAGCTCCTCTGCACGCTGCCAGATTAAGGCCGAGGTCACCGCTGAGGACATCGGCTGATCTCCCCGTAGAGTAGCATGGTTCATACCGGAGGCGATCATTTCAGAGAGTGCGGCCCACACTTCCCACGATACAAACCCGTCGTCACCAGCTGAGCACTGCGCGTACATGATGAGAACGGGAAAACCGAGGGATTCCTACGCATTAGGCGTCAGGTAAGGATCACCGTTGCATGGTATCTTGTTGGCTCTTGATGTGCAATGCTGGGCGAAGCCGGCCTTATAGTAGTATTGTTGGGTCGTTCCCTGCAGAACTACATAAGATATATGTCCACTACTGTACCAGCTTCGCCTCCCATATATCACGCAATTCCTGTGAGGGGAATGCGTTCTCGTCTGGAATAGCTGCCCTTGACTACTGGCTGTGCTCACCCGTGGAATGAGAAGTTGGCGGATGTAGTCTACGATACCGTCTCGGTCATAATCGCCTTCAACGCTAGCGCCGTCGCTGCCTAGACTCTTTCCGTCACCATCGCTTCCACCAACCCCATTGCCAATACCGACCAGACGCTCCAGCAGCATCCGCACACCGCCCTTGAGCACGGCTTGCTCATTGTACGGGTCCACGACGTTGCCCTTATTGCCAACAACGGGCTCGGCTGAAGGTGATCCTAATGCGGGTGCTTCACGGGGCCATCTAGCTTGAATTTCCCCTAGGATATCTTCCAGTCGTACCAATCCAGTATTTTTTGGATCCAGGCCGTAAAATATGGACTTCAGTGCCCAGACCACAGCGGATAGGTCGGGGATCTTGGACGGGATGGTGCGAATCGTTTGGACGGGGGGCCACAGCAAGATAGAAGAGTTAGTAAATGGTGAGCGCTCGTACCTTGACGTTTCAGTAATTCTTTATTATCACCCTTTTTTTGGGCGCTCCAGAAGGATAAGAACGGTGATGATTCCATCTCTAGATTCGGTTTCTGCTTCCAGGTAGTTTTAGGTTGTTTTGAAATCAGCATCATTTTTCCTCTACGCTCAGGTGCCGCAATCAGTTGGAAGAACATCCGGGAGAAAAAGAAGCATGGGATATATGGTGCATTCCGGCATGCCGCCAAATGAGCTAGGGCTCAAGTCCAACGAGCTTGTATGCGCTTCAACAGCTTCAAAGGTACGCAAGGAGCAACATATACGGCATTGCTATTCTCGGTGTATGACAGCTGAGACTAGTATTTCTTCCACACGGTCACCCCTTCCATCGCAAACGGTGAAGGCACCACAGGCGTGTTCACCGGTCCCAGCGTTTACGCGAGACGAAAAAAGTATTGGTTGCTTCGGGAGAGAAGTACACCGTTTTGACGCCGACGATACCCCCGTTTCCCCTACTTCCCCGGTTCCTCTCACCGTGTATGACCGTTTGAAATGAGAATTCGCTTGGTACGGGGGAACATCAGCAACACTGGGTGTGTGCGACGAAAACGTCACGTCCACGGTCAGTGAGGCAATCCTTTCACCCGACACCGGTTCGAAAAGCACAATTTCTCTGAGGCCTGCTCCTCTTCGATGCTTGGCATTGATCGAGTCCATGTGTTTCCCCGCTCTGTTGCCCTGGGTGTCTCTTGTTTGACGCGCTGCTTCTTGTCCTTCGCGCGAGTTGCACGAGTCGCCTCCACCAGCTGTGATGAGCGGTGTCAGCGCCATAGTGCCGCAACCGAGCAGGCAAGAGGGAAATGAGAAGGGAGGGGACTCCAACGAGGAGCAGGATGACACTCGGTCATTGTCACATAGACAAACCTCTAGCGTCAGCGGCTCCACTTCGGCCATCATGGAACAGTCTCGGGAAGAAGTACGACCACCGGCGGTGGTCGGCGTTGGCGACGAAGAGGACGACATTGAATCCCTTTTCCTGGCAATTGCGTGGAACGAAGTGTCCACTTCTAGAGTTACACCAGTGTCCTCCGGAAGATGGGTTGTTCCTGTGGTTGTCGTCAGCAACGGATATATGGATAGATGAGAAGCGTTTGAGGCAATATTTTTGGGCAGTGCGCACCTGTTGCTCAGTGCTGAGCTCGAGTCACCAGCCGAAGCAATTTATTTCATCCTCAGAAATGTCGATAATACGAAAGAGGAGCAATGATGTGGTAGATGGTAGGTTCATTGCTGACGAAGAAATCTGTCCCTCCATCGATTTGCTAGGTTCACCTGCGTGTCTGGGGTCCCGACCCCAGTCTGCTAGTTGAGGCAGTGTGAGCGGGAATGTCCGACAAAAGCCCCAGGGCCCGGAAGGAAGAACCCTTACGCGAAGAAACGCGCATGTTTTCATGGCTCTGGCGCTCGCTGTCAAAGGATGCTCAGTGGGACTATTCACCCCAACATGGGTTTCGAACTCTGTCCTTTGGTGTAGCTCGGTGACGCTCCGCCAGCGTTTCAAGGTGCTGGGGCCAGGCGGAGTGAAGTGTAACTCCGACGCGACAAACTGAAGCACTCCTCTCTGAACATGTTTCAGTAGCCCAGGGTAGAGCGGTCGAGTGAGGGGGGAATTTCCTGAACATGACATGGAACTGACAAAGGTACCTCAATCGTTGCTGTCGACATACAACCGTCCGTGCAGACGTCGCAAATCTGGCGGTTTCTGTGCGCACGCAGGAAATCACTCGAACCCCCACCTGCCTACACCGCCGTGTGCCCTGACTTCAGTAATTCTTTGGTATTTTCTTCTGCCGGACACCCCGTGTGGTCTGCCCACGCAATTGGTAACCTCGAAGCTGTAGCGTGTTCGTACCAAATTTTGGCGGTCGAGCGCTCGTTCGTGAGTAAGCCTATAGTCATTCTTGCGACGAAAATTGATTGCACCCCAGAGGGTGTGACACCAGATTGAAGCGCTGAAATCGCGGCAGCACCGTATAGGAAACAAGCGATGGTCAATAAATGAGACAATGAACAAAGTCCGACAAACACTTCTGAAAAGTGTCCGTTCTCTCGAAGTATCGCAGCCATCACCTTGTGGGGGACAAACGTCGTCGTCACATTCACGGTACAGCACCCTTCCGGAGACCAGATTCCTTTATCGGCATCACTGCTGTCGTCACCGCTTTCCGAGGAAGCCAACGGCGCTTCGGTCGAGCTACGGCTGTCTTCATGTCTACCGACGAAAGAGGGGGGTTCGGTCATCCTCATCTTCTTCGAGTTACTCTTGCTTTGAATACTTGTTGGCGTTCCCCCATGAGCGTGTCTGTCCGTGCTCATTCTTGTAAGACCTTTCTTCTCTTGAACTGCCCTCCCAGAGTTCGAAAGGCACGGTGCGAGAGAAACGTCCCCGTGGTAGACAGTGCGTACTATCCCATGGGGCGTGTCGACGTGGACCTGTTTTAGTGAAGAACAGTCAAGAGTAAGGTGGCCAAAGCAAACCGCGCACACGCTGCAAGACAGGAGGCGAAGTCTGCTATCTTGGCAGAATCACCTTTTCAGGACGCTTAACTCAGCCAGAGTAAAATGAATCGTATCCCGATCATGTTTAAGTCTATGGGTATGAATGCGTGAGGTACATGGCCCTGTAGAAATGTGTGCCCAGAAGTATATTAATCGGACCAACGTCGTGGAAAAGACGAAGCCTATAGAGTATCTCGTTCGTGGTAGTTTTGAGGGGAAAACCGTATCGACTCACCCGCACGTCGAGGGCTGGAAGCTCGTCATCAAACTTCAGCACATCAATTGCAAGCACGCCGCCGAAGTCGCCATCAGCCCTGACAGACAAGGATACTTGTGAAGAACCCATGCGGCCTCTGTTCGAGGGGGTGCCTGCTTTCGCCGCCGCTCCATCGCGATGTTGGCTTTGCCGAAGTGCGACGACCACTTGAAGGAGCGCGGGGCCGCGGCCTGCTGCGTCTTGCGGCTGTTGTGCTTCCTTTCCAAACGAGTGCATGGCAAGGTCGCCGATACTGACGTGGATAATCGAAATCAGAGGAAACGCGCGGGATGGGGGTGAGGTTGGGCAATTCCTTGTTTATGATTGACACACAGCGTTTAGCACCACGCACCCTTCGAACCAGAGTCTCTAGGTGCAGGGCGAAGGGTTCGTCTGGGTAGGCATGGCGCCTGAAGAGAAGACTTTTTCTTAGCAAATCCTCTCGCCGGTCGGCGTAGGTACCGAAGGGATGTCCTAAACGCCGTATGATACGGCGAGTAAGAGCATTTTCACATCCAGGAGTTGTGAGGGTCAGTGTCAACTACACCAAATGGAACAAATGAAAGGATACCACATGCACAGCGCGCCACCGTTGGATGGACACTCGCAAAAAGGAGAGTTCATTGAAGAATTTGACAACGATTCTCAGATAGGAAGGGCCCTACAAAAAACTTGAAAGGTCGCTGTAGGCTTAACACACAGACAAAACCAGAAATGAACCTCAGAGCAGGGACAAGGTCGCTGTAGGCTTAACACACAGGCCAAACCAGAAATGAACCTCTGAGCAGGGACAACAATAGGTCGTGCAAGTGGGGGCACCTTCTGTGCGAGGAGAATGGAAGAAAATGTGAATTCACACAGATCGCACCTGACGAACAGGAGGTCTAACCCTCGGAGGCCATTCATCCCGTCGCCCCCCCCCGCCCTCGAAAGCACCTCGATCTCCTTGCCCATATCTTCGGATTGCTCGGTGAAGTCATTCATGGTACCGCCAGTGCCGGTATCAGTTTGTTGGCGTTTGGATCCTAGCCGGAGAAACTCACTCAGATATGTGGGAGGACAGGCTCGGTAGTGATCCTCGAGGTCGGAGTTGCCACCACCACGACGTTCGCTTCGACTGCTACCGCAGGGATCGTTGTTGGGGTCGGTTTTCCTGTGCTGTGAGTAGAAGCCGCTGCAGGCCGGGAAAATAGAGATCCTGACCTGTTCGAGTGCGAGGTATTTTAATCAGTTTGGCTACTGTGTAAGACATCGGACGGCAGGTTTTGTGCAATGTGAATCGCACCCAGAGACCGACTAGAAATGTTTTGTATTTAACAGGCTTCGGTATTCCCTGTCGCATGTTCACTCTCGTGGTGAATAGTTAGAAGCATACGAAAGACGTCGGTTGGTCTTGAAAAGCGCCGAGAATGCCACGGCATGCCTCAGATCCTGTTCCTTGTTCCTTGGTCGACATGGACACATCCTTTTCACCCCGCCGCACGACCTCCTATTTCAGTGAGCCGGGCATCTGTTCGCACCTTTCCTCTGTGTGCTCCTGTGACTTCGTCGTTGACATTGTACCAGCCACGGATCGGTGCACCACTGCTCTGTGACAGCAAGCACGACGGGAGTCTCACTCTGCCGCCATTGTAAACACGGACAAACGCACGGAACGCGTCATCAGCCGATCATGTCGTAGACAGTATCCTTTATCCTTGCCAGTTTCCCTTTGCGATGAAAACGCCAGTTTCGGACGTACTGACGATGGACCTCGGACGTGGTGTCGGATTTTCGTCTTCCTCTCGAAAACGAACCGACTTGGTCAATGCACAGCCATCATCACCTTACCGAGCAACACCGAGAAAATGAAATATCGGATCCGTGCTAGCGAGTGAAATAGAGCAAACCGGCGACCAAGTCTGTGTAGCCAAGCGTTGATACCCAGCCATGCTTGCCGGTCGTAAAAGCTTGATATTTGACCTTAGCCTTGCTTGAGCAACGTTTCCGATGGGCAAGTTGGCGTGTACATTGATAAACCCCTCGTCGCTGTCTTCACAATATCTTTCGAGGTTCATCAACCACGTGCCCATACCCGTTTATTCACCTGGCCATCCCCAGGACAAGGCACCGCTCGGTGATGGTCTCGCTAGAAAGCCCGTGATTGCTTGCACATGTAAGCAAGCTTCGAGGCGCTGGCGATGAGTGGCGCGTTACCACTCGTCGCGCTGCGCTCTTTATGGTGATTGACAACTGCAACAATCATCAGAAACACATGCATATGCGCACCAACCCTTTAAGTTCTCCACGTCTAGGGATGGAGGGTTCGGGTCGAGCTACTATTGATCACCATGAGATAGGACGTTGTGGCAGCCACTGTGACATCAACAGTGAAAATATGTTAAGAGCTACCCGTCTCCTGTCTCTCTTCACGGACGATAGCAAGGTGTCATTCTACCATCTGCCCTGGAAGCTATGGATCCTCTTGCCTCTTACACATGCGACTATAACCACACAAGAGTCCGTATTAGAGAGAGCATTGGATGACGACTGGACTTCCAAACGGGTGCGGTCGAGGTTGCAGAGC
Organism: Ectocarpus siliculosus; assembly: GCA_000310025.1. Lineage (NCBI taxonomy): Eukaryota > Phaeophyceae > Ectocarpales > Ectocarpaceae > Ectocarpus > Ectocarpus siliculosus. The sequence goes on from FN649735.1 coordinate 3,945,827, forward strand.
GAGTTCTTGAAAGGCGTGTATCAATCAAAGAAAGACCTTCGAATAATGGGCTGATCTGGTAGCATGACGTACCAGAGCTCTTTTCGGAGAGTGGCCATCACTGTCCCTTCTCCTCCCCTCGGGGCGTAGCACAGAGCTATCAGGAGCTTCGTCCAAATGGCAGGCGCTGTCGGTCGTAGCTCGCGCCTGCGGAAGAGGGATGTGCAAGGCGTGTTGCCAGCAAGGCGATGCTCCCTTGCCTAGTCTTGCCGCCGCTGCGTACGAAGAGAGCCCCTCGCGCGAAGAAAATTCTTCTCTCAAGGGTAGGTGACTGACCATCCTGGGTGTCAGAACGGCAGAAGGTACATTGTAGAGGCCCGTCAACGTTTGTCTCGCCGCAAGTTTCCAACATGAGTGAGGAACAATCTGTACTCCGAAATCGTAAAACGGCCGTTGCTAAAGGAGGAGTCCAATACAATTAGAACGAGTTTTATGGGCGTGCACCGACAGGTTGTAAAAATGGCTAAGGTCATTCATTGAATGAAAAAATTGTCCGCCACCTTTGTGTTCTTTGGTGGCTAAGTCTTCAGTGACAAAGTCACATCGGGTGTCGCGTGAAGTAGCGGGAAAAGAACGTCACACGAAGAGAGTCGAGGCTCAAAAAGAAGACAGCGCGGTGTTCCTCTTCGAAGGAATGGTGGTTGTCAATGACTTGACCAAAATACGCCCACTACGTCATGATAATGCTCCGAAACAGGCAACACAGCGAAATCACCCGATGGACACTCACATCTGAGACCGTACTGCCCTGCCATTGACGTCGTTCCACGCAGGCTCCCCACCACCGCCAGAGTTTTCGACATGCAATACTATTTCAGCAAATAGCTCAAGTGGCCCCACTGGGCAATCTGGATGTGTCAGGCAGCGCCCTTCCTCGAGAACGACAGTGATAATCTTCGCTCCGGGTGCATCGTTCCTGACTGTCGTCCGTCCCGATGATGGCCCTTGTGCGGATATCCCGGCGGTTGGGTGTAGGAGTCTAGGCATGACGTGAATCCTGAGGTGTATATCACACGCCTTCGATGTGCTGCGCCAACCGTTCCCAGAAAAGCGAAGAGGGTACCACCTGGTTGCACGTGGTTCGTAATTAAGCACGATTACCGATTTAGTCGATCTCTTTGTACATGAATATCAGATGAGTTGGTCCGCTATGGCATCGTCTCACTCACGCCGTGCGGAAGGATTTCACAGTGTCGTTACTTCTACTGTATCGTTTCTCACACAAGCTCTGTTGTGGTCTTGTGATGACCAAGAAAACTGTGTAAATCGCCGCTTCTTCGCGACTACAGCAGTTGCAGCCCGCCGTTGAAAAAAGCACTTAAGAGGATAACCCTCAGTTTCACATAAATTTAGAAAACGTGGTTAAGAAACACACCCCAAACCGGACGCAAAGACATGCAACATCCGAATAAGAAAACACACGCCCATAGAGGCACGAGAGATAAGAAACTAGGGGATGGAGCTCATCGTGCATTATTAGAAAACACACGCGCACTCCTGCCACGCGCCCCGCCATTTGGTGCCGACTTGTATTTTGTGCCGACTTGGGGATGCGAGGTATTGAGCGTGAACTTGCGGTTCTTTCGTTGAGTTTCTGTGTTCGCACTTATCGGTTGTGAGACGATCGTGGACGGAGGATATGGTTGTCGAAAGAATGGAGAGAATAAGACTAACGAAGATACGAATAAGTCAGACGATGGAGCCAAACAATTAGAATGGTAAATGAAGAAACTCATGAGTATTCGACAGCCAGAAGTATAAGAAACTGTTTGAGAAAAATTAGCACTTTTGCTGGTGTTTTTGCTCCAGAAATATGACTTTGAGCATAAACCCGAAAATGACGTTTCTTATTCGCGCGCCGCACCTGTAAGCGCAAAGCATATCTGACATCTCTCTCACCCTTCCTGGAGGTGCCCGCTCTGCATCACTCTGTCACCAATAGGCAGCCACGTGGACGCCAGGACTATCTGGTTATCAGTGAGGGAATTTCTTTCTCGACCGCCAGTGGAATTTATCCCTACCCCAGGAGTTCCTTCTCCGTCTTCGCCCATTAGACTGACCAGGATCACCACGCTTCCTTGTTTCTGAGGCTAGATGACAGAAATGGTTCAGCAACACGATATTACGGGCTGCGCTTGTATGCTTCACGTTGTTGGACATTGCTATGTAGTTTGTTCTATTTTTCCGCGGCAGGAGTCCAGTGCGAGGAACGCACGTGCTGGGATGTATTCTACCGTCCTTACACTCGAACGAAGCGTGTTAGGGGGCGGAGGGGATGAGGGCAGGATCAGCATAGGACACGTCAAGCTGTTGTAACCATCGTCCGTATGCGGATCTGGTACTTGCAGAGAAAAACCGGAAGAAGACGAGCTATCCCCGATGCAACTGGGTAGACAACACCACCAACACCACCAACACACGCCCATGCGAGTACTCAAGATTTCACCCACACGATCACGACTTCCTATGTTCGGCTGCAGCGCTCAAGCCTTCTTTGTCTCACCTCTACAACTAGAGCAGCCACTTCCCCCCCCCCAGCATTGGCTTGTCCCGTTCCAACGTCATCCACATGGTATTGTCCCCAACACTTGTCTGGGGCAGTGCTCGCCCGTTGATCAGCAGAATCCCGTCCAATTGCGCTATTCCGTCTCGCCGAGGAGCTTGTTGAGTCGTGCCGTGGCAAAGAGAAGATAACAGAGCATGGCCGGGCCAGAGCTGATCGCACCCTTCTGTCGAGATGCTCAATCGCCATCACCTGTCAAAATGATGAAGGCTTTTCAGACAAGGCGTGCCGGTGCTCACATGTGCGTGACAAAGCGACGCTATGGAACTGTTTCATGGTTTTTACAAAGGGTAGAGCAGGATCGAGGTGACCTACAGTGGACTATGTAATGATTTCAACAAACGGAATAGGGCATTCGGAGACACTCCTCCCCTCAGTTCTTAGCTAGAAGAAATTGCAGTCTTAACGTCGAGTGGTGAGCCATATGTCCGTCCGTCAGATCTGCAACCGGCGTGACAATTTCACCCGCCCTGACACCTGAATAAATAGAATTCTCCCTTGGTTCTGCTTCGGCGCCGAAAGCGGTCGGGAAATCTTCGGCTCGTCGCCAATGACGTCATGCCGCCACCCCCCGTTCTGGCAGCTCGCCGTGTTGGTTGAAACAGAAAAAAAGCAGCGAAGATCCAGATGAATGGTACCTCCCGAGTCCACGTTTTCTTTCGGTGTGAAGGAGGCGTTTGTTTCCCCAGCCATTGGAAGGCGAGCCCCAAAGCAAGGGTGAGAGAATTTGAGCGGGTGTCCTTGGTGTGCGATGATGGGTGGTAGTTCAAGCACAGATCGGGCGGCCAGGGTCTGGAGGGACAAAACCAAAAATTCGGGGCCGAGCGCGCATCATCAGTGGAAGAAACGATCCGGGCAGCGCACTCGTGGGCGAGCCGCTGAACGCATAAAGACGCACCATCGAACTGAGACTTGTCGCCGCATGTTGTGATCTCGCACGACTATTCCGATCTGCCAGTACCGAACCAGTCCTGCGTAGAGAGCAAGGCCATTGATCCACACTCTCCGCAAGCCTACGCGCAACGCTCTTCCGGGGTATGACCAAGAAGCAATCTCGGTGACTTTTAACTTCCAGATGTTACAAAGAACACGTGAAATACGACGACCGTCTGCGACTCTGCTAAACGAACAAGAATCGGGTAACAAATGTCGAGGCGACCGGAATCATACCTGTCCTCGAAATACCTCAAAGAAGACCACCGGGAGCATCTTCTGGCCCAGTATCCAATGCACGGGACATCCCACCACCACTCCATTGCCACGAGGCCAGCGAACGACCCAGCTTCGTCCGGCTCCACAGAATTTCCGGCCACTCTGCTGCAAAGGCCGGACAGCGATAGATTCCTCTCCGGATCTCCGGCTTCTTCTTTCCTCCAGCGACGACAAAAGCCCCGGAGGAGAATCTACCACGAAATGCCCGCCTTTTCCTCCCCTTCCCTTTCCCCTGCCTCTGTCTGAGAACGTAACCCGAACCCACCAAGTTGGGGGGGTGCCTAGTGAAGAATCATCACTGTGGCCCTCCAGCGTGCTGACGGTCGTCGGCCATCCTTCTATTCCTTGTCCGTGGATGGCGAGTACCTCCAGGAGTACCTCTCCAGGACGTTGTGAAACTGTGTTGCGGGAGATGGTATTTGTCGCGCTTCCTAGCGGTGGTACCTGCCTTCCTTCTCCCAGCGACGAAACATTTGGGCGAGCTTGTGCGCAGTGGTTGTGTGGAGATGCGATCCAGGTATCGAGAGCGCGCCATGGCTTGCCGTCGGTGGTGGATTTTGCTGACATACTTCCGACTTGAGCGATCTCATGTGTAGGGGAGTTGGTCAGGGTACTTGGTTTCTGCCGGGACTCTGGACCTTTAACTTCCGCCCCCTGTTCTTGTGTCACATCGCGATTTTGCCTGTGCTCCACCACAGGTGCTGTATCTGACAACGATACTCGTAACTGCACCTCTAAACGAGACGTAGCACTGGCAGTTTGACCCCCACTAGCCTCCGCCATCCCCAATCCGATGTGGTTCCTTTTCTGGCCGTTCTGTCCTTCGCCGAAGCAGTGGTAGGACATCGCCACCCATTTTGCCCCACCTTCGAAAACGTCGTTGATATCGCTCACGGCGATGGTCACCGTGTCTCTTCCTCGGTCCTTCTCTGCGACTCCTCCATGACGAAGAAAACTGCCACCGCTGCTGCTCTTGGTCTCCCGTGCCGTGTTCAGTCTCAACGTCAACACGTCGAGTTCTGTACAGGACGATTTGAGCAGTATATCGCCACATTGAGGCAACTCTTGCCCCGGTGAAAACATCTCGCCTGCTGTTGCCCCGCTTCTCCCATCGCCTCCAATATCAAAAGCAGAGGATCTTGTTTCTCCTCCAAGCTCAAGCGCAGCACTAATGCCGACGACTCCAGTGACGTGTTGGTTCACCTGTAGCCCCAACCTGCCTCCTTCAGCGTATCGAATGCGAATCCCCATCGTCTCTACTCGAACTGTGCCCGCTGTTTGTTGGATCGCGCAGCCTTCTCTTTCCGATGGCAAAACCTCAGCCTCCCCGGTCAGCACCACCCCGAAATCGATATTGATTTGTCCCGTGATCGCCGAATATTGGCGACAGGCCTTCTCTCCTGAAGCGATCGTTCCTTGCGTACGAGAAAAACGTCCCTGTGAATTCTTCTCAAAACCCAGGTTTGGCTCGTTGCTAACTTCGCTGCGCTTGGATTGACCTTGTGGCCCCTTGCTTTTCCAGACCGGCACACGAAGATTTTTGAATGAGCTTCCGGGGCGACGCAATACCTCTGGCAGGGCCAGATCGCACCGGCCTACCGACCTACCCGACACGATCTCCAACCGCATCGTGGGTGTACAAGGGCCGAATTTTCCTCCCGAAACCATGCGTGCAACGTCTGGTCCTGACGGTAGTGCTAGCACTTGATGACCCACTTGAAGACCCCTGGCCTCTCCGCCAACAAGGTATTCCACGAAGCGTTCGGTCGAACAAGAGCCGTTCGGTGTAGTTTTGCTGCCTTGTTGCTCACTTGTAGAGCGTTCGACGGTATCATGTGAAGTTGTTGCCGGAGTACAGCGAGCGATGCTGTATGCTCCCGGTTGGAGGCTTATTCTCACGTACGGAGGTGTTGCTGGGACAACACTAGCTGTAGGCAAGAGAAGGCTGCGTACCAGCACTCGAATCTCTGCACTTCCCAGCGGGTACGAGGGAATGAGCGGAAGCATAGCAGCTGCGACGTCGAGTGATGGAGTGTCTGATTGGGAAACTCCCTGGATGGCGTGCAAGCGTGAAACCCCATTGGAATGTGTTTCGCAAGAATTAGTTGCTCTACTTTCAACGGCAGGTTGTTGACCTCTCGTTTGTGTCTTCACGGCGGAGTGATGATCTAGTTCTGAGATGGTTGTCCCAACGACTTCCCCCGGCGTGTCCGGTTTTTCAGGATCACCGCGGACAGCTAGCTCCTCCCGTTGACTTTGAGAGGCATGTTGTTGCTGTTGCACGTGGAATTGCCCACGACCTTCTACGCTGTGGGTGCTTGAGCCCGTGGCCAGGGGCTCGATGGCTGCAGATGTTCCGGCACTACTTTGCAATGAATCTGGCATTGAAAGAGGGGTCGAGGCGCTCTTATTGCTTGCGCTAGACATGGATAACTCGAAGAAGAGGTCCTCGTCTTCGTTGCCTTCGCTCACATCGTGAGAGCCAGTGGTGGTGATTATATCCGCTCGGGTGATGTGGGGGTCAGGCGTCGGATTGCTGTTTCCGTTGGAGACAGGGAGGCCGTCCGGTACGTCTCCGTTCAATGTTCGGGGGGTGGCCATCCAAGCACGTATGGCGATGCTGCCAATTTCGCGGCTATGTTCCTCAACAGGAAATATCCTGTAAGGAGAACGCGTGGGTGTGTTGTAGGGGTATGGAGTGCAGGGAAGGGGCCTTTTCGAGTCGAGCTACAGTATTCTGGGACCTACGAATCCTCCTGGCGAGGGACACGGTATTCCCATGTGACTCATCCCAGAGGTATGGGCAAGGACTACAGCATGGTGGATGGTGCACATCGCGAGACGTCGAGGCCTACTTGTAGTCTAGACTGCCGCCCGACGAGACCGTGGCCGAGACCCTACAGCAGTCTTCTTCGTCACGCAAGAGACCGAAGAAGTAGGGGTCGACAACCCCCTGTACGAAGTCACACGAGACTGTACCCCCACTTATCATGCATGCCGTATGTACCACTACTACATCTCCTGAACGCATGATATGGCTGATGTGTCTCACCTTTCGACGGCCTGCTTCTCCGAGGTCCCCAGGTCCTGCGGTGCCGGCAGAGTAACCTCACCAAAGGCATCGAGCATGACTTTCGAGACTTCTGCCGAATTGCCCATCTGTTGTTTCTGCCACAGTGACACTTCCAGCTCGATCGCTGCTGAGTCCCGTTCGCCACCCCTTACCCCCGTTGCATTCACCACCAAAAACACGGGTTTTGCATTGATCCACTCGGAGCAGATAGCAGAGTCTGCAGATGCCTGGCCATGACCCCACGCTGTGATCCTTGCGAACGCGGTAGGTTCCACAGGAAGATGCGTGTGCTGTCGGATTTGTACAGCAAGCACTGCTGGTTTTGTTGTGTTGCCGTGCTCCATTGCCGTCTGAAGAAGATAAATATCAAGACGGGAGATATGACAGGAGCAAATGCCGATCGTTGCTGCACACCATAGGCGCAATCCTCGGCGCCCGATCCTCAGATAGGCATTCTGGGATCCTGGGTCCACTTCCGCATCAGTCGCATGAGAGAGAACTTAGACCTAAAAGCATCATATCAATTTCTGCCTCAAAATCATGGCGAGATCTACAGATAAGGATCGGATCGCAGGTCGCAGGTGGCAGGTCGTTTTGGTTCTCGCGCAAAGGAACCAACCGTTCGGGGTGCCGAGAACTTTATTTTTTTTACGGCGCGAGGGAGAATCAGAGGACAAAAAGAGCCGTCGCATAGATACAAGTGCATACGTTCGTGCCCCCGCATCCTCCTCTCTCCCTCCTTGCCCTTTTCCTGTATCTTTGTCCCTCACCAGCACAGAGGGCAATGTCTTCCGACACGGGTGTGGTGGGAACTGACCCGCCGTCGACCCCACAGCAGTGCGAACATGGTGACCCTCTGGATGGCTTTAACTGCAAGCTGACCGGGTAAGAGAGCTACACGCCCATTCCCCCATTGCTCAACCACGTATCTGACGACCTTCCAGCTATGAAGATGGCCTTATCATGCAATTGTCCCGTTCTTGCCTTGGACCCCGTCGTGGGCTCGCGGGGAGCAAGGGTCTGGTGATGTTTTCGTGTTCAACAACCCGCCGGCCTCCGGCACCCTCGATGTTGAACCGTCCTGCCCTGTTCGGGGAAAAGAAAAAAGAAAAGAGCAATGAAGTCGCCTCTACCCTCCGCCAAAGGAAGTCTCTCTCGCTGGTATTATAGCAAGATGAGATCCTTGACCTGTTGAGGATCAACTGACGGTTTGCTTTTCCCTCCGGACTTCCAACCGGAAACTGATATCGTAGAGCAACTTCTTTCGGCTTGTAGGCAAGTCATACGGCCAGTTCGCTACATATCTTGGTGATGACGTGTACCAACAGTCGCACCCGTAACAGATGTAAGAAGATGCAACTCTGTGGGTCACACCGCGCATGATCCTCGTGCCAGTGCAAGACTAAGCAACTGCTGGATGCTGCGGTTGTGGAGACGGTGGATCGTGAAAGGTAGTCTGGACCCGGACTCTTTGGATCGCAGCTGCAGCCCCAGATCTGGGCGTGCGAACGCTCATGCATGTCGCCGCGCTCCGTGAAGTCCTCAACTGACTTCGTTGATAACACTTTTAAAGTGCACACAATCTGCTTCAACCAGCCACGGTGTCTCCGGGATCGTCTTGGATGTTAGAATATGTTTTTGAATATTTGAGGGAAGGCATGGTAACGTGGTAGCGACAAGTCCAAAACCACTGCTCTCTGCGGCAACTACAGTAAGGGATTGTTTCGCAACACTTGCCGACTACTTCTGAAGTACTTGAGTCGTTCGCATCTCGTGTGTGTTAGCTGGATGCTCTTGCGGTCGTTTTTCGATGCAGCAGTATCAGTCGAAACCAATCGATGTTCCTTTCCCACTCCGTCATCCATGTTTCACCTCCTTCTTGGCCGTTTTTTCACGTTGACCTCTTCCCGTCCCCCGATTTCCTTGGCTGATGGTTGCATTCTTGAGACCCGAAACCTCTTTGGGTTGAGATTAAGCGGGCGTACACGGCGCGACAGAAAGAAAAACCGGTGCGTTGCAACGACTACGTACGCTTTGTTTGGCGCCAAGCCTCAACGGCATATGGACACGTTGATCGGCTTGTTCTGAATAGTTGGAGCGCCTCTTCCGTCGTGGTGCTCGTAGGGGGATCACGGGGAGGCAGTCCCTCGAACGGGCGCGGTCCTGTGCTCGTGGGTGTTATGTCCAACACTTTCAACAGACTTGATCACCCTTCTCGTGCACGGTACATGTGTTCGGAAACGACTGAAGGTGGGCGTGGACTAATCAGCTAGGCTCATTTCCACGCTGATGAAAAGTATGTACCCGACTGCGTCACTTTTTGACCTTAGAAGGCGGTACCCATGTGTGTCGTTTGCCCTTTTCTTTTTTGGGTCTGTCGTAGTCTGTGTCTTCCTGCAAGGGAACCACCCCGTGAGCAATGCTTGCCACTGTTCCTACACCACATCTCACGCTCTGGTCGACCGTGCACGTTTTGAACACGCGCGGCGTCAACTCGATGCGAGCATCGTCACGAAACGTTGTCTAGACATGCGCTGACCTGGTACCCGCTGTAAAGACTGCTATGGACGCTTTGGGATAGGTGTACTGATTGTAAAAAGTACAAACGCGTGAAATGTGTTGTGGATGATCGCATGACCCTCCCACCCCCCCCCTCTCTCTCTCTCCGCTCACTCTCTTCCCTCCACCAGGTGGTATCTGGTACTGTTTTGGGTGGGGCTTTTCTGCATCTTTTGTGCGATCGTCAGGCTGCGTTCCTGGTGCACGGTGACCCCGGTCATTCGATGTTGCCGGAGGTGGTTTCGCTGCGAGAAACATGGTACGCATCATGCTGTTGGTGTTGTATTTTTCGTCTTTGGGAGGGCCGTATTCGAACCAGCCTGACAACACCCTCTCTGTCACACGGCATTGATCACAATGTTGACAAACGCTTGGCTTCTTTCGTCCAAAAGCACGATTCCCGTTGGAATATAGTGGCTCGGACGCGCCGGGTTTCTGGCCCTGTTCTTCCTATTTGCGTGTTGGCATTGGCCTACACTGCAGAATATCAGGACGACAGATATGAACAAAGAACATCGCTTTTTGATGATCAACGTTTGTGTTCACGGGAAAATATGGCAGCTATCAAGAACACTACGACAATTCTATCAACGTTGAAAACCCCAGCGGCCATCCCGACGTCCCCGGTCCGGTTTTCAGTTCCCACCCCGACCGCCCGTCCGTTCGTCCGCAGTAGGAGGGCGGCGATTTGGACCTGGTTCCCTTTCGGGGTAATATGTATCTCCGGACCAGAATGTTGCCCCATTTCCAGCCATTTGTGCTAAGTACTGTGTCAACCTTGAAGTAGGGCAGGCATCCCACGTGTGGCGGGTGTCCTGCCATCCTTGCCGTATATTCGTACCAGTGGTCGTTTTTTCTGGCCTCTTGGATAGGAAAATGCTAGAAGCTCCACACTTCTTCTACCTGCTACCACACGCGAGCACATGTGACCATCTCATTCGGGTACCCCCCTCCCGCCGCAGCCGCAACTCGAGTTTGTATCTATCCGTCGAAAGCCATTTACTTTGAAATGTTCGCCCGGTTTCTGAACATCCAGGGAGGCAACCAAACGGCGTTGTCGTAAGGCAGGAACAACAGCAGCAGGAGCAGCAGGAGCAGCAGCAGCAGCAACGTCGTGATCGTGGTCGGCGGCGAGCATCAGGAGAGTGGGAAAAATGCAATGCCCGTGATGACAAGGTTGGTGCTGCAACTTCTTCGATGGGAATCTAAGGCCGCAGGAAACCCACTGTCGGCACGTTCGGCTTAAGCTGTTGGCAGCCCCACCTATTTAGCACAAGAGCATGCCAGAGATACCAACGCCGCCATCCTCTCTGCCGGACGACGTCTCGACAGGACAAAAATGAGTGAGTGGATGTCTCCAAATCCGTTCATTGACTGGATGTGTCCTGCGAGGTCCTGCAACAAGATGACACAGGACCGTTGGCTGTGGTAGAACCGTTGGTCCTGTTCGGAAGGTCTCCGGGATCAAGACTTCGATACTGCTGATGCTTTGTTGCTGTCCTCAAGCACCTACCCATGCGCGTTCGCCGTCTTGAAGGCAGTGTTCACCGGCAGGCCTTTTCGTTTGGTGTAGACGTTTCAGTTCAACACTGGTAGCGATAGGTACCCACACTTACACTCATGGTACAGGGGCACGGAAGTTATGGACCCCATTGACGGTAGCGGGGTTGGCCTTCGGCCGGTGGTTCCCCTCGGTGCCCAAGATGGTCGTTACAGCGATGGAACACGAAGAACACAAATGCGGGGGAAGATAGCGTGGTGTTAGGCTTGACGAGAATAAAAGGCTTTCATGCGAAGTCTTTTGCAACACAACCTCAACACCAACGAAAAAGGAAAGATGAGGGGAAACTCCAAGTAATGAAACCATCGTGCGTGCTTTTCTTTTCTTCGACGAAAGTGCGGTCCATCGCGAAATTCATCTTGTGTTCTCTGTAAGACCCTTAGCGTCCGCAAATAGCCGAGAGGCATACCTCTTCATGGCCTTGTGGTGAACACCTGATAAGGTCTCCACGTTTGTCTTTCTCGGCGAATATCTGAATCTCATCGAGCGGGTCCTAATACTTTCGGTTGATCCTATGTTGTCTGTTAGCCGCTGTTGTGTTTCACCACATAGGCCATAAGTAAGATTCCACCGCAATCTCTGTTTCCGTCAACTGTGACTCCCCACCCCACCTCACGCCCCCCTGCCCTGCCCCTCCCGCCACCGTCCTGTGCCTCAATCACTTAGCGTGCGCAGTCGAAATCACACCATCAACGGTATTTCCGTTGGCACCAAGACAATCTCCTCAATATACCTCCCGAACATGAGTTCGGCGTGCGCCGGTCTCCCGCATTCACCACGACGCCAACGCCACGGGCGTCAAGAACAACGTCGGGCTTGGCGCCGCCGACATGGCGACATCACCGCCATCACTCCCAAGCCCAGCACCGTCCTCAAGAGCGACGCGCGTCGTTTTCGAGGGGAAGTAGTAGGTCGTCCATGTCAAGCACCAGCGGGTCGTGCAGCAGGTCCGTGCTCTTGGTCGCCGCTACGTCAAGGACATCAACTCGTACCAGAACGACCACCACGCTCACATCAGGCACAACGACAACAATAGGCACAACGTCGGCTCGCGGACGAGAAGGGCGGTGGCAGTCGTGGACGACCCTGGGATTGGAGCCGAGGCCACCTTGACAGGAGGCGGTTGGATGGGTGCAGCAAACGGCCGCCTTTAAGTCCAAGTATCCATCGTTTCGCGATTGTGTCAGTGTCAGTAACGTCACAGGTGGGTACTGTTTTTGCGTGGGCACTGTTTTGTGTTGGTGCTCGTTGTGAAAAAGAGAAGGACCGGCCTATTCTTCCGTACTTTTCTGTTCGGTTTCATCCGCGAGTTGTCGGATCTATCCCGCGATGGCGATATGGTTTCTAATCAAGTTCGAGTGGAGGCCACTCATCATTGGAATAAAACGTGCGTGTTTGTTAGTACGAGCAGTTTTCTCCAAAGTTCTGTCTGCTTTGTGCTGTTTGGTCGTGGCCCATGGGAGCCGAGGAATGCGCTTTATCACGGCGGAGTGTGTGAGTACGATGGAGTGTATGAGCAGCCGATGAGCTCGCGTGTGGAGGGCGCGGATAGAGACATAGAACCAACGCACCCGTCTACGCTGCCCGGCGAAGAACGGGGGTGCGGGAGGAGTCCACCCGATTGCGACCCGCTTCTATCCACAATATGCCTAACGTCTCGCTCACCAAATACTGACGAATAGACGTCACGGCCGTTGTATCACGATGAATTCGTACGCTCACGTGTGACTACCACGTGTGAATACCCGTGCACTGAAACGGTAGCGTGTGAGATCGGAATCAAAATCTAAGGAAGGAGTCGTTGGAATCGTAGGCAGTGAGCTAAATCGTGATATCTTTGGGTGTTGGAGGTTGTGCGCACCATCCGCGTAAGCTCACAAGAGCCTAGGGCGGCCACGTGAGACCTTGAGGAGTGCTAGAGTGCTTGTGGACACCCTGGATTTGCATCTTGTCGTTCATAGCCGGTTCAAGCTTCCTAAACAATTTTTCCTGTTGCCGATGCGTCCTGCGACTGAGTATTTGCCGTAGGAAGGGCCGGAATTTACACCCGGGTGCAGTATAGGATGGACGAATGAACTTGCGTACACATAAATTAATCAGCACAGGGGAAAGCCAGGACAGTGCGGGTGACCGCTATTATAGGCACATTCGCTGAACTTGGCGATAGCGTGGGAAGTGCGGGGGGGCGTTTCCTCTTCCTCGCCTTGGTAAAGCTGAATACGATTTCCAACTACTGTACCTCCTCGTCGCAGATACCACCCGCAACTCCCTAGAACCAGTATTCGCCCACGCTGTATCGCCTCGGTTTGGATGAAGATCGGCTCTCTGCCAGTTGTCACGGCCTTCCTCGAAGGTAAAGTTCTGCTTTCGAGCCCCGATCGCGGCGGTCTTAGTTCGGTCGACATCGCTAAGCCCGCCTCCTCGTCGTCCCCGCGGAGGTCAAAGCAGAAGGAGCGGTTGCCATGTCCGCCTTCCCTCCTTTTCGTTCGGTTATTCTGTGTTGTTTCTGCGCCTACACAATGCCTGTCTACAATGAAACTCTCACCAGGCTTGCCATGTCCACAGCTTTTGATTGAGTCAAGCATGCCCTCGACAGCTTCGAAAGCCTTGCTGAAAAAAGAAATCTCAGGTCGTTGACCGGTGGGGCTTTCCGCCCTCCTGGCTCCTCATCTCACTTCTTCTAAGTATTCAATCTCACTTTCCTCCTTACTCAGAAGCTGTAGGCTTCGGTGGCTCCGACCTATATTCATTGGCCTTCTTATTCCGATTCCCCCACCTTTGTCCGACCGTGTCTCAAAGGCTGATCTCGACCTATGGCTCACGTCTCGCGACATGTTGCTCCAGACGCGTGCAACCATGCGCGTAGTTTGAACGGTCGTCTCCTGTCTTAATCGCTCGTTTTTGCTTCTCGAGCATTGACGTCGGTAAAAATCGAATCTCAAAGCCCGCTAGGCAGGATATCAAAGTTAAATGATTGTGTCAGGTGGTGGTTTAGAGCAATGAAAGTGAGTTCGGGCCGAGTGAGTTTCCAGCGCGATATTGTGCCGAAAGCCATGACACGACGAAAGCGCATCCGGCGAGTCGACGGGTAAGCAAATTGTACGTTGTGCCAGAAGTGTGCGACCATGCGCGCTTGTTTCGGTCCTTTTGCACGGTTGGTCTTCTGTCTTCCTGTCTTTATCGCTCTTTTTAGCTTCACGAACAACGCCGGAAACAATCGAATCTCGCCGTCAGCGTGGCAGCAACCACGGCATAATTCTCATTTCAGAGGTGTTTTAGTAATGAAAATATATGTGTGCCGAGTGAGTTTCCGACGCGACCTACATAGAACCAATCGTTATCTTAGCAAGATACGGTTCGCCGATGCGCCGGCATGCTGCATACGCCTGAAATGTGCGACCGTGAGGGATCGTGTGCGACCATTCGCCCTGTTTCTCTCCTCTTCACGGTTCGCCGTCTTCCTGTCTCTGTCGCTCGTTTTTTGTGATCTTGGTGAATGGCATGTTTTAAAATTTCTTGGTGAATCTCATCTAGGGATTCAGAGGAGTGAATTCATTCTTTGTGAAGTCTATCTCAACCATGTTGTGAAAGATCAAATGTATATCAGAAACCGAAAGGCCTCATCATCAGCACAGAAAATGTTTCTCTTTGTTGGATAGTCATTGCACCTTTTGGGGTATTTGCTTTGTTGCACAGCAAGTATAATTTATTGCGATAATACATTTCTTTGGGTACTTGGCCTGTGGCCACGGTTGGAAGGTGTGTGACTGACTGACTGAGAAGCTACTGGGACGGCTGTTTACAATATCACCACAACAGCGAACGGTGACCGGTGAGTTTCTCTAGCACCACACTACCCTTGCTCTTCCCCAGATGGATAGGAGTCCGCGGTTGATTAGCAATGGGAATGAACGTAGTGTTGCACCGCGACTAACATATGAATCTACGGTTGTTCCACGAGCGTCTGATGTTTCAGTTTTTGTTTCCATTCGCCGTCGGGTCGTGATCTGTCAACAACGCAGTGTACTCAGCCAGCAGCTAATCAAACCCGCTCAAAAACAAATCAGCTTCAGACAGGCAAAGCCGACGATACTCACTCGTCGCGTTGATTTATCACAATATGCGGTCCCGAGATAGCCGTACTCCCTGCTTCTTCTGCTTCCCTCGCGCACTGGCGCTTCGCGGACGCTTCCGCCTCCTGTCTGTGCCATTTCCTCATGAACCATGCCGCCCCGTCCTCGACCTTGTTGTACCACGCCTCCGGGTCCTTGGCGCTCTCTTTCCATTCCCCCCTTCCTTTTCGTCTCCCATGTTGAACGCCACGAGGTCCTCTCCTAGACGAGACACCCAGTCGCTCTCCTGCCTGCCCCGGTATCCCACGCCCGCCATCGCTCCTACCAGCATGCGCTTGGGGAGGCGGTTGTCCTCCATGCGCATAACGAAGCCCGCGAAACACAGTCTCCGTTTGCGCACGGTGGCCTCGATGGTTTCCTCGCAGCCGGCCTGGATGAGGGCCTGGGCATAGGACAAGGGGGCGGTCTGAGCGGCTTGCTCCAGCCGATGCACCGTGTCAGGAACTGGCGGTGGGTCCCATTGAGCTTCGTGTAGTGCTCCGCTGTTAGGCTCCACGAGGCGCACCCGTACAGGAGAGTCTCCACCACTTCAGCCTGTTGTAGCTGGATCTTGAGCTGGCGGTCGGCCGGTCGCCTGTCGTACATCGAAACACTCTTCCGGCGGTAGCACTTCCACGCTCGGCAGCTGCGGCTCGTAATCTCCCGGTCGGCCTTCCCGTCCGTGCAGATGGTACGTCCGAGGTACACAAACCGATCTGTCTGCTTGCACCTCTGACCGGCGGCGCTGACCGTGAACGGGCGTTGCTCGATCGGCAACATGCACATGATCTCCGTCTTTGGCTCCGATACCATCAGTCCGAACAGGCCGGCCACGCGCACGATGACGGACATAATCTTCTCGAGACTCTCCGGCGAGCGCGAGACGATGGCCGCGTCGTCAGCATAGAGCATGGCCCACAGGGCCTCCACGTCCGTCACCACCGTCGTCTTCTTCCCAGCCGACCTGCCCTTCTTGCCCGTGTACTCCACTTGTGTCCCGATCTTGACCATGCCCGCCGTTACCTTGGGGTCCTTGTCGAGCTCGGCCACGGCGACCATGAGCATCGCGGCAAAGAACAAGTTGAACAGCAGCGGGGCCAGGTTGCATCCCTGTCGGAGGCCTTGGCCCACGTCGAACCATTCCGAGTACTGCCCGTCGTCCGTTCGGACGCGCGTCCTCATGCCCTCGTGGAAGTGGCGAATGACCGCCAGCATCTTCGGGGGCACGCCGAAGCGTCGGAGCACGTCCCACAGTAGGTCTCGGTCCACCGAATCGTACGCCTTGGTGAGGTCGACGAAGCACGCGAAGACCGCAGTACTCTTCTTCCTCGCGAGCTCATGGAGCCGCTGGATCGCGAACAGCATGTCGAGCGTCGACCGGTGTGGGCGGATGCACTGTTGTAGAAAACACTTCGTAAGTACAGTATGCATAGATAGATAGAAAGCGTAGGTGACGCCGTCTTTCGAGCGGACAGCGACGGGGCAGCGCCGAAGACGTCAACCCACCCGCAGTGCAACGCTAAAGCATCATGCATTACCCGAAAGGATCTCGAGCTAAGATTGGAATCGGGAACGATTCAACCGGCCCGGAAGCATTTGTTTCTGCTTCATTGGTGCACTCTTTGCATGTGTTCCGTTAAGGCAGCGTTGACATTGTTTGGTCGTTGCCTGGCACGAAATAGTTCTCAGCGGTGTTCATGCATCATACACGAAGTATTTTTCAGTCGTTTGTGAAAAAGCTTCCTTCTGGTGAACTTTGATTATCTTGACATGCTTTAAGTTCAGTAGCTAAATAGCTGTCATCCTGAGTATCACAGCTTGCTGAATCGTACTACGCACGCAAGTAAGCATAAATCGCTCTACAGCTAGACGATGCACAGCACATAGTTGGTCAACCTCATGCTGAGAACGTTTTCAATATGCACGAGACGACGTCAATCGGATCTTCCCAAGGATCCTGTCATCGGAATGATTGACACTACTGTAGGATACAAGCGTCTGTCGGTAGGTATGCTCGGATGGTGTAGCCCCCCCATCCTCTATTACTCCGTTTTTCCTACCGCTCTCTCCGACCAAACAACTGAACATATACTATTGCCTCTGGAATCTCTTATTTCGCACAATTACGCAAGGGTCCCCGTTTGATTTTTTCAAAATGTGCAATTTTCACGCAAGACCCTTCCAAAACCAGCATTTTTTCAAATCTTGGCAAATCTTGACCCAAGATTTGCTCGGAGTTGGCTATTCGGCCCAATCTTGGACGAATTTGCAAATCTTGCTCTGCTGGAAAAAAATCAAACGTGGACCCTGGCGAAACAAATAGGTGATCTGTAGACATCTCAACCAAAGCTGTGACTTTTCTCGAGGGTCGAACATGCTGATTTTCATTCGTTCGCGACGCAGGCTGCCCCAAAGGTCGAAAAAGGCAAGATTTGCCCAAAGGAAGATTTGCTCCCCAAAAAGATGGGTCTCACTAGCATCACGTTTTTCCTCCTGTGGTACGTACGAGCTGCAGATAGAGACATAGAATACTTTCTCTCTACACACACTTCACGAGCCCGTGCTATGTAAAGGCCATCTAGGTACGCCGCTTACGTCAGCTTCAAGCCTCTTCTTGCACGCAATACCTCCTCCCGAGACTTCAACGCCCATCCATTGAACCAAATCCATACACACGCATACAACTGGATAGGACCTTCATGGATCTTTGCTGCACAGGTAGTCATGATACTCCTGGGCCCAGTTTATTGACGTCTTCGCTTCCATCCCAGCAGTAGTTTCCTCGATCGGCGTCTTTTCGTGATGTCCCTCTCCCTCCACCAGACCATCCGTGTCTTCCCTTGACACACCGCTTGTCGCACCTGTAGCGTTTGGGGTAGCGTTTTCAGCCTCCTCGACTTCTTTCGGCGCAGCCCGAACCGGTTGTTTCGATCTGGTCTCAGAGGCCACACTTGACGAAGGAATCTCCCTCACGGATGTTATCGTTCCTAGGAATGAGGTGCAAGTGTCGTCGCTCCTGTCACGGCTACCGTTGCGGCAGGCTTGGTCTCCGTCACCGTCGCAAGCCGCTACCATATCGTCGACCTTAGCATGCCCGTCACCTACGGCTTTCCCCGTAGCGTCGTCTTCAACTGTGTGCCTTGTACAATCTTCATACTGAGCGAGGTGCTGTTCCAGAGATGCGATAAATTCCCCCCGCAGCGCTACATTGTTGAACGGCGGCGCCAGCAGTTTCGACAGGGCCGGCTCCGTTCCCTGGTGGTCGCCCGGTCTCGGGGGTGGCACCGCAGACGATAAAAGGTCCACCTCTGAACGACACGGAGACGATTCCGCCGACGTAAAGGCAGAACCCGTAGCAGCGCCGACCAGTTTGCTCCCGCGAGTTCGCCCGCTGCGACTCGTCTGTTGATGGTGGTGCGGGTGCCGAGATGGCGGAAAAGGCGAGCCCGACTCACAAAAATCTTGGGTTGGAATCGTCACGCTCGGTTCCATCGTAGCCGCCTAATATGTCAGACGAGCGGCATGACGAGAAAGGGTAGATGGAACATGGGGGCGCGCTTTAGTAGTGACAGGTTTCGTATCGAAGAGTCTGACTGCCGCGGGGAGGCGTCACGAACGAGGCCATCACACGGTCATACTCCGTTCTTCAAACAACATGTCGCCGAGATATCAACTACCAATGCAACTCTTGAAAGACATTTGTAGTTTTGTAGTTTAGAGCGGATACCTGCATGAATAGTCCGAATTCGCGCGCGAGCGGCAGTACACGTCCATGTTAAGCACCAAATTACAACAGCGCGTTCAATTTACCCGACAACCAGCACCCCCTCCCTCGTAAGAAACAAGGTCAGATATACAGGATTGTTATACAGTAGGCCAGATTTGACAATCCCAAGCAACAAATCCATTGGGAGTAAAACACTTCGCAACCACCCACCACCAACCCAGCACGCGCCGCTCACTCACCGCCTCATCCTTGATCCTGTCTCCGATCTTACGGAGATCCTCCAACTTTGCCTCAAGCTCCGCTACGCCGCGATCGGAGATCTCGGGGTAGGGACCCTCCGATTGTTTCCCCTGCGTGCGTGTATCCAAGAGACAGAATTGAGAGGAACCATGTCTTGCACTTAGGCGGCGACGGGGCGACAAGCGGATCACTGTTCGTAGTGCTCAACTTGCGCAAATGTAGAAACTACAACCACCCCTAGGAAGAACCGAGTAAGGCAAACTATGCATACCACCACCAAAGGACAAAAACAACCCGGCCAACGTACCCCGGGGCCTACGACCGTTACCTCCAACCCCGCGAGCCCCGCCGAGTCCTCCCTGCATGTACCAGCAGCCCCCAAGTCGAAGAAACCCTGCGCATCCACGAGCCGCGCTCTGCCATCCCGTTCTAGCGAAACTTTGTCCCGGCAACTGAACGACGAGCGCCTTTCGCCGTCCACCAAAGGCGTTTTCTTCCCGCCTTCCGCATCCAACAAAGATCGCTGGTTCTGCGGTCGCGCAATCTCCAACGCATCCAGCGAAACCCCTTCGGGCGAGAAGCTTCCGCCGCTCTTGTCCTTGGGTACTTCGCTGGCTTTGGTTCGTTGTACCACCGCCGCCGGAGCAGCAGCGGTGACAGCATTGACCGCACCTGTGGCAGCGCGCCAGGAAGAAGACGAAGCAGAAAGAGAAGAAGACGTGGACGATGCTGAGCCGCGCAAATGGCTGCTTAGGGCACGCACCACGTCTACCTCCCGTCGGAAGTCGTCCAGGTCCTCTTGCCGAACCTGGATGCTACCACCACCTCTGCTGCCACCACCGTCACTGTCAAACCAACGGCGCAGACCCCTCCTGGTGAAGCCTTGCCCATCTCCTTGTGCGCCTGGGCCTTCAACTCGCTCTTCCGCTTCAGCTGCTGCTCCAGCGGCGTTCAGCAGCATCCTGACCATCACGTCTCGGTCTGAAGCGCTGCCAGCTTCACCAGGCGTGCCTCTGCTACTTCCAGTAGCAGCACTGGTCATGTTCATGAGCTGTGTCGTGTATTTGTTGCGATCGTCACCATTATCGGCGGTTCTTTCCGAAGCAGCCACACGAGCCACGCTAGGATAATTGGACCTTTCGCCTTCTGTAGGCCGACCCTTCTCCGAACGAGAATCGCTCGTGGCTCCAAGCGCACTGCTATTGCCGCTGGCCCCGTTTATCGCTCTAGAGCTTGAATCGTCCTGAACGGCGCTGCTGCTGCTCAAGCTGTTGCTGCTGCTGCTCAAGCTGTTGCTGCTGCTACCGCCACCCGCACCACCGTTGCTGCCACCGCTAGCGCTTGGGTTGGCCTCGTTTCGGGGCTTCCCCTCATTAGGTTCTGTAAGCCTCGCACTCTCTGCCCACCGCCCTACTTTCGACTCTGCTCTCAGGCTTCTGTCCTTGGTCTTCTTGGGGGCAGGCGGGAGCATTCTGTAGTTAGTCGAACCGGTCAAGGTAATGGGCGATGGCGGGAGAGAAGGCTCGAGACTGCCGCGGAGATGTTCAACCTCGAGCCTGCCGGGAGCAAACTCGCCTTCCGGCGCGAACCCTTTCGGTAGAGCCAAAGTTCTCAGCGAAGAGAAATCTCGTTCCGAAGCGGGTGCTAACATTCGCGTGTCTCCGTCGCCACCATCGCGAGAAATCACTCCTTGAAGCATTTTCTCCTCCTCCGATGCCACGCCTGTCTCTCCTACAGAAGAGTGAGTCGACTGTTTTTGGCGACGGGGCGACGGGCTCAACCCACGGGTAGCTCTGGTTGTGCTCGACCATACCCCCCCACCGTTGGCCTTACCCCGAGCCGTTTCCACCCTGACCTTGCCCGCCAGGCACGCCAGGCCTTCGATGACGAGAGCCCTGCGACACATTCCACGGAAACGATTGGGGGGCTCAGATGGCATGAGCAGCACAGGAGACGGGGCGGCCATGCAAACATTTTGGAGCCCAAGTCGTCGTTGGTTCAGGCGTGCATATCCTGGGTACATGTACTACATACCTACAATTTGAGAGAGGGTCGTGCCAAGAGAGCTGCAAGTTTCTCGCACCGGGCCTTCCATTTCACCGTACCTTTGTATTGGATCATTTCGTAATTCCGTCTATCGTAGTTGAGAATCTCTCTAAACCGTTGCCTCCGCCTTTGTTCGGAGACAGGGAACCGTACGCAGCATAGTTTGATAGCAGCATAAGTTCATTGCGCACGATCGGCCAACAAGGGCAGGCGACAACGGTAGGTAAGCCTGCGTGTGCCGAACGTGGGAACCGATTGTGCAGAGTTGTACTGCCATTGCTTTCGTGCTGCTAGGACAACTCGTGCCGATGTGCACAGATTCGGCATCTGGTATGAAAAAACACCATGCAATTCATGAACACACCATACCAATCACCGCTGATTCCCCTTTACACAAGCACTCGCTACAGCTCGTAGCACTAGCCTACCTCGCCTAACAGGACGAGCCAATGTCATCACCCATGATATCACCATTCGCGCACACCCCCCGAACCTGGCAGCCGGATCATTCCTGTCCCCATAGCCGCCCCTCTTCTCGTCACCCTCGCGAAAATAGCCGTGTAGAGCGCGCCGCCTCGTCCGCGCTGACGCGATACCTGCATCCATTTGGAGATGGTTGATGCCGGTAGTGACACGTACTCCGTTCAAAACATCGCGACCCCGCCGCCGGCAACCGAACGATAAACATTCCCGCCTACAGGAAATATATTTGAAGGGCTACTCGAAGGCCGTCGAAGGAAGCATGAGAGGGATCTGAACCCAGCCCGCCACTCAGTGTCAAGGCAGCACCGGACGTGGCTTGGGAAACCTACTCTTTGGATGCCTATTGCAAGGATCCGGGCTAACCGAGTCCGTTCGCGCAGACCAGGTCGACCGCCTGAAAGTTGAGAGGGCACACCTGGCAGGGCCTGGGAGAGGCAACGGGCGCTGCGAGCGAGTTCCTTCACTGCCTCATCCTGCTTTTCCGTATCGGGAGGGGCTGTGTTCTCCTCCAGCTTGTCAATTCGACGGCTGTGCGACACACCAGCAGAACGGGAAGGGTTGGCATGTTAACACGACACTAACTTTCTACCGAAGGTACACTTACTGTTAGAACTTCAGAGTTCCTACAACCAACAACACTTCCACCCCACCCTAAAATAAAACCTCCACATTCCGTTGGTTTGTCGACAAAGGCAATAAGCCGTAAGGGTTGTCCAAAACAATAATGTGATAGCGCGCTCTGTAAGCAAGTGCAGTTCGCTGCAGCACGCACGAACACGCTCCGTGTCACCACAGCGGGGCGTAGAGGTGCAGATCGAGCTCGGACCACCGTCAGCTTGTAGTAGCCGCCGTGCATCTTGGATCCAGTCATATCACCGATCGCTTGTTTAGTTCAGCACCGCCATTGAGCTCTTTAGATCCGGCGCGGCTGCGATTGATTGCAACGCTCTCATACAGTACTGTGTACCATGGGATGCAGCATGTTGGTAGCGACGCCCAGCGGAAATCGAGTTCCATGTCACCGCTGTGGGTGAGCCCACCGCAGGAACGCGTTGCAATCGCTCTATCATCGCGAGTCGAACGGCCTCGACATGATTTGCCAGGGGCCTTCATCATTGCATCCTGGCTCACATCCGCAGAAGAGCGCGTCGACACGACACAATCTTAACACACGCTTGGATATCACGGCGCAAAAGATACGACGGTCGGGGGCTGCCAGATCATCTGCCGTCCGCAACTAAGAAGTGCCCGGCACTAAAAGCTCATACAAATGCGCAAGCTGAGATCCACGACCAGGCATGTGGAAAAGGACCGGGACTCACCTAAGGCTAGTAAGAGCGGCCGTGAGCTCGTGAAGCCCCAGCTCGACTTTGACCCTGAACAGAGCGGTGTCGTCTTCGCCAGTGGGCAAGCTGAGTGCATTCTCCTGGAGCCGGAATCGGCTTTCTGCATCCCAGCTCTTGCTCAACGATTTTTTCTCATGCTCTCCGTACTCCACGTAGCTTGGCCTCGGCGTCTCAGACATGGCGCCCTCAGCAGTGTCGAGCCCTGTGCGTGCGTTGGGCGCGGCGCGGTTGGGGGCGCGGTTTGAGGGTGCTTCGTGCGCGAAATGGTGGGGTAAGATTCACGGAGCCCCCTGCTCGACTCGACTCGTTGGGCTGGCAGCGGTGGGGCAACAGCACACCGAGCACTGCTGTTGTCACACAGCACACGGGAGAGAGCGACAAGATGAGCAAAAGGCGCAAGTCAAGCAGTAGGTGAGAACCGTGGTAGTTTCTTCCTTTGTCGGCTGCGTCGACCATGCGCGCACGCCCCTCGTGGGTATCCACTGCTGTACTGCTGTACGCTGTACGCTCCGTTCAATGTCTTTCGAAGGGGAAGGATGCGGACCTGTTTTTTCGCTTGAGAGGTGTACTATAATACAAATGTGATGGCAACCGCAGGCTACCAAGAGACTTGGCAGTACGTCTGTTGCAGCTTGAAGCAGAAATATCATGCATACCTGATAGCGAGTGTTTGCCTTGGCAAATGATTTATTCCAGGGCCTTAGATGCTGCTGTAGGTCTACTGCTGCTGTAGGCAGCAAAGGGCACTCGTGCTGAAATACTTAACTTCCAAGACACCAAGTACACCATTACGGCCGGTAGCTTTCACAGGGTTTTTCGATTAAGATTTGTACATGTTAGAGAAAGCAGACAATCGTACCCTACCTTACATGTGTAGTATATGGACGAATGTTGACGTCGTGCGAGGAGATAGGGAGTGTGGGTCAGAGTTACAATTTGCGGTCTTGTTTCGACCCTGGTCAGGATTTAAGGGCCCCCAGAACGGGGGGTTTTGACGCTGGCTCTTTTCTCATACTTTAATCCAACATAATAAAGAAAACAACCTTCCCGCAGGAGGTACCTGGTAATTAGTACTGTTATCAGTAAAGGACACCATGAAGAGGCGTCGTGCGTGCTGGCACGTTCAGGTTTGCTACTGGAGCTGAAATATCGAAGGTTGCAGCAGTCTCTGAAAACAGTCCGAAATCTGCGCCGGAACCAAGCGGCATCCAATATTTGTCACAGCCGTGCACACCGCCACGGACCGTAAACCCCTCAACGGAGGGTTGTCCGCAGTAGCTCGTGGCATGAGCTCCTGCTGTAAGCGCACAGTTCAGGAGATTGGAGTCCGCGGCGGTGTGCACGGCTGTGACAAATGTTGGATGCCGCTTGGTTCCGGCGCAGATTTCGGACTGTTTTCAGAGACTGCTGCAACCTTCGATATTTCAGCCCTTGTAGCAAACCTGAACGTGCCAGCACGCACGACGCCTCTTCATGGTGTCCTCTACTGATAACAGTGCTAATTACCAGGTACCTGTCAACACAGACCTTATTTGAACGCCTGCCGTTTTGGCTCTTTGACTTGAAATTAGAATTGGGCGATTTTTTGTCTTGATTTCAAAGGGGGCGTGCGGAGGTAGACGCGTGAAATGTATGTTTTTAGCAGCCTCTACTGTCGCCCTGTGCAGGATTCAACGATTTCTGTTTTTGGCGATGCCTTCCGACTGGTCTTGTGTGTCTGTTGTACAGTTTCTGGTGCTCTCGCGTATGTTTTCAAAATTAGTCAACATCGAACTTGCTGCTCTGGGGGCCCTTAAGATATTTGCCCGAGCAGCAGCAGCTTTCCGAAGGCGTGAGGTGCAAGATGCAAACTGCAGCGCCGCGATGGACCGCCTTCGCGAGATTAATAAGTTTGTGAGGAAATAGAACAGGGAGGGGGGACGCGGACCCTATTCCCCAACCCTAACCCTAACCCTAACCCAACTTCCTCGATTGCATGCTTTTTTCCAACATGGTTCTTCTAGTGGAAAGACCCTGCGAAGGCTACTGGGTACTGCTGTAGCCCGCTACAACCGTACAGGCGCTACAGAGTTGGAATACCAACTTAGTCGCTGTCGTGCTGCCCTTTCCACCCAAGGCACGAGGCTAATTGTAAGGGAGTATGTCATGTGGTGTCGTGCTACAGTACAATATGGTGCATGGTCGTGCTGCCGTGGACTTACATGGAAAGGATGCGCGCGCGCCAGCAAAGCCGCAGGCGGGGAACGGTCCTGAGAACGGTGCCGATGCGTCTAACAAGGCGTTACATTTGTTGGTGCCCTGTCGGAGAGTCGGGTTGATGATTGGTAGATGTCATGATTTTCGGTTCTGTGTGTTTCATGGCAGACATCGCGGCGGGGGGGGCTTCGACGAAGACGAGGATGCGTACTTGGTGCCCTCTGACTGGGAAGATGACGATGATGACGAGGACTGGAACGCCGGTGGTACCTCAGGCAGGCGGGCGAGGGATCTACAGAAGAACCTCACAGCGGTGAGCTCAAACACAAACCACCGTTGTGCAGTGTCGCTTCGCGAAGGATTGCCTAGCGTAATGCCTTAGTGCTGCTACCGGTGTGCGGTTGAAACGGTTTGCTCTTTTCCAAAGAATTCGTACCGCACGTGACGAGAAGAACGAACATCCCACTAGCCCGTCCACCCGACCAACAAATGGATAGATTGGTAGATACTGCGATTTGGACCAATAGAACCGACGTGCATGTCGTTGCCCAGCTCGGCAACCGATAAATGTAAGCGCAAGTAATCGTCTCTTGTCGAAATCTAACCCTAACCTTCATCCTAAATGCCCAACCCCAGCTTGTACCCCATGTGCACCAGTTTTATTGAACACACGTGTCTGGCTGGGCTTTAACCCCCGGCCGCAAAACTACCCCTTTCAATGATGCTGCGCAAACAGTCTCGAGGGGCAAAAGGTGCTGCTGCTAGCTCCAGCGGCAAAGGCAAGACGGCCAGCAAGCAGCAACAAAAGCAGCAACAACGCGCTGGCGCCGCAAACACGGACGACGACGACGACGACGATGAGGACGGCAATGATTCCATGCTCATGAACCTCAAGGACTGCAGGGACATGCAGCTCAAGCCGCAGCACACCGACCGTCCCATCTGGGTGCTCCCCGACGGGCACATCTACCTCGAGGCCTCCTCGCCGTATTACCACCAGGTACCTAACCGCGCAACCTCACAGGCAACGCATTTACGACGCAAGTTCCATGGTTCGATGTACAGTGGGTGTCTAAAATATGGCGGTGTTGGGGAAGCTGATAGTGACCGCCTTATATGGAGCAGCCGCCTTATTCAATGCGTAAGCAACTTGATTGTTCCGTTTATGCCGCATATATTTCACCCGCCTTATAATAGAGAGCGACCGCCTTATTCGAGGACCCCTTTTGTACTTTGCATTTCCGCTCGATTGACCGTGACAAGTTGCGATCGCCAACCCGACCATGTTTTTTTCTCGTTTCTGCCCCTGTTTCGTTACACAACGCTTCCTGGGTCTTGCTCATCTGTCCAGGCGTATGACTTCTTGGTTGCGATCGCGGAACCCGTGTCTCGGCCGGAGTTCGTGCACGAGTACAAGCTGACCCCCTACTCCTTGTATGCTGCGGTCGCTGTGTCCATCGACACCGACAGCATCGTCAAGGTGCTCAACAGGTTGTCAAAGGTAGGTGTGCTGCAACGTGGGACGAGACTTGTTGGAATGGGATGTGAGCGCGTTTTCCCTGTCGATTGCGGTAGGCGTGTCAGAGGCCGGTATACAGAATTACATCGACGTGTGGAATCACCACGCGCTCCAGAGTTGCGTCTTGATATGTTTGGCCTAGGACGGAGGAATGCTCGGCCTGATGCTACGCACTGAAACAGTTACGTCAGAGTTGCATGCCTCTTGTGTCATTCCCTGTGTCAGCTGATCCCTTCATGCTTGATTTATGAATATGTACTGTGATGATCTTTTGCGGCACCATGAACGCTTCACGGTTTTCTGTGGCACGTACGTACGCTTCTCTTCCCGTGTGTTTTGCGGTTCTCAATTAATTCGTGGACGTGTGTGATACAGACTCCCGTCCCTGACAGCGTGGAGACGTTCATCAGGGCGTGTACGGTGAGCTACGGCAAGGCCAAGCTCGTCCTCAAGCACAACAAGCACTACATAGAGTCTCCATTTCCAGAGGTACTTCGAGAGCTGCTCAAGAATCCAACGGTGAGGCATGAAAGTAGCGTGCGTGCTGCGCTTCGAATAGAGGATTGGTATTCGTACGAGCTGGAAAAGGCCTACGGTACTGCCAGCGATTGTTGGAGCTGCCAATGAACAGTAACGGGAGTGGAACTATTATATTGTTCACTTCGTTGGGGGGAAAAGGGCTGATGTTTATTCTGGCTACAACGCCTCCATATGTTTGATGCTTGGCTTGGGGTATTATCGAGCACTGGTGACGTCATCTGCATGCACAACAAGTTCTGCAACGCTCGTATTTACGGGCACTCACTAGCCGTTTCTCCTTTTCTACTCCACTTTTCCCACACTTGGCGGGCATATGCCCCTTTTGTGATGCCTTCTCCCGTGTCCACAACCTACGCTATTTGCGATCTGCAGCAAGAAAAAAAAACCACCGCGTCACCGCTGTCGCTTTGATAGGTAAGCCAAGCCCGTCTCGGCGAAGAGGAAGAGGAGGAGGTTGCGCCGCCACCAAAAACAGGCGGGACGAACAAGACAGCCGCGGCGGGGGGTGCCGCGGCAAGTGGTGCGGGGTCAGCAGCAACGGCAGCAGCAGCAGCTGCAGGGGGGGCGCGTGGTGGTGGCGGGGGCGCCAGGGGGGGGGCGGCTGGCGATGGATTCACGTTGACGGATGCCCCGCAAGAGATGGACGTGAACCTGGAGTACAAGGAGCTGGCCCGCGAGGGGGATGGGGACGATGCTGACCCGGATGTGATGATGGGCACGCAGCCGGGTGGAGCGCTGAAGAACGTGGCGTTTCGGGTGAAAAACAGGTGAGACCTGACCGTGGGGCAGTACGTAGTACGTGTGGTCAAAGAACTTGGCATGTGGGGTGCGGGTGGTTCCTGTACAATTCTTTTGGTGTGTTTGTTGGTAGAAACGTTCCCGACGACGTCCCTACTCCAACAATATTACAATCGGTATGCTTGAGTATTTCGTCATTGAGGTACCAAAAGGACCGATGCCGATGCCCCATGCCGATGACACGGAAGGGATTGCGACGCGAGCGATACGCCAATGCTTCGGCCATACCCTGCACGCATACGCTAAAGCTTCTCGAAAATATTCCCTCCTTCGGCATCGTGGAACTCTCTATTTTTGCGGGCGTGCAGTGAGGTGGAGCACGTGAAGAAGGCGGCGAACGACATGGAGTACCCTCTGATGGAGGAGTACGACTTCCGGAACGACACCTTGAACCCTCCTCTTAAGATCGACCTCAAGGCCAACACTCGCATCAGGGCCTACCAGGAGAAGTCCTTGAGCAAGATGTTTGGAAACGGAAGGGCTCGCTCAGGTTGGTCCTTTATGCTTTGCTGGTGTCGTTTTGAGGGGTTGTCGCACTCTTGATTGAATCAGCCGTTTGCACTCTTTTGTGGAATCGGCAGCGTCTCCTTGGAGCAAACATGGAGAGATGTTGATTCCGTGCAAAACATGAGCCCGATGTGATGTGGTCTGCAACTCATTCTGTGTTTTCATGTTGACTCTTGTTCCGCCGTTGTTGCCGCCGCTGTGGCTGCTGTCTCGACAGGCATCATTGTGTTGCCGTGTGGAGCAGGCAAGACGTTGACTGGGGTGACCGCCGCGTCTACCATCAAGAAGAGCTGCCTCGTGCTCTGCACCAGCGGCGTCAGTGTGTTACAGTGGAAGTACCAGTTTCAGGTTTGTCAGTCGGAGGCATTTTTTGTGTTTCTTCTTCAAGGTTGCTCATTTGATTTCTGTGTTGTGTCATCCGGCGAAGTCCTACTTGCTCCGGTATGTGGTAAACGTGACTATTATAGGCTATTGTATTCGGAGATTGTTGCGCCGCAAACGAAGGGATGATCCGCCGTCGCATCCTGTGTTGACTCTGCCGCGCATTGATGCGGTGTGGACTATTCCGTGTCTTCGTGATACTTTCTGCAGTTGTGGACGGACATCGCGGAGAAGGACATCTCCTGCTTCACTTCCGACATCAAGGAAGCCATCAACGAAGAGGTGTGACACAAGGTTTTCTGAACAAAACAAGATGTTGCGTCCAAAGTATACTTCTGGGAGCCGCCATTGTTTGAGCCACAAAGCGCGCCCTCGTTCGCGTGTTTTATACCATCACGTTTCTACGGACCCCACGCACTACCGACACAGAGGGGCCGGGCCCCTTGCCTGAAGCACGCACTATTGGCAATAGCGTCTCTCGCCCTCCCGAAAGACGCTTACTTCTATAAGCATCTGTTCTTCGCGAGACGCAGCAACTAATGCACTGTCTTCGTTTCGTTTCGCAAAGGCCGGCGTGCTGATCACGACTTACAGCATGATCAGCTTCGCGGGACAGCGTTCGGAGATCGCCAAGAAGATCATTGACACCATCACCAAGCGCGAGTGGGGTTTCATGCTACTCGACGAGGTACCCACAATCATGTGTAAAACGAATTGTAGTGTATATGCACTTGCCCACCAGACCTGTCGCTTTGCCCTACTTCCGTTTACCTTTCGTGCGTGTGTATCATATTCGGTAGTGTTTAAGAGCAGAGCAAGTAGCTGCGCAGGCCTAGTTTTTGTGAGCAGTGCCCGGTAGCGTTGGCGGCCTACATGGCACCATCTTTTTCGTAGTCTTACTTCGGCAACGTTGAAGGCATGCACCGCAGAGGATGCTCTTCTGTCAGCGAGGCTTCCCCATCTGGTAGGAATGGAAGCTGCCGGCGACGGGTGCAACGTGTATGGGGCGTCAAAAACCGATCATCCGAAATATTTTCCCTGCGTTCTGTGTGTACAGAGACACGTTGTGTGTACGCTTGCCATATAGCTGCAAGCAGAATGTACATCTTCCGGTCAGGGTGTTGCGTTTTTTTGTTTCTGGGATTGTTATGAAACATGCCTGAGACGGATCGTTTATTGTAGTGTCTTCTGGCGGATTTTGGACCCCCGCGCGCACTGTCCGTCACCTGTTGACCCGTTTTGCTCCCTTCCACTCTTGGTCGCCGCGCAATCTGCCATTTTTCTTGCACATCGCGGGAAAATTTCCAAGGTGCACGTGGTTCCGGCACGCATGTTCCGGAAAGTGCTGAGCGTGTGCAACGCCCACTGCAAGCTGGGGCTGACCGCTACCCTCGTGCGAGAGGACGACTTGATCTCCGACCTCAACTTCCTCATCGGGCCCAAGCTCTACGAGGCCAACTGGATGGATCTAACCCAGGTGTGTCAATGGTGTTGTGACCGATGTTGCTGTCGCCGCGCTCGTGTTGCTTTTTCTGCTATCATTGTAGTTGTGTGGATGACTTCAGTGTTTGGCGGATGTGAAGATGATGCGTGATCGTGTGCCGCGGTTGCCATAGAATGTACGACGGATCTTTTCTCGGGCCTGGACCACTGTTTCGTCGATACCCTTACCCGTACGTGTGCGTGTTGTGTGCTGGCTACAGAGTGGATACCTCGCGAACGTGCAGTGCGTGGAGGCTTGGTGCCCCATGACGGCGGAGTTCTACTCCGAGTACCTCAAGCCTGGGGTCACCGCTCGACAGAAGCAGCTGCTGTACATCATGAACCCCAACAAGTTCAGGCGAGGCATCCGTTTGGCTCTGACACAGTTTCAAGTTGTAGCCAATCATAACCTCCAACTCGTTGAGGTCGGGCAAGACAACCATCCGACTCCTCTATCGCGTCATAGAAAGGGGTGTGATACATGCAAACGTGCGAGAAAATGAACCCCAACGCAATGACTTCCGGCGAGACATGCGTTCGGCTCCTCCGCAAGTAGCTATTCACTTGAAATGGCACCGACGGCAGAAATAGCGTGCAGCTTGGCGATATGTCGACTCAGTGATTCACACATTAGCCTTAGGTGCTGTATCCCGAGCAGGCGTGACTGACTCTGTGCTAAATAGAGTGCTCAGTCTAGAAGCAGTACCATTTGGTGTCTCACTCTGTCTAGACTATCGCTTTCGCGATGGCGTGTTTGTGTGGTGGTTGCGGGCATGTTCTCCCGTATTTTCTTTCTTTCCAGGACTTGCGAGTACTTGGTGCGGACCCACATGGAGAGGAACGACAAGGTTATCATCTTCGGAGACAACGTGTTCTCCCTCAAAAAGGTAGACGGAAAGAGGTAGCGTACTGTCATGTGCTGAAATTGGAAACACGTCTCCGATTACACGAACGACACTTACACACACTTTTTGGAGTACATGATTTCAGGTATTGTCAGCATTTTCTCCCCGTCCCTTCCCTAAGCCAGAAAGGGCCATGTGCACGTGGCGTTTGACACAAGACTTGCGTGATTTGGTTGGTAGAACTGTGTTCCAAAGCAGGTGCTCACATTCGTTCGAGGTAGACAGACCAAACTTCGGAGCAAGGCTATGCGATCGTTTCACGTAGTGCTGTATTTGTCGAAGCATCCACGGGGCAGTTGCGTAGAATCCCCACTATCCGGAAGAGGTGAGTACAGTGGGAAACGAAAAACCGCGAAGGTTTGGAACGTGGATTGCTTTCAAAAATCTCAGACGTGATTCTTGGCAGGAAGCTTGCGCTTCATGTGACTCTGGCGACGCCTATCTCCTCACGGTACCGTGGTTTGTACTCGGGATTAAAGTTCCGTCGTTGTTCTTCGCAGCTTGAGCCCGTCTCGTGATAACACCCGCCGGCGTTCGTTACCCTCCTCTCGTTGACAGTTCGCCACGATCCTACAAATCCCGTTCATCTACGGCGCTACGCCAGAGAGCGAACGATCGCGTATTCTGGGGACGTTTCGGGTGAATCCCCTGGTGAACTGCATCGGCCTATCCAAGGTGGGAGACACGTCGATCGACATCCCGGAGGCGAACGTCATCATCCAGGTATGTTTTGAGAATGGAAGTACGATTGGCGAACGCGGTAGTTCTGCTGCTCTACGTCCTTCTTCCTCGGATGACACTTCGCCGTGATAGAGCTCTTTGTTGTTGAATTGTTGTCCGTGTTGCTACCGAGTTCGCGGTACCTACGATATCATATCGGGCTGGTGACTCGCACTTTTCGTACGTGCGTCGAGAGAAGGCACAAGAAGCGTTTGTCCGCTGTGTTGCTTGCACTTCGAGACAATAACACTTACCATCGAACCATCGATGCCGCTTCTTTTTTCTGTGTCGCAGATCTCGAGCCACTTCGGTAGCCGTAGGCAGGAGGCTCAACGGTTGGGGCGGATTTTACGACCGAAGGTAAGAATCGCCTCCATTTGGTAGCGGCTGCGTAGATCCTTGTTGATGCGGCAATGTTTGAGGAAACATGTGCGTTTAGCTTCTACAGGTTGGCACCTCTCCTGTGTTGTCTGTCTTACCATTGCTGTCAAGTATTTATTTTCTACGATTCTCGACCGATTCATGGGAAGCCGATGTATTCTGTCGGTCGATTGAAACTACAATTTTTGGCCTTTGGACGATGTTCGAACACGTGTCTTGTACACAAAGGTCAGCACACGGTGGCCCAATCATCCCTCCAGCCGTCGTTGGCTCCCAATGGGTCGACGTGCCAACTCTCTGTTTCTCTTTTGCGCACCTCGTAGGGACATTGGCGAATCCGACCGGGGCTGGATGTCACTCCGTCCACCCGACCAAAAGAATGAAAAGTTAATTTTACTCTATGATAGATTATCTTGCTAGATTGACACCGTTTTTGGCCTTGTCGGCCTCTTCACGTCATTTCCACCATGCTGGTATTCGTGCAGTCCAACGTCGACGGTGGTTTCAACGCGTTCTTCTACACGCTGGTCAGCACAGACACGTCGGAGATGTACTACTCGTCCAAGCGGCAGCAGTACCTCGTTGACCAGGGCTACACCTTCAAGGTACTCGACCTTTCCACAGCCTACTGTAGATCGACCCTGACGCTTATACTATCGCATGCGGAAGTCCCCAATCCTACCCCCAACACTTAGGTTCCTTTTCGGTCAGGGCAACACCGTCGGGGAATGCGCATGTTTTCCTTTTGACCGGGACTGTGCACACCAATTCCCCGCTCATCGACCAAGTCAGTCCCACTCAAGGGCCAGTTCGGGGTGTACCCACAACACTCGCTCGTCTATTTGTAGGTTTGCGACGTTTTATAGAGCCTTCGAGGTCAGGGCAGAGGATGTGTGACTCAAGAGGTTTTCGAAATGCAACGATTGGTCGGAGTATGTATCAGCCACCAGAAACAAAAAGATGTATCGGGAGAAACACGGAAAAACAAGAGTGACCGGAAACTACCCATAAGCAGCACGACGTTTTCGACGGACTATAACGACGAGCAGCGATGCACGTGTCCCAACGAATTTGAACCAGGCCAACGCCAACCATGTAGGCTAGCCCTACGTAGGCTTGGCCTGAGTTTGAATCCGGACCAGCATGAATGCGACAATGCATTCGAGCAATGCTGTGACCCGTGTACATGCCGCCACGCTTCTGCGTACGCTTCTGCAGGTGGTGACGGACCTCGCAAATGCGTCGGATCGGTCGCAAAGCAAGCTCCCAGACCGCAAGTCTGAGCTCCGGGTTCTGCAGGAAACGCTCATGGCCAAGACGGACCAGGAAGAGAAGGACGAGAAGAAGATGCTAGATAGGGATATGGACGACATCGGAGAGGGATCTGCAAGGGGCACGGTAAGCTTTGAAATGAATCCGTGACCTCGGGAAATAGTCCCAAAGAAACGGTTGATGGTGTATGAATGACGTCTCCACGCTTGGCGCGCTGTGAGCTGACGAACCGGAAAGTCGGGAGACAATGCGAACACCGAAGACCACGTTTCCCCACGAACAACACGTTCAAAGAATATAAACCAAGAGTCATGAAAAGGCAAGTGTATACTTCGGGTACAACACGATACGTAGGGACGACGTCGGTAAGGGGTTTATGTGCCGCGCTTTTTAACAAGAACACTTGCCTTATTTATGCTAATCAGATGGTCTCCACTTCTCTCAATTCCTATTTGTTGACAACCACTCCATGTCGAGCAATGTGTTCACTCCACTTCGAGATGGACATACCGTAAATAACGCGATCGTTTCGAACTTATTTTTACGTTTCATGGGCTGTCCAGGTGATGCGACGGAAGGGTAACTTGGGAGCGCTTTCGGGAGCGGACGGGTCAAGGTACATGGAGTACGACTCGAGGCCACCGCCAAAGAAACACCCCTTGTTCAAGTCGAGATACGTCAAGATGTGAATCTGTCCATCTGTCTGATTTTGGTTGTTTCTCTGGTGGTTGCTACGAGAACCCCCCTATGTTCAAGCCGTGATGCGCCCGTTTCTCAGATGGGCCGCTTCGCTTGTTGGGTAAAAAGCGCGTGATTAGTCGGCTGAATCGCCCGTTATGCGTCTGATGGCGGGCTGGATCGCCTCCGTTCACTTGCTGTCTACTTATGTTTCTGTGTCGTCCACCTTTGCCTGTGTGCAGTGTTCTAGCGGGTAGACTTCTGAGGGTGTGATAGTGTTGGCAGCAGTGGGGCACACATAAAGCTCCCGTGGCACGCCAAACGTGACCCCGTGTTATGATTCTCCGATTTGTCAAAAGGGGTAGTACTGCGTTTGACTGTGTGTAACGGATAGACACAACGCGAGACACCCCACCTGCAGGAGAAATACCGAAAAGATGCGGAATTTACAGTTGCTCTTGGGGGAATACCGTACTCCGGCAAGCACCGGCGAAAAAAATTTGGGCGTTGCCGTTGCACGAGGTCTCCTGCATCTTTCGATTGTGTGGTGGCGACGACGAACGCTCCGAGGGGACAACAACATGGGCGTTCGACTGTAGGTATATCTCGAATGGGTAGTCTTTCTGTGCGTGTATTTATTTTTCCTTAATGGATTGATGAAGAAGACTTCGAAGAATCTGCATAGGACATCCATCGTGTACTGGTCAGGGGTACCTGGGCGGTACCATTGACTATTTTTTCTGAAGTCTGGCGGTACAGCAGTACAGTAGGGGTTTCAATGGCGCAATACACACGTGCGAGGATAATGACGAATGACAACGCGCGAGGATAATATGGAAAAACCGAGACGTCGATGATCTGGGCACCCGGAAAACGTGGGATATGTTGAGCTGCTGTTTGCCTGCTACAGCTACATTGTAGCCTACTATATATGTAGGAATCAAACGCATGATTCATTGTCATTCGTCATCATCATCATTCTCAAAAATCGGACAACTCGAGTCGCACGCAGAGCATGGTAATACTGATGGCGATAGGACGACCTGCCCATTCAATCCAATATGCTTTAGCAATGGTACGCAAGCACTACTAGACAGATGAGCCATGGTGTGTTCTGGATGGAAGCGGGGAAGCATCTGAATGGATAGAAAAAAGGAACTTGCCGGATTCGAGGAAGAATGTTGATGCCCTGCTGTGCTTCTTTTTTCATGTCCTCCCTGCCTACTCTGCCTTGTTGGGTACCTTGATCTCCCTTTTGCTGTTTTGCTTTTATTTAGATGGCTGTCTGCCCATCTGCCGCCTCTTTGTTCTGTTGCCTCCACTTCCATGCCCTGGTGCGTAGTGCCTGATGCTGGTACGGCACCCTTTCATTTTTTTAGGCGGGTGTGGGAAGCATTTATTTATTTATTTATTTATTTATTTTTCATCGGTTTCCTAGGGGGCTCCTTTTCTCGACCGGTCGGTGCGGTATATATAGCTGTTCTTTTCTTTTTATCATGTTTTTTTATCCGAGTGGTTTGTACTCTATTCTTGTTTTGTTTTCCCGCGGCGTCGTATGTGCCGGGTTTTGCGACCACGGGCTCCCCATTTTTGTGGACTATAGAGCTAATGTGAGAGAAACAACAACAACAACAACAACAACAAACGTGTGCATGTGCGCATACCATTTTGGACCCGACCAGACTGACGTCATTTCGTCATTTCATTCGTCAGCCGATTAGCGCGTCGAGAGGGCGGCGTGGTTGGGCCAATCAGCTCCGACGGAACTGTGGACCTTATCCCGCCGCCCTTCACACAGTTTACAGTCAGTCTCGTCTGTGCGCGCTTCAGCTGCTCCCAGTGTGGTGCGAACGCGTTACTCAAGTTCCGACCCCTGTCCGGGGTTGTGCTGCGCTCCCTTCTAGTCGCCTTGGGTGCCGTGAAGGCCTGCTAGAATCGAGGGCATACCGGAAGCTTTTGTTTGGTATTTCCATACGATCGCACGCCAGTTCTTGTCAACAGGACGCCAACCCCCATCCATCAAGCTGGAGCAGCGGGGTATGTAGCTCCTCCCGTGATACAAGGCACGCCAGCACACATCTACCACACTCGGAGCTATAGCTTTGAGATTTATCGCGGTACGGAGTCAAAGGGGTGCTACTGCTGTACCTCAGTGCACACGGCACCCCCGCGGCGTCGAGGTTGGTGGCGGGTCGTACACCTGGCCTTCGCCATGCCTGACGTTGTCGAAGCCACGTGGGTCGCGTTGGTTCTTGCCATCTCCTGCACGGGTAGTGCGATGGGAAGGGCTGGTTCAACGCCGACTCTCTTGTGAGCAATTGATTGTATGTCCGCGTGATTTTAGTCCGCACCGATTTGCTTGACAGAGCTGACGTTCGCAGTGGTTCTGTGTTTCGATAAACAGAACATGGATACCGACGGGTACAGATGTACAGCTGATTTTTGTTAGTAGAATGCTGTGCAATCTCATCTACTTGGCTACTCTTTTTATCTTGTAGCACACGCGTGCGACTGCCTGATGTCGACAAAATATGGAGTGGCGATGTTTACTCGTCGCCCGTCGGACGTTGCAAATGTGTCGACTGTTGTTTACGCCATCTGTGCCAGCAAGTCAGCAACTGCTGTCGCCGTTCTGCTATCGCTTTGGGGACCTGCTCGAGGTTTGTAACTACACTTTCCTGTTTCTCATTGTTCCACATTTTCGTGACCTGCACATCATTTGTTGTTTGCATGTGTTTTCGCTCAACCCAGTTGCGGAGCAGTGTCTCTTCGTGTGCCATCACATTGTCTCTTCGTGTGCCAATCATATCGACAGTTGCAGCAGCGAACGGGAGTTGACTATGGGTGTATTGGCGGTATGCCCATACGCGTATGTCCATACGTGACGGCGTGTATAGTCAAATCTATAGGAACTATAATTGTCTAGCTCATGAAGCATCGGCTCCTTCCCTCTGCCATTTTGTTTTCGCAGTGTGAGCCCACCGGCAGCTCCGGCGTCGTGCCCAAGGACAACAGTCGCTGCCGATGCACTTGGCAGCAGCACCAGCAGCGTCGGCGGCATCAGCAGCAGCGCACAGAGGGCCTGGTTTGATCCCACCAACGCGATGCCACCTCACACCTGGAAGATCTCTCGCTCACCTGAGGTAACGTACCTTAGTGCAATATGGCATGTGTGTACGACGGTGGCTGTTGGGGCTCATTGATTGCACATCTAGAAGCAAATAGCAATACTATGATCGTGGTGGCTCGCCCCCCACAGCAGTGCTTTTCTTTCTAGGATGAGGCAAAATCGTCTTTGGTAGAAGGCTTCCCTTCGGGAATTTGGTGTCTGGCCTCCCGCGGGCGGCGCAAGAGGACATGGCCACGGTCATTGCGGTTGTATCGTTGTACTCTATCTCAACCTTCGGTAGTGCAACTGTAATGGCATAAACCGATCTCGCATTCATTTTCTTGGGGATTTTTTTGTTCTCACGGCGACTCTTCGCGTGCGCTAGCGACGTCATGTAGATCCTACTGCTGTAACACAGACTGCTGTGTTCTTGAACTAAATACGTTCTTTACAAACGGGTATATACACGGTCATCGCCCGGAGGTTTCTCCGCGGAATCTCTGTGATTAGTGGGGATTATTACATTTCCTCGTGAAATACCTCGGGGTGTAGTCGGGAATTGAAACCTGTGTAGTTGCCTTTTTGTGGTGTTGCCCGCTGCGTAGCAGTCGGCGAGGTGAGTCCCGGGCACATACGATAGGGCGCCAACCAGCCTTTTGCGTGCCTCTCACAAACAAGAGCGGCAACAGATCTTCTGATGGCCCATGCTCGTCATGCGCACTGCTGCCTCTGTAACTCTGTGTTGGTTGATCCCGCCGACTTCGGTTGATCACACTCTTGGTGTACGGCTTTTCGACATTTGGTTCGGTGACCGTCCTTTGCGCGAAACACGTCCCCGCGAAATGGAGTCAGCGACGGCGACTGTACGTACCGATTGAACGTTAACGTTCCACGGGTGCCTGGCGGTCCTCGGGTGTGTGCGGTAATATGATACCGACGACCCTCTTGCGTGCCCCTGAGAATGAACCATGAGAAGGGGCTCGCTGCCGCGAGCCTAAGTTGGGCCGAAGCACGAATAACGTTGAATTGGCACATGTACATACATCTGGCGGAAGAACAACGAAGTATTTTTCAAGCAAATTTTTCACAGTTTGGTCACACGAAAGTCTGCATAGATTACAGCAGTTGCAATTTTATGGAACATGCTTAGAAAAATAAAATGTTTCAGGTGAAAATCTTCCATATCGTTGTCTCACTTGGTGAATGAACCCCGGTGACACGAATACTGCGTTCCAAACGCAGGTGAAAATGAAACCAGATCTATCTGCCAAGGGGTTTTCGGCCTTGAATGCGTTTTTTTTTGCGGGTTTGAGCAAGATCGCCTACGCTTCGGAGGATGAGGCGAGGGGACTTCTGGTGGGAAACTCCACTGAGCGAGGGCTTGGGTTCGACCGCTTTCACTGGTTTGAGGTGGGTGGTGGGATGTGTGTCACGAAGGCACACCCGTTAGACTGACAGGGAAATCTTGTATTTCGTTTTTACCGTTCTAGCAAAATGGACGACATTCGTCATCCACTCATTCGTTTCGGTATTTTCCCTGCAGCTGATGCAACCTGCTCATGTGCGTTCTTCTATTGTTCGCAACGACGTAAGGGAATATGCAGACAAACACAGGAAGAATTTAGGCTCGACGATGCGAGGAGTGGGGGTTTCGTAACAGCCAGGGGTCATGACATACCCCGTGTGCCCCGATGACTCTAACTAACCCATCCTGTACCCGGGTTGCAGACCCCACAAATAGCGTGTTTTTTTCGTCACAAAGTAATGATGGTACGGAGCCCCTTGCGGCTTCGTTTCCCATCGGGACCAGCAGTCATTCCTCATCAACGCTGGCTGCAGTTGCGATCCAAATTTTGCCCCACCCCTGAAAAGACTCTCTGAGGTGTCCTCTTCACGTTGACACTTTTGAAAGCTTGTTTGAAACTCTACCGACGTGGACACAGCGCTGAAGTTCCAGTGTGAGGTGGTATCTCCGGAGAAGTCCAAACAAAGTTGGAGGTAGACACGTTGGGCATATTTGATCGACATACAGGCGATAGGAGTGCTTCACGGGAGCGACCCTCAGTTGTACCTATGCCTATGTAGTCCACTCTGGCGAAGTCTCGAGCGAGTTCGTCCGCTCTTCGAAGGTGGACAGCGTGAAGTTTGGTGCTGAGAGCTGCGCAACGGGCTCGAAGCAGCAGCCCTTTCACTTTTCGTCGCACGGTTCTTGCAAATGTCTGCGCGTGTAGAACACCACGTGCTTGAGATATCCTGCTGGTTTCACAGCACGTAGCCATCTGTTCTAGGAGCCCCAGCGGCGACAAAGGTATGCACCAGATGGTGTCGCATGTCAGCAAATCCCTTGGGGTTCACGCGGGGTACCATCGATGTTCGCGGAGCCCCCATGAATATTGTTTTCTCGTTTTGCGGGACCGCAACCCGGGTGTTGTCACCGACAGCAGTACAACGCACCTCATGATCAACATGAAAACGCGACAAACAGTGGATCCAACGACAGGTGCCCCTAACGAACAGTCGAACTGTGCCCAGTTCTTCGCCGTTTCGAATTTTACATTTTTGGAGTTTCAGAGCCGTACAAGTAAAACGGTTTGAACGGTTGCGTGATTAAAGTATTACGAGGTGAAGGTCGAAACCCAACTCTTCTCAGAGTACAAGCTTCATCGCAACGTAGTCGCGTCACGGTGAGTACATCTCGCAATATTTATGTTTCGCTGGCATCACATTTTTCTCGAAACACACAAGCACCCGCCGCGCCTCGTCGCATGTGTCGAAAAAAGGGAGGGGAGGAGGCAAGAAAAAACCCGTTCGGCAACCTACACGATACAGACGCCTTTGTCGCGGCCAGCGATGACATCCTCGCCGTCGTATTTCGGGGCACCATGGGCGTCGCCGATTGGTACACCAACGCCAAGGTCAAGCCCAAAAAATGTCCTCAGGAGTGGAGGGTGCCACCGCCGGGGGGCACCGTGCATACGGTGAGATTTTGGGTACATTCGGTGAGGTTGAGTCCATGAATGTCCAAGTTGTGAACGTTTGTGTGTGAAATATGTGCTTTCAGGCTCTATCCGCCAAAACACAAACCAGCCGAGGGTTTGCGTTTGTGCCTTAGGGCTCTACGGCAAGGGCAGGTTTTGTTGATGCGTTCGGCCATGCAAGACAAGCTGCACAATCTAACACTGGACCTGGCCTGTCAACGCATGGTCCTAGAACAAAAGGCATTGCTGATTTTGCCTGAACATCAGTACGTAAAGTTGTTCAAAAAGTACCCTTTAAGTTGTTCAAGAAGTACCCTTTCTTGGTACTCTTTGCCTCGACTCACGTTGCTTGGATCTCTCGGAGTCCAAGCGAAACGGGTAAATTTGACTGGGATACATTCTGTGGAATATGATTGGATACGGGAAAGGTCATCTGAATCGACAGCCGAAGTTCCTTGGCAGAAAGTGTGATGTGATAAGACAGCATCAAAGGCACTGTTTCGAACACCTGCTTCTAGTGCTCTACGGACGAAAAAGCTTTCAGGACGTAACAAATGCTCGATGCGTTTTCGTTTTTATGTGTTTGGTGATCACTAGGGGTTTGATGATGCGGTGAGCACTGTCTGGTTCTCTACCCCCAGCGGTCAACCCACCGGTATGTACCAGACCATCATGGACCTATACAACGAAAAGGGGAAGAACCGCAAGCTTTTTTTTACGGGACATTCGCTTGGTGGTGCCCTGGCAACAAATGCTGCCGCCCGTGTGGCCTTCATCGACGACTTGGACATCGCAGGCATCTACACTATCGGTAGCCCTAGGTGAGGCCTTTGCCAACTCCAAGTATCTGAGACATTCTTTGGCACGAGGATCTTATGTGCTGTGCTTTCGATGAGAGATGTGAGGAGAATCAGTTGCGACACTTTGGAGAAGCTGCGTCATCGCTCGCCCTCTAGGGCTGTTTTTCGTTCGACGACTTAGACATGCGGGATATCCTGCTATCAAATTTCCGGAACCCAAACTATGAGTATCATGTCGTTGAATACCACGCCCGTGCTTTTGCTTGGTTGTATCACGTGTTTATTGTCCTCGTTAGAATAGTGGTGCGTCCAGAAACCCCCATCCTATGCAGAAGTACGCCTTGTGCAACGAATTTCTCCTTGGTGCTAATTTCGCGTTTCGTGCTGCAGTGCTACTTGATGTTGCCCTTTCGTTGAATATTTTCCCCCCAAATCGTATCCATCCTTTTCTTGTTGTGTGTAACAAACTCCAATACCTTGCAGGTTGTTCAACCGGGCTGCGGGCAGGCACTTCGACGGCCGGCCGAACGGCGGCAAAACCCTCAAAGAAAAGTACTTCCGGTGTAGGAACAACAAGGACCCCGTGCCGACCGTTCCAAAAAGCCCCTATGTCCACGTGGGCACGGAGATTTACATCGACAAATGGTGAGTGCCGCGTCCGAGGTTTCGGAAGACGGTCTAGGCAATCGATGGAGTATGCATTGTGGTGGGAGGCTCGTTTGCAGCACTGATCTGTTTTCGTTTCATTACGCACTTAATAAACAATTGGGCCACGTCCCATTTCATTCAAGTTGTCCACGAAGAGTGAAAGTATTTTCAGGTATTCGGCAGTCTTGACTAGAGGTTGCGTCTGCCGTCTTTTTCACACTTTTCCTCGTCGCTCCCACCGTTCAACTTGACAGATGAAGATTAGGGGGGTTAAACGTTTGGCGTTGGTATTGGAGTTGTCCCCTCCGGATTTGTCTGTGATGTAACGCTGCGTATCGCAAACATTTCCAGCAGCACCGAGGTCGACCAGCTTGATAAGTCGATACAAGGCTTCTTCCCACCTCCCCGTACCCGGTGCATGTGTCCGTTCTCGGCGCCCCCTGGCCTGCAAGGCCGTTCTCTGGGCCTTGCCAAAAAGGGTGTAAGATGCATTTTTGAACCTACACACGTGGGGACTAGGTCGCCCTTGTTTTTTTCGTGATGAGTGAGTGTTTTTTACACACGTGGGGACTAGGTCGCCCTTGTTTTTTTCGTGATGAGTGAGTGTTTTTTGGTCGATTTCTTCTATGATAGTGAAGCCCAACATTTCCTCCTGTTTATCGGTTCAGTTCATATTTTTCTCAACAATAATGGCGAAATTTTCTGGCCGCTGATGATGTGCGTCTAGATGATCAAGTCGGAGATGCTTGTATTGTCACATACGATCCAAAACCAATCTCGCCGTCTTGTAGGGAATATCTTCGCTCACCTTGGTGTTCGGACGAGAGGATTTTCCATGCGGAGATGTTGGGCAACAGTTGCATGCAATGAGTGAAAATGCACGCCAGTATTGCATTTCCGTTTCCACCGCTTACTTCAACATCCTTCGATGCAGCGATTGTGTGACTCCACCTGCAAATGTAAACGCTGAGCAGCGTGTTTGCTCAGGAATGAGTTCACCATACGTGCGACGCTGCCACTGCTCTTCACCATCAAAATACTTGCAATTCTTTGTGTTCGCCGCCGCCAACGTTTGCGCGATTTCCTGCACGTTAGCGGGACGATATCTATGGCAAGCATGGCGGACCGAATTTTAGACCAGCTTCTCTGGTGGTTGAGGTTCGAGTACATCCGCGGCATCGATGACCACTCCACGTCGGAATACATCCGGCTGTTCAAGCAGGTGCACTTTGGTTGCTCTCTGCAATAGTACCTCGTGTCCTTGTACTCAAGTTCAGGCCGTACGGTTCCCCTTGTATTTGTGAACGGCGTGAGGTACTGTCATGAACGTTCAGCAGGACGCAACACACACCGATGCATTTTGCAGGAAGTAGAGTGCAGGTTGCTCTCATGGTCCATTGGAGAAATCGCCCGTGAAGGAGTTTTCCAGAGTGTCAACCTCTAGTCGTGTCACCACGCTTGTCGCGTAATTTCACACAGACACGCCACCACCCCGCGAATTGCCGTATCACAGATCGTCCTCAACTCCAGGGTCCCGCTCATGGACAAAGCTGCCAGTGTCGTAATGGATGCGCTGGGCGACCTCGTTCTCAAGGTGACAAGAAAACACTGCACGCACGGTTGCGTTTGGGTTTGTTCAGCGGTGGCGTGTTGCAAGTTGGCTCTCGTTTTAGGGTGTTACCGTGAAAACGAAAACGATCATCGGTATTTCTGAGTTGCCCATTGGGCGACATCGCTCCCCAGGCGACGCAAGACTGTCTATGTTCCCAGTGTTCCAACTTGGTGCGTGGTTGAGGATTTCTTTGGAATGCGAATTGCTGATTGCGCCTTGATTTACGTTTCTAGCATTTGGCTTCTCGTGTGCTTGTTCTTATTTTCACTATCTCTGAACGCACGTTTGAACGAATCTCTACTGGTTCATGGTATACTAAAGTGCCCGATATAATACCGCATTTATACGGCCGCCTGCCCTAGAATAGGCCAGTGAAATCCCGTAGCACAGACTGACTATTCAAGTTGTCTCATACTCAGAATAGCGCCGGGTGCTCTTTTTCAGGCTCGTGTTTTCCCTTGGACCATAGCGGTCTCATTTCGCCTCCCCCGCCCTGTACTGGAAATATTATTTTTGACAGATATTGCTCGGCTGTTTCATTCGCACTCCACACCCTTCTTCGATTGCCTTGTCGGTTTCGCCCATGCAGGTCGCTCCCGATGCCGCTGAGAACAATAAAATGTTAGCCGACATGCTCAAGGGTATGAGAAAGAACAAAATGGTCGACGATATGTTAATAGGGGTGGAGAGAAGAGACGGGCTAGTCGACGAAGCCAAGGGACGAGCTAGGGTAGCCTCGCAAGCGATTTAGAACGTACGGACGGGTAGAGGCTCACGGCATCCGCCCGCTCAGGTCGAAGTGCAGCTTGTATATATATATGAATAAATGTTTGAACAATGGAAGGGGCAAAAACTTGTATAGTTGCGTTAGGGAATGGTCCATGGAGGGATACTCCGAGCAGATCAGAGTGATATTTTCGGAACGTTGGGCTGTAGAATTACCATAGGAAGGGCTTATTGCCAAGTCGACTCAGAGTCCTTGAGGAGTCGAGATTTTTTTTTGTTGGCGTGCGGACGAGCGTGAGTAGCAAGGCCAACAGCACATGGCGGTCGCCGGCGTGACGTTTGAATGTTTTTTGTGCTCATGTAAATAGACGGGAAGTCTACGGAACGAATAGCCGAGCATTACTGCAAGTGCTTTGCGAGTCAAAGGAGCTGTCGAGAGCATTGAAAGCGGAGTGTCTCTCTGTCGGGGAGGGAAGAAGGTTATTGTTTATGGAAGTATATATTTACCATATGAGTGGGCAGGCGAAGATTGAGTTTGAAAGGGGGAGGTTGTTAACGGGTCTATGTTTTAGCCCGACTGCAGC
Source organism: Ectocarpus siliculosus (assembly GCA_000310025.1). Lineage (NCBI taxonomy): Eukaryota > Phaeophyceae > Ectocarpales > Ectocarpaceae > Ectocarpus > Ectocarpus siliculosus. Next base: position 3,990,624 of record FN649735.1, read on the forward strand.
AGCAGTGCCAATGAACCGAAAGGATTGTCATATATTCGTGCGTGCGTGGACGGCTAGCGGCGCACCCTCGCAATAGTTGAGCAGGCTGAAAACAATTTGCCCCCCACCCACAGTCATCAAGACGACGACGATATCGGGGATTGCTCCAACCCCGGTTGCAACACCATGCTGTGCGTGCCGAGCGAACGTAGAAGGAGTGATCAGGGCGCTACAACTCCCTGCAGGTGATCCCTTCGAAAGGCCAATTTTTTCCCAATCGATCACAGGCAGGCCCCACCTCGTCTCATTACTTTGGGCAAACGGTGCAGAAGTCCGAGCGGCATGGTCGACGTTGGGCGAAGAAAGTGTTTCTTTAATGAATTGCTGAAGCATCGACCGCGCTACCCGGCTGACTATATTATGGATATTGTGTAATACCCTGGCACGGTGGTGTAGAGGCTGTGTCGTCGACGTTAGTCGAGGTGATGACACGTGCTAGAGGGTAGCCTGGAAGACGAGAGTCCTTCCACGGAGTGGAGAAGATGTAGAGATATTGGAACACTGGCGCTTAGATGGCCAACACAATCCGGAAGGATCACACGAGAGAGTGAGCTACTCGGTTACCAAGCACCACGCAGAGAATACTGCTAGAGTAATTAATTCCTCCGCGTATACATACGCACGTTACATTCGAACCGACATTCGAACCGACACATATGAAACCTACGATATACAAGAGCAGTGCTGCTGAACATTGACTAATACTGGCTATGTGCTAACGTTTCCATAACACTCCCCCCCAATGAAAGTTGCTCTGAATTGTACCAAACTACAGTGATGAATATTAAAGCAAGTACACTCGTTTCCTGCGTAACGTAACTCATTCGTTTCATGCGTTTCAACCACTAATGTACCAAGTGATAATTCATGTTTTACACGTGCTACAATACCTTCAGGCGCTTGCAAAGAGTACCTGCTATTATTTCTTGCATAAACCAAAGCATAATAACTTTCAATCCTACATGGCTGGTTCAACCAGTGATGGTGCGAGGCCGAATGTTGACTACCGAAAGAACACGCTGATTCACACAAACAGAACAGATGCAAAAATACTTCGTAACAAACACACAAACATATAACACGATTACTTGGACTTGTTGCTGATGAAGTCGTTGACGTTGAAGCTCCTGATGATGTCCAGCAGGTGTTTGAGCCGATGCTTGTTAAGATGCTTTGTCCCGATGTCAGCAGGGTTGCTTTCCGTCGGGATGTAATGGATCGATATCCGTCCTTCCGATACTAGCTCTCGGATGTAAAAGAAACGAAGGGCGATATGTTTTGTCCTCGAGCTAAAGGAGCGGTTTCCAAGCGCGTGCAGCGTCGCCGTGTTGTCGCAGTACAGCGGCACTTGCGCAAACTCCTTACCGAACCCTAGCTCAGTTAGCATGTTAGAACAGAACACTGCTTCCTTCAAGGCTAGTGCCGATGCAATCAGCTCTGCCTCCATGGTAGACATGGCAGTTGGACCTTGTATCCCCGACTTAAAACTCACCGGTGCATTGCCTAGCATCGTCAAGTAGCAAGAGGTGGACTTTCCGTTGTCAGGGTTGTTCGCCCAGTTGGAGTCCGAAAAGGTCGCAAGCTTGAAGCCTCCAACCTTGTACGTGATTCTAAAATCCATGGTGCCGGCCAGATAGCGAAGAGTGTGTTTAGCTGCCACCATGTGGATCTTGCTGGGCTTCGCCATTGCACGGGCCAGTTGACCCGTAGCGTACATGATGTCGTAGCGGAGCACTTGAGCGATGTACATCAGGCACCCCACGATGCCCTGATAACGTCGCGTTTCCTCCTCGCCTAGCAGAGTGTCCTCTGGTTGCTTGTTGGAGAGTTCCGAACCGTAGCCAGGCGTGCTGGTTGGTTTGCATTCAGACATCCCGAATCTTTCTAAGATGGACTTGCTGTACGCTTCTTGGGAAACCGTCAGTGTACCTTGGGTGCGGTCCCTCTTAATTTCCATACCCAAGACAAGCTTCACGTCGCCCATGTCTGCCATCTTGAACTTTAAATTTCTCCTTTATCATCAAGATGACATTTGCGTTGTTTCCGGCTAGAAGAAGATCGTCAACGTAGAGCGTCAAGTAGACTTGATCGTCGTCGTGGTCGTACAGGTAGACGCAAGTGTCAGACTTGAGAGGAACGAAACCTATCTCAACAAGGAAAGGGTCGATGGTGTGGAACAAGTTACTGGGGCTTTGGGCCAGCCCGTAGAGGCTCTTCTGTAGCTGCATCACTAGATCACCTCCATCCTTGTCCTTGACCTCGAAGCCAGGTGGCTGTTCGACGAACACGTTCTCCAGGATGTCCGCGTAGAGGAAGGCTGTGGACGCGTCCATTTGATCCAACTCCAGGTTGAATTGCACGGCTATGCACGCTAACATCCGAATGCTCTGTAACCTGCACACCGGAGCGTAGGTGCTGCCGCAGTCCAGGCCAGGCACTTGGTTCCAGCCTTGTGCCACTAGACGCCCCTTGAAGGAGCCGTCTGCCTTACGCTTGAACACCCATTTGGACTTAATCCGCTTCCTCCCTTGGGGAACTGCCTTGCGCGGGACGAGCTTGTACACTTGACGTTCCTTGAGACTCGCGATCTCGCGTTCTGCAGCTGCGTTCCACTGCGGTCCGTCCGGCATGGCCCTTGCGTCTTGGATCGTTCGTGGAACATCCGGTTGGGATGCCCCCATAGCGTACGCATATTCCGTGAAACCAAAGGAGCCGTCCCTATGGGCAACGTCAGGGAACTCCCCTTTCGCGGTAAATGCGTAGGAGATACGACGAAGCTCGCGGATGGTCTTTGAGGTGGGCATGCGCGAACTCGACCTGGTGACAGCAGGTGCCGACGTGGATCCTCGTCCACCACGAGAACCACTTCCACTTGCCGAGCCGCGACCTCCACGTGGCGTGATGCCTCCCTGCGCAGATCCTCCTCGCGAAGATCCACCACGAGCACTTCGGCCACCACGAGACAAACCGCGCCCACGCGCAGATCCACCCCGCGGTACAGCACTAGACGGTGCAGGACCAGAAGGCGATGAACCAAGCGGCGCCGAATCAGGTGACGAACCAGGAGGAGACGCACCGTCATCCGTTTCAAGGGGGTTTACTCCCCCAGGCGAGGCAGGGCTACCTCCCGTAGGTGTACCACCAGAAGTCCTAGACGCGTCGTCGTTGGGAGCAGTTCCTGCAGGACTAACCCCAAGGTCACGTTTGGTTGTCGCACGGATTAGCTCTTGAAGCTCAATCACAGGTATGTCCCCAACGTCATGATCAGGAGAGAGCGAATCAACTGAGTGGTTGAAAGTGTAGTTTCGCACGTCTCTTACCATGTCGTCGTGGTTGTCGTACGTGAACTCCCCGCCGTCGAAGCCACCCTCATCCAACGCAGGTGCAACGGGAGGTGTCTCAATGAAGACAACATTTCGACTCACCCGTACACGTCGCGTCTCAGAGTTGTAGATCCGGTACGACTTGCTGTCCATGCTGTATCCGACAAGGCGTCCTTCCCAAGCACGATGCTCCATCTTCCTGGTGTGGGTCTCTTCGTGCACGAACGCCCTTGATCCTATCACCCGAAGGTGACCAAGGTAGGCATCCTTGCCGTAGAGGGCCGTGTACGGCGTCCCGTTTTGCAGGGCTGCATGAGGAACCCGGTTGCTCAGGTAGACTGCCGTCTGGATCAGCTCCCCCCAAAGGAAGTTCGGTAGAGTTGAGTCAGCGAGCAGACAGCGCACGATATTCAAAATCGTCCGACCCGCACGCTCGTTCGCTCCGATCTGCTGAGGGGTGTTTGGAGAGGCGAACTCCAGCTTGATGCCGATATCTTGACAGTACTGACGGAATTCCGCACTCGTGAATTATGTGCCTTGATCCCCGCGGAGGCAATGAATGCGTTCGCCGGTAGGAACCACGGTCCCTTTGTTGAACAACGCGAGGGAGTCTACAGAACAGGTCTGGTCCTTCATGAGTACTATCTCCGCCCACTTGGTCTGCTGGTCGACGAACTTGGTGGCATACTTGAATCCGCCCAACGCTGTAGGCGTGAAGGGGCCAAGGGTATCGACGGAAACGTGTTGGAAGGGGCGCAAGACGCCGTAGGTGGCCTGCTTTGGATGAGGTTGTTGTGCGCTCTTTCCGAGCGGGCAGACACTGCAGTCCTTCACTTCTCCGGTGTAGTCGACGCCGTTGACCGGTTCTTTCCTTAGAACGTCCAAGCTCTTGCCGTTGATGTGCCCCATGCGCCGGTGCCAGAGACCAGCGGACTCCACCTTCAAGGCGAGGGCTTCAGGGGCGTCTCCGAGGACCGTCGGGCCGCCAGGTTCACCCCCTAACTTCACCTCGATGGAGTAGACGCATTTTCTGGCCGTGGCGTCCACCCCGAGGTTCTGCATCGGGAAAACCACGTCACCCGACTCCAACCTGGGGTTGTCCGGATGAAACATCGTCGCCACCCCCTTTAGCATCGCCAATGTCACACAGAAGAGGTTGGTGCCCAGTCCTGGTACCATGATGACGCGAAAGGAGACGTGCCGGTCGTTTCCTTTGTCATCCGTGACAGCGCCGAAGATAGTCCCCGTCGCAACACCTTTGAGGACATGCTGGCCCGCGGCGACGATCTGGTGTGGAACCCGAAGGTGTTCGACGTCGCGCATATGAGCCCGCAATCCTGGTGTAAGCCCAGGGTCGAGGTAGTTGTCTGTCGCTCCACTGTCCACAACCATCCGGATGGACGAACCGTTGGAGCGAAAAGGAGCAAGCGACAACTCTGCATGAGTCGCCATGAACGCACCGAAGAAGCCTGAAGGCAGTCGGTGGTCCTGCGCACTCGACGTTGATGAGGCAGATGCAGGTGCCGCCTGTGTGGCGGCAGACGCCGCCGAAGGCGGCTGGGAAGAGGCAGACGACGAGGTTGCCTCCTCCAAGGAAGTTCCGAGGGCGTTGAAAGAGAATCCGAACGAAGTAGGCTCTGTCAGAGCCTGTTGCGCCACCGCCGGAGACGATTGCGCCAGGTGAGCACTCCCGATATTTGGGAGTTGCAGAAAGTTGGCATGGCCTGCTGACTGCAGGAGCACCAAGTTCGCCGCCAACCCTTCAAGCTCATTTTGCTTGTCGAAGCTTGATCTTGGCGTGGAGGATGATTGCTTGTCGAAGCTTGATCTTCCACTCGCGAAAACCCGAATGTCCCGCGCATTTCCCGATGGAGTCCAGCATGCGGTGGAGCCCGGAGCTCGAGGATTCCGCCATCACTGAAACCAGGGTCACACGCCGAGCGTTATACGGTTTTCAGCACACGTAAGACGCCTCGATTACCTGCGAAGGTTCGACGCGCCAGAACAAAACGGTGCTATGCTACACAGAGGTAGGCTTGGTGCAGGTCGCAGCTTCGTAGCGTACAACCCACTTCCAGCGGAAGCGATGTAGCGTCCGCTCGGACTACTGCGCTACTACGAGCACAGCTATGACCTACCGCAGGTGGCTAGGCTGCGGTGTTGCGGCGACGAAGTTGCCAACTCCGGCCTCGTCCTGCAGGCACACGGGTCAGATGTACTGCTTAGACTTGCTACGCGTCTTTCGGCGCAGACTTGTGGCTGCTGCACGGATGCAAACAGGCCTGGTCAGATCCTCAACCTACACTCGCACCGGTATGCACAGGGTACGCGTAAGATATCTTGGACAGACGTACCTCGCGTATAGCACAACGCGCAGGTAAATTTACGTGAGCGGATCACGTGGGTGTAGCTGTAGCAGCAGTCGGCTACCAGCTAGCAGTCGTATCCTCAGCCTGCACACGCTACCAAGCTTGGCAACTCAGCACGCGGGAGATATCTTGGACAGACTATACGCCTCGCGAAGGACCACGCGCAGGCGACTTTGGCAGTCAGTTAAGAACACACAGAACACCGAGGACGGCACTCCGCACGCAGAACCAACTACCTGCACAACTCTATTCGCCGACCGAAGTCAACGCCTAGATATTATGCCCCCCGAATTCTTTACACAGTATCGCACCGAAATGTGCAGCCAAGAACCCAGGTGATCAGTCCGGGCCCAATAAGCAAGCGGGTTGACTCAGTGTGACCTCCAGCAGAAAGTAGACTCCGACGGTAGCTCCCCGCGGAGAATACCCAAGCTGGAAGATGTGTGTGTTCTCCACAGTACTCGACACCAGCAGAAGACGCAGTCGCCACAGGCCTCCAGACACACACAGTCGTGGCTCAGAACCTATTATGGATATTGTGTAATACCCTGACACGGTGGTGTAGAGGCTGTGTCGTCGACGTTAGTCGAGGTGATGACACGTGCTAGAGGGTAGCCTGGAAGACGAGAGTCCTTCCACGGAGTGGAGAAGATGTAGAGATATTGGAACACTGGCGCTTAGATGGCCAACACAATCCGGAAGGATCACACGAGAGAGTGAGCTACTCGGTTACCAAGCACCACGCAGAGAATACTGCGAGAGTAATTAATTCCTCCGCGTATACATACGCACGTTACATTCGAACCGACATTCGAACCGACACATATGAGATCTACGACATACAAGAGCATTGCTACATTGACTAATACTGGCTATGTGCTAACATTTCCATAACAGACTACGTGCAATATGTCAACGTTATTGCCGAATTCAAGACGGGAACGATGTGACACATTTTTTGTTTGACTGTTTTTTTCTTTTTTATGTGCCATGAACCAAAGGATATGAAGACACCATATATATTCCAATGTATCATGGCAGACGACGCCAGTACCTTGCAGGTGGTACAAAGGAGCGGCTACCGAGAAGCCGACAGAGAATCAAAAATCCTGCGTTGGCGTGTAAGTGATTGCAAAGCCGTCGAACGTCGCCGTTCCGCGGTTACTTCGGAGGTTGGCATGCACTCATGTCTTTGCCACACCCTTCCTACCTGCCAACATTTGTTTTTTGTCTCGTCCTCTTGTATGTAGAGAATTCATCCTACACCAAGCTTGCCTACACCTTACAACTTCCGCCCCCGAAAAAAAAAGGTGTGGGGGCTTCAGTTGAGGCCGTGGCTACCCGCGGGCTGTTATTGTTGGTACAGTTTAGCAGTTGTTGATAACCTCACCGTCGGCATGCGACTTTGCCCGTGACGGGGGTATCTCAACGTATTCCCTGACACTCAAACAGGGAGAATTACGCTCGTGATCTCGAACTACCGCTTGCACAGCTTCCTGGGGTATGGTGGTTCGAACTGAGTGTTGGGCGTGAACATATGTGTGTCATGCGCGATACTTGGTGCATGCCCGCAAAAAAAAATGGGGGTTCCGCGAGACAACACATTGCTACAAATATGTCCATACACAATGTCCCAGCAGTGTGTGCCCACTGCTCCGCCAGAGCCTGCGTACAGCAGTGTGTATTGCGGTTGTCCAAACACATGCTGTGACGTGCTAAGCGGCCGCCTCATCATTCTACTGGCAACAGACGATTAAACTCTGCCGCAGGACCCGCGAAGAACAACAGCAGCATCAAGATGGGAAAAAACGACAAGTTGTGTGCTGCCCCAGCCTGCCCCAAACGGCCATCATTTGCTGCAGCAGGGTCCAAACCGGAGTACTGCTCTGCACATTCGAAAGAGGGGATGGTGGACGTCAGGAACAAGAAGTGCGCCCACCCTGGCTGCACCAAAAACCCTACATTTGGTACGGAAGAGACTTTTACCAGGATTTTCTGTGCTACACACCGCGAGCAAGGAATGGTATCCCTCACCGGTAGGCGCCGCCGGGAGAAAACACCAAGAAGACCGGACAAAAAACCGAGGGCAGATCTTTCACACTCAAGAATTTCTGAACAGTCCAAATCCTCTGCTGATGGTAGGGGGCGCGGCGGATATGAGGGCGGTTTGTCCACGAATCTGGGCGATGGACCCGCCCACCACGATTCTGCCAACGAACGGTGGAGGGATCGCGATCCATCGTTCTCCAAGAAGCAACCGTCCGCGGACCGTTCCACCGAGCCGAAGAAGAAGCGAGCCCGCCGGCCAGAGGACACTCAGCTTGCTAGGCCGTTGGCTACAGCAGCAACAGAGGATGACCAGGCTACGTCCACTGCTGCTGTGGACGCCGGGAGGTGGGTGTCGACGGGGGGGAACCACTGGGTATTTCACCCATGGGGCATGTGACAGCCGGTCGGTGTGGTTCGTCGCCACAAGGTACCAAGTTCAAGTTGACTTACCAGTCATGCCTCGGGTGACGGATGGCTGCAAAGCCGTAGTGTACTGCGCTGTCTACAAAAGTCGGAAGTGGCCGTCGCTAACACGATGGGAACACCAGGACCTTCTCCAGCTGCAGCAGCAGCAGATGATGTCAGCCCGGCGGAAGTTGTTGCTGGATGGTACCAAATTGGGGGTGGGGTATCTCGTTCCCATCGGCACGCCAGGAAGGCAGAGGTGAGTCAAGAACAAAATTCTGTACATGATGTAAAACTTGGCTGCGCGGGCTGTTTGCAGCAATACTGCTGCACGTGTTTAGTCTTTTTCAATACGGCCCTCTCGCGTCGCCAACAAGGCCAAGTAGCTGAAAGTCCCACGTGTGTTGCTCTCTCTCTATCAATGTCTCGAAACAAGCACTCGTGCCAGTGCAAGAGATCTGTGGTAGCTGCGAGATCTAACGCTTTGGTGACCGCCAGTTCAGTCCGTGCGAGCGTCCCGGCGGCTCGGAGCTCAGTTGGAGAATCGGCGGTATTTTGGGGCTACCGGACATGCGATAGCCGACCCGCTTACCCTCCAAGCAGTGGAGGTTCAAGCGGAGGGGGGCAACAAGCTCCATCGGCACACGAGCGGCCGCGTTCTTGGTCTTTGGTGGGACCTGAGCACGGGGTCTGTCCGATGTGGCCTTGATGAGCAAGTCTAAGTCTGTGAGCCCTGTGAGCTGCGTCCACACAGCCCCGAAAATATGGAAGCGGCTGCACGTCGCTGAGGCCAAGAACGCGGCCGCTCGCGTGCCGATGGAGCTTGTTGCCCCCCTCGATTTGAACCTCCGCTGCTTTGCCGCAGGGAACACGTGAACACGAACAACCTTTCCTCGGAAGTAGACTCGTGAGGGAAGGAGATACCAGAAGCAGCACGTTGACCATCCTCCTTGACGACCTCGATGCATGCTCGCATCTACTGTACGAAGCGATCAAAATTGTACCCTGAGAACGAAATCCATGCGTACGTGCCAATCTATCAATTCTGGGCTACTTTTTTATCCACTTGCCAGCAGCTAGAGGCACACACTTGAGTGGGCCTCACCACCATCGTGATGTGTTCTTCCTCGCGTCGCCTTCGCTAACAAACAAAACGTTGTCCTACCGGTAGCATGTAGCAGCAGGCCAGCACGACCACATACAAGCGCGGCAGATAGGTGGCATCGTTGCCCCGAAAGAGCTCGCCTCACGTAAATTGACTGGTCTTCTCTTTCCGTGGACCTGTGCCTGTAAGCTCCACTTTCATTCCTGGAGAATATAAGACGTTTACGTGCCAAAACGCCGAGGCACAATACTTGCCGTTGCCAGCCCTGCGCCGTGTCACCCTTGAGTTTCGGAGGACAGAACGATACATCGGGCGGCTTCGAGTCTGGCCGGGGGGCAAATCCCCCGGCCTGTTTTTCTAACTGCATTTTGACAGCAATGTGATGCTCTCGCTCGGTCCATGCATCCGTCAGGTGACACCAGACGCAAGGGAGAAAGGGTCCCGACCTGTGGCATGGTACAGATGCAACTATCACGGCCTTGCATCGCTGGAAGAAGCCTCCAACGACGCAAGTATATACTTTTCCAATAACGAGAGCGTGTACGGTGGAGGTGTGCCTAGTGTGCCACTGTTTGCGGTGCAGATGTATTTGTTCGGAGTTGGCGGCGCAACATGGTGGGCTCACCATCCGACAAGTATGTGTTGATACGGCCAAATGTTTGACGCTGGCTGGGCACCGCGCTTGGTTCTGTACTGTCGTCATCGTATGAAGGAGCGGATCTGGGAATAGGTATGGGGGCATAGATACAATGGACCGGGACGAAGAGGTCCGTCCGTAGATGAGATGGGTGACGCTTGATGTTTGCTATGTGCTGGTACATTAACTTCTACTAGTTTAGGGCAGGTCAGCACAACTACTATTCAGTAGTATAGTTGGTTGTTTTTTTGTTTCGCGCCGTGAAATTTTGGGGTTCACTATGAACCATTTTGTGTTTGTTTCGTGGTTTTCTTGTCCTCCGTCAGTGGGCCAGCTTCGAGGCTCACATTAAGGTGGTCACCTGGTGTTGGATGCCAAGGAATCAACCGCGTCTATCTACGCTTTTTTTGTCGACCGACCGACGAGCGAACATTCATTTGGTAATCAGCTTTGTTTGGGACATTGGTGTTGCGGGGCTAGTCCCTTGCTTACAAAGACTACAGCGACGGGGGGGAGGCTGTTTAGTGCCGATATGTGCCCAGAGCGTGACTCTCCCAGAAGAGCATTGACCGGCACTATTCCTGGACACCGTCACCATTTTTCAACGGGCCACACTTTATTATTAGTATACAGTTGGCGCCCGCAATTAAGAAACATTTTGGTAAGAAATTGAGGCTCACTTTTTCCCGAAAAATAAGAAAATAGGGTTAAGGCCATTTCTTGAGGTTGTCTTTTTTTATGATCTTTTTCTTTTTTCCTTCTCAAAAAAAGACAACTGGCCGTAGAAGGTCTTCTTACAATGTCTTTTTTCCTCAAAAAAAGATCGCCAGAAAAAGACAACCCGTTTTGGACAGCCCATCCTGTCTTTTTTGGGGGCAGTTTTGGACAAGTGGAGGCTGTCCAAAACTGTTGTCTTTTTTTGGTCACAACCATATCACTCGTACCTAGAAACTTGAATCTCTCGAAGGCCCACCGCAAACTCTAACGGTGGTCACACGAGTTGTGTCATGTTGCTGGCTGGTACAGAGTCGGTGGCACCGGCGGTAGCCAATGTTTTTTCAGTGGGCTGGACCAGGTGGACAACCCGATGTGTGCGGCAAACAAGAGGCAAACAAACCGAGAGAGCCTGGACGCAGCAGCGGTGGGTCATTTTGTGATTTGCTCAAGAAATTTGGATTATTAGAAAAAGCGACAAGAAATCAGAAACGCCGAAACCAAGAAATATCAAAACCAAAATCCAACCTATGAACCGAACCATTGACTTCCTCTCGGACTCACTAGGTATCACTTATCGGGCCAACCCGACGTCTATGCCCAGGTCATATCCCCATACACACAAAAGTCAACGCAAATTGGAGAACAAATTTGGCACTAGACAGATTTTTCTCTTCCCATTGATCCCTCCTCTCTTGAGCGACAGGGTGGGTGGGTGGGAAAATTCGATCAAGTCCCAAACGAAAACTCTTTTCTCTCGCTGCTGCTTTGCTGCACTGCCTTTGCGGGCGATGCAACGTTTTTCCCTTCGAGGTCCTCGGCTTCCCAAGGATCCCAAAAGCTTCTGCCAACCTCTCTCTCTTCTCTGTACCCTGTACATAGCTATACCCCCGTATACCCTTTTTTGTCTCTCGCCGCTCTTTCACGAAATTTCCGGTACGCTTCCACAAACCACGGATTCACGGTTATACCGAATCCTTCGTTTTGTGATTTGCTCAAGAAATTTGGATTATTAGAAAAAGCGACAAGAAATCAGAAACGCCGAAACCAAGAAATATCAAAACCAAAATCCAACCTATGAACCGAACCATTGACTTCCTCTCGGACTCACTAGGTATCACTTATCGGGCCAACCCGACGTCTATGCCCAGGTCATATCCCACTGCGCGGCCCGATATTCGGCGCTCTTGTCCACGCTGTTTCTCCCCTTCAACTAGACGCTAGTGCGCGCGATACATAATTAGCGCCTTCCCCTCCTGCCCTAACGTACGTCATAAAGGCTCCTGACTTCCACCTTCCCGCCCTCTGAATCTGAATAACCGATGCGCCCTGCTTTGCTAGTTGCGTCGCACCACCTATCCTCCCTGAGTGTAGCGCGAAGTGCGTTGGGTTTTCTCCTACTCTTCTCGCCATGTCTCTCAACGCTGTTGTTGCTTCCGACCTCGACACTACTGCCCACCGTCCCTGCTTGACCGACTGCATGAGCGGCGCGGTACTTCCTAACTCTGGGTGCACGTCAAGCAGATTCAGCAAAATCTCGAGCGCCCCCATCTTCTCAGCCATCTGTCCCACTTCCTCGTCCCGCGTTACTCTCTCTCTCGTCACTACCGCGCCTCGCCTTTTTTGGTCCGCTTTTGATGCGCGAAAAGTCACTTCTACTCTGTCTGCCCGCCTTCTTTCGTCCCACGCTAGCCGACACGATCCTTCGAAGAATACAAGGTTCCCCCTCGTACGACAAAAATCGGCGTGTACTAATCCGTTGTGGTAGGCCCACAGCTCAGACGCTCGGCACAGCAAGAAATACGAGAGAGCGATCCCCATCCACGTCACTAGTCTGAAAACATCCGTCAGCGCTCTTTCTCTCCCTGCTATAATCATCGGCACGGTGAGCGGTTGCCTTACCAACTGTTTCGTCTCTGCCCTCGCATGCAGTCTGTCTATTGCGTTCCCAACAGCTGCCACTCTGAAGTGCGACGTGGGCAGCTCCCAGCCTGCGTACAGTTTATGGAAGTACTTGATAGCCGCGAGGTACCCCTTCACCGTTTGGCTCTGGTTCTTATACACTAAGCACCTCGATGCCATAAACACAGTCAGCTCTCTCACTGCGCTATCCACGCCGTCCTCCTCGTACAACCATGGACTCAGATTCGCTTTAGCTCTTTCATCTGTCCACGTGTCCCACTTGCTGTGGTATCCTTTCAGCGTGCTCGCGTTCAGGGAGCCGTGCTCCATTATCCTGAGGAGCCTTTCGCCTTCATCGCTCGTTCCTTTCGTCCCGTGTTCGCTTCCTGTACTTGAACACGTTAGGGTCATTACACCTTCTTTAGTTCTTTTGCCCATCATTCTCGTCTTACTCTTATTACTTCTTTTCTTTACACGCTTGCCATGCGGCTCC
>FN649735.1:4006917-4048085 GCA_000310025.1 Ectocarpus siliculosus
AAAACGCAGGGGGGGGGGACGGGTTGCACGTCGTCAGCCGCCGGCGGGGATATGTCGTGGTCGGCGCGGATCGCGGCGCCAAGGTCTGAGATGTTCCCGAGATACTCGTTGATGTCGGTGTTGGTGTCGGTGATCAGGCGCGTCTTCACCGCTGCTTCTTGACCCATGATTTCCGCCGAATGAAGGCTGAGGTAGTCCCGGGCGTTGGACACAATGCGGCTGATCTCGGCTTTCAACTGTTGCCTGCGGCCGGTCGATGGTTCGCCTGCGGCGTGTGTACCATGGTCCAACACGGCGAAGAACGCTTTCGCGAACGTCTCGAGGTGAACGATGAAGTCGCGTGGCTGCGGGGTCCACCCGGTAGGGAGGGGTGGGGAGAACTTGGCGATATCGACGTTGGCGATGGTCATCAACGAATCGATCATTTCGGCGTCGGGATAGGCCACTTTGCGGAGCAGCTGGGCAATTGCGTTCTTTGACAGCGTGGTGCCAACGAACCACCCACCGCGCAGCAGAAACAGCGTCGCCGCGGGCTCGTCTCCCCATGCCTTCGTGTCGCCTCGAAACCTCTCCTTTTGTACCTGGGTGTTAAGGCCCTGGTTTAACACGTTAATATTTGGGCCCAGAGCCTGTGCTTGCTGGGGCTGTAGCACGAGCTGGCCGCCTAGCGGGAGATTAATAGGCTGGGGCTGGCCTTGCTGCTGGAGGCCGGCAGGGGGGAGGTGGCCAGGCTGCTGCGGCTGCTGCTGATGCTGCTGTTGCTGGTGGAGCTGCTGCTGCTGCTGGTACTGCTGCTGCTGCTGTTGCTGCTGTTGCTGCTGCTGCTGCTGTTGGTACTGCGGGTGCTGCTGCTGCTGTTGCTGCATCCTGAGCTCCAGGTTGCCGAGTCGATCGCTTTGCTCTTTTAGGAGTAGAGACATCTGCAGCAGTAGCTGGACTGGGTTGATGGGGGGAGGTGGGCCTCCCAGCCCGGCTGGCGCGGCTCCGCCCGCATTCTGGTCTCCTCCTGCTGCGGGGGGCGCATTGTTGTTTCCCGCCGCCTGTTGGTTTCCCACCGCCCCTGCTGGCTGGTTTCCTGCTGCTACTGCCTGTCCGCCACCATGGGGAGCTGCCGCTGCTGCTCCTCCTCCGCCGCCGCTGCTCTGTTGTTGGTTAGCTGCGGGCGGTGGTCCGTTGGGAGGCGGCGGTGGTGGCGGTGGAGGTGGCGCTGGCTGCGCTGGCTGCGCTGGCTGCAGCTGCTGGGGGGGACCCTGACCCTGCTGCTGCAGGTTGTTGCCGTTGTTCGTCACTCTGGCGTGTCTAGGACCAAAATTCGATCAAGTCCCAAACGAAAACTCTTTTCTCTCGCTGCTGCTTTGCTGCACTGCCTTTGCGGGCGATGCAACGTTTTTCCCTTCGAGGTCCTCGGCTTCCCAAGGATCCCAAAAGCTTCTGCCAACCTCTCTCTCTTCTCTGTACCCTGTACATAGCTATACCCCCGTATACCCTTTTTTGTCTCTCGCCGCTCTTTCACGAAATTTCCGGTACGCTTCCACAAACCACGGATTCACGGTTATACCGAATCCTTCGTTTTTCGTGTACTGTCAACCTTGCGAACCCAACTTTTGGGCGTCCTATAGCCTCCTGGGCTGTATCAATCATCACACAAGACGAACCATACGCACAGCTCGTGGCGCATGCCTTTATCATCGCTGTTGCTTGAGTGGGTGGCGAGGGAGTACTGGCAAACCAAAGTTGCGACACGGGCAAAAGAGCGAAAAAAGTTGCTTGAAGATGCGGCGGATCATTTTTCCCGCTTGTCCACCACTCTCGCGCTCACAATTTCTGAACGTCCTATAGCCTCCTGGTCTGTGTCAGCCACCACACAAGACGGACCATACACACAGCTCGTGGCGCATACTTTGTCATCGCTGTTGCTAGAGTGGGTGGCGAGGGAGTACCGGTAAACCAAAGTTTTGACTGGGGCACAAGAGCAAAAAAAATGGTTGCTGGCGCGGTGGGCATTTTTTCAGCGTGCTGTCGACTCTCGGCACCTCCATTCCCGTGCCTCCTATCGCCCTGTGGTCTCTGTCAGCCGCCACCCAAGACGGGCCATACACATAGCTCGCGAGGGATAGCTTTACAGTAGGCGCTGCTTCACTCTGTGAGGAGATATCACCGAAAAACCATTTCGGTGGGAAGGTACATGTATGTGTGACAGCAGCCGTTGCAGAGTCTGTTTTTTTTTTGGTCGGTGAAAAAGGATCGAACAACACCGTAAGAAGGGGGTCATCTTTTTTGTAGATCCCTTTCTGGGTAGGTTGTCCGAAAGGGGGGAAAAAAGATCTGCGAAAAAAGAACCGCAAGAAATGGCCTAAGAAACATTGCTCAATCTGAGTCACACAATTAAGAAATATCTCAATAAGAAACACAGCAGCGACCGCTGCCCTACTACAAAAGAAACGAGGGGTTACGGGGGAGTGTGTCGAATAAGAAACAAACCCCACAGCTCTCTCGCTCTTTCCCCCTCTCCCCCTACCCCCCCCCCCTCCCATAGTGCATTATTATTAGTTGTACGCCGAGGGGGGAGTGTTTTTTTTTGCGGCGCCCCCTCCGCCCCCCTGCGGGCTCTGCGCTCTGCTCTGCTGGCGCTAAAGCTCTGATTTTCGTTGTTGGCATGTCAGCGTGCGGGTGAGGCATCATGCGGTGTTCATGCATTTGTTTAGTTTCTGCCCTCACTCATGAGGGGGGTACAAGACCTTGTAGCGATACAAGACGTTGCCGTTGAATACATTTTGCTTCTAGGGAGTGGCCGTATAGAATCTCCTACGGATTCTCCACACGGATTCTTACTTTTGCTCACATGGATTGACATTTCTCAGCACACACAGACCCAACAGCAGTCACCACTTGCTTCAAAGACGCCTACAGGTGTGGTGCGTACAGCCTTCAAGTTCTGGTGACGACCCGACAATCATGGAGGGAGAACTCTGTGGTGATGTGGTGAGAGGTCTGTTTTTTGGTCGAAATCAGGGGGGGGGGGGGGGTATGCCCGTCCAAAAAAATCCGTCGGGCCAACTATGGGGAGCCATAAGAGTCAGCCTAATTGCGGGCGCTAAAATTGGTCGATGAGAGGCACCACCCTAACAACTGTAGTAGTATAATAAACGGTACTGCAACATGTCGTCTTCCCTTTATTCCAAACAGTCAATGAAAGGAGGGCGGGCCTGATACAACACAAATACTCAGCCGTACACGATACAACAAGCACCTGAGCTTAATTTACCGGTTACTCGCCCAGGGATCGTATTGTTTTTCGCGAGACCGTGCAGATCATGAGATGTCCGTCGTGGTGGTGTGACGTGTGACGTGTGATCCATCATGGCCCCGCAGAATTTTTAACATTTGTATGTACGTCGTTTTTGAGGCAGAGATTCACGGTGCCCCAAACAACGCCGGCGAGCTCTGAGCAGGAGCTGCAACACCGCACCCATCACTCTCTCCTCACCTCTCACGCCTCTCGATGGCGTCACCATCATCTGACGGAGACCTCTGGGTGTATCACGAGGTAAAGCTATCGTTGCATCTTGACCACAGCTTTTGGTTGGGGCGTAAGTGAGCTGAGCATCGTAACTGCAACACAAGCCAAGTTACCGTTCGACTTTTATTTCTTGTTGCCTCTGATGTCTACTCGTTGCTCCTGCAGTCTGTTGTACGAATTCGTACGACGATACACACGACGTTACTTCGTTGATTCACGACTTTACGCACGGGCAAGCCAGCGACAGCCACTTTGTCTGGGTCAGTCAACACTGGAATGCAAACTGCCGTTTCTGTGTAGTAGAAATGGTTCGATGCATGTGTCGAGGCATTTTCTACTCCTGTACTGCTCCAGCATGCCTGCTCTTGTTGACGATCAGTTGATGCCGCTGCAGGCCAGGCAAGGAAAGCTCAACGAGAAACTGAGAAAGAAACGACAGGTGCACGCTTATCGAATGTCTGTCGAAGTCTGGCTCGCATGAACCGCGCGGCACGCTCACTTCGAAGTAAGGTTCCCAGTTGAAGGTTGAAGGCAGAGTTTCTTCCAAAGCAGCAGCCTACGGTACGGTATCTCTCCGCTGCTTACATACGCGCTGTTATCCGTGAGTGTCAATCGTCATCGAAGTGATCTGCTGTTTCCATACTCTGCTCCGTGGTACCGGTTGCGGAACATAACGACCCGGTCTCATCTACCGGCCTTCTCGCCTCGAGTCCTGCTTGCTGCTGCTGCTTCTGCTCCAAGTCTATGTAGCACATCAGAAGATTATCAGGTAGCTGTGTGCACACGTGTGGGGATATCTATGTTGCCTTCGGACCGCACAAGCTGTGCGTAAAACTAAGAGCCGTCCATCCCTTCTCTCTTCTTTTCTAATTATCGAAAGCGCGGAAGCTGAATGCGGTGTTTGCTTGTGTGTGCAACAAGCCACATTCCCTAACCGCGAGAAATCCGCACTCCGCGGAGGCTCCAAGTCCAGTGCGGCGCCTGCTTGAACCTACGCTTCGTTTGACGAGCGATCTGAAGCACGGGACATCGTCCTTGGTGCTGCTGGATGGCCTTCTCTTTGGCTCCCTCACAGCCTCGTGGCCTCTCGAAACACGTTCCACACGTGTATTCTGAAGCTTTAGCTTCAGTCTCATCTTTCAATATCCGTGGAACTTTTATTCGCGTAGCCCACCCCTTGCCCGACCCTGTCTCAAATGCCGATCTCGAGCTACAGTGTAAATCTCGTGGCGCCTGGAGTATGGTTCGGTGTGGAATCGCAAACCATGAGCCGTCCCCGAGTTTGAGCAGCTTCCGCCTCCTGTGGCCGGCAAGAGTGGACCTGGACTGTTCCTTGCCCTGTTTCGCCATGAGAACGGCCGGTTGAACAACGATAGAGGGTCCTGCGTGCTGCGCGCCACACTCTTTTTTTATTTATTTTTTTGCGTTTGTTTGTTCTTGAGTGACCATTGTACACATGCGGCTGCTGCTGCGGTTGCTGCTGTTATGCTCGGAATGTGCTGCAATGGTCGTACGGTTATCGTAGTCAGGTTGACAACAGTCTGCTCGTTCGTGTAGCGGTAGCGGTGCGCATCTATCGCGACGGCAAGCAAGCGCATTGAGATAATAGTTCGTCCGTCGTGCTTCTAGTCTACACAGATAGGCGTGTTCTTCTTTGTTGCCACTTCATACCAGAAAAGAAAGAAGGTCTTCACCAACTTACAGCATCTCCTACAGCAGTTCGGAAACGACGACTAGACTATTTTTCCTTTGTCGTGTTTGTTGTTTCTGAGCGCTCATCGGGTGTCGCCGTTCGTTACACGTGTTCAAGCCTGCGGTGGGCCAGAGGGATGAGAGTGGGTGTCTTCTCTACAGTGTAGAGTTCATGCCTTGTCTTCTCGAGTCTCCCTTCCTTTTTAGTCTACCTCTCTCTCTCTCTCTGTTGCATTTTCGCCGTTAGGGTCCCAATAACATCGAACGTCAACGGCAGTCGTTTTGCATCTTGCTGAGTAGGAGGCTACCCGTGTACCCGGTTGCTGCATGTGAGGCGATGGGCGCCGCCTCTTTCCGTCAAGCAATGTACATGGCCCCTACGGTTCGCCGCACATGCAGTGCTGTGTGACAGCTTCCAGCGGTTCAGAGCGGCGACGATGTTTTTCGCCGGTAGGGGCCCAGAACAACGCGAACCGCGACTACTGTTGTTTCATTGTTTTGGGGTCCCCCACTCACCCAACCCACCCATGAATTTTGTTTTTTGTGTTTCCCTGCCGACTAACAACCTCGGCTACTGCAGTGCAAATTTCATGGCGCCTCAAGTACGGTTCCGTAGGGAATTGCAAATCACGACCCCTCCCCGACTTTGAGTATAGCTTCAACCTCCTGCGGCGGATAAGACCGACGTCAAACCCTAGATTTTGTCTGTCTGTGTCGCCATGTGGCCATCCACGAACAGCAAGCAGTTGGAGAGTCACAATAAAGAGGATCTGCTTCGCCACCAAGCAGACAGTTTTTTTTTCGTTTCTTCTACAGCTGGATATGATGGTACCATGTATCGGGTATAGCTGTGGTTGAGCTTGAGGGGTAGGGTCAGTCTACGGTAGCATAATATTCTGTGCGAGGAGTTAATGCCTTCCTCGCGTAACGATGCGCATCTCCCACGGCAAACAGAATGAAGTACGTCATTATGACGCTATTTCTTGTGACTACAAGTTCAAGTTCGCCCGGGCGTTATTGTTCTTACCGGAGAGAGAGACTAAACTTCTACTACAATACGTACCAGTTCGTGTACCCAGGTATGCATGTTGTGAGGTAGTGGGTGCTGCCCCTGCTGTTTGCTGCGGTACATGGAAAGCTTCCGGTGGGTCAGAGCGGCAAGGGGGCCTTGTTTCTTCACTTGTTTCTTAGCTCTGCTCTCCTCTACTTCTTTGTTTCCTGTCGCTGGCGGTCACTCTTTTTTTATCGCCCTTCGTTCTTGCTTGCAAGAAACTGTGAGGATGTAAACTGGCTGAGTCTGGCTGTTTCTTAGGGTCCCCCGCCCACCCACGACCCACCTGTCGGTTTGATTCGTGGTCTCCAATTTTTTCAGCAGTAGTTAGTTGTCTAGTCAGGACATGCGCTACTACTGCTGCTGCGTCCGTCCATGGGTGGGTGCAACAGAAGAGCCCCGGGGACTGGTGGCCTTCTGACCTGATCGCAGAGAGAGGTTCCTGCCACTACCACAATACGACTCTTACTGAATGTCCATGACGGGGAACGCGTACTACCTCGCATAGCGTATTGCAGCAAGCGGGGGGTCCTGGACTATAATCTGTCGTTGACTTGCGGACCCTTCTTCGGGTCAATATCATTTTCGTGTAACTTGTTTGGGTAAGTTAGCCTGTGACCACGGCGGGGATCGACCGCGTCATTTGTCAGACTATCATACATAGTAGTACGGACAGACGAAGAAGGTACTGGGTAGAGAGAGCAGAACGAACGGGATTGTAATTGATTGTGAAGACAAAAAAAATAACGGAACTGCTGGGTTCGTCCATGGATAGTTTTTGCAGCACTTATGAAGTATTAGCGTACAAAACGACTTCTTCATTATGTTTTTTTTTTTTTTCACTTCAGATCAGCGCTCACAGCACTAGTGCCGTTTACTCCAACCCGTGGTCACACAGAAGAGCCTCTCTCTACCCTCCCCTCCTGCGGTACTTTGCCTTCGATTTTTAATGAGAGAAGAGTTCAGCACTCTCTTCCCTCTGTGTAGAGGGTGCTCGTTGTTCTTATGCATGGCATGTACTGGCAGTAGTAGGTGACATAATATATCGCATCATCAATATTCACACCTAATAATGTTAGTCCACGACGATGAGGATGTCAAACGATAGGTTTGTTTCGGAAAGCTATCGGTGCCAACGCCGCCCGGCCTCGATTTCTGCTGTGGAGTAATCGAGCTTTGAAAATTAAATGTTTGTGGTACTTGGATATGAGTCCGATCTGTGCATCCTCTGTGGGGGATACGCGTATGGGAAGTATGGGTGTGAGGGTATGCATGCGGTTGTGGTCCAAGTGTGGGGCCCCCGGGAGCACACGGCGGTGTGCTCCTGGCACTTGCCTGAGGGGCTTGCGTGACGAATACATACAATACATGGTCCTTTTTCATCTGCTGTTCCTGGGATAACACAGTCCTCAGTCTCAACACCACAGACCGCTGAGGGCGGCAGTGCACTAACATTAAAAATTGTTCAGGGGGTGTGATATCTTATGCCATCTACTCTGTGTATAGAACTCTTTGTCGTGCTCGGTGGGCGAGCGTGTCGCGTTGTGCGCCCTCGACTTTATTTACGGCTAAAAAACTGGAAAGCTTCAGACAGGCAACGCGACGATACTCGTCGAGTTGCTATCACAATAAGCACATGCCAGCCTCTCTCTGTTCAAGCGCGTGCGCTGCAGTGGCTGCTACTGTTGATGCTCCGGCCTCGGCCGCTCATCATACCCCTTGTCCATCTCACCCTCGGTTCTCAAAGCAGAGACGTCGCAAATCATATTCCCGCCCGCCCCCATGCGCAGGGCATGAATGGCTCGCAATCACACACGAACACACACGTGCCCCATCCGCACAGCATACGCAAGAGCATCCCGTCATACTCGCATACCCAGAAAAACATGCAGTTTATTGCTTCCTCATCTTGCGCCACCTCCCGTGTCCAAACACCAACAACCCCCCGGATGAACCCGTGGTAAGTCCACCGTTTTCTCCGTCCCTGTGCTACTGCTGTGGTAGGATTTTCCATTGCAGAAACGAATGTTGCGCCTCATTCGGCTGCGCAAGAGCCCAACGACCTTCTGGCCGAAGCCAAGCCTGTGGTTTTCTTCCTCTACCCTCTACCCTGTAGACTACTCACCGATTTCGTTGACACTCACTGCGTTTGCACTGACTCTCTTGGAGGCTATTGCCTACTTGTTGGCTGTTCGACCTTAAGGGATCCGTTGGTCTAACTGCAGCACATCCTAGATGGCCTCCTCCCTAACAAACGTGTTGTTCTTAGATGAGCATACCGAATTTTGTGTCATGACTGCTGTCTCACATCGGTCGAACTGCTGCTGCTACCGCTACCGCTGCTGCTGCTGCTGCTGCTGCTGCTGCTGCTGCTGCTGCTGCAGAAGCAAATGTCTAGCCTCTGCGGTCAGCACTGTATCAACAACTTGGTTCAGGCGGCAAGCTATTCCGCCGCAGACCTGGCGGACATCGCCCTCGAGCTCGACGACCAGGAGAGGCAGCACATGCTGGCTGCGGGCTCCGACACCCCGGACGCGTTGAAGTACGTACGCTTGTTGGTTTGTTTCAGCCCAGCAAACAGAGTTATGTACTTGTGGTAGCAGCGTAGACGGGGAAGATTTAAGCAATGCACGAGAGACGTGGATGATGACTTCCTCAAACATCGGAGGTGTATCATGCAAGATTATGTATGGCTGGTACTATTTTTTTTTTTTCGCAGTATAAGGGTCGGCAGAGCCATGCGCCCCGGACGCAAAGTGTGGGAATAAGAAATGGTGTAGAGGGGGGGCAGTACATGCCGGGCCGAGCCCATGGGGTGTTGGCGTGCCGCAGACGTCAGTTTCGTGCACCTGTTACTCCACATCCAGCTTCGGGTGAAAGACATCTCTTCGGAGTTGGGAAGCCCTTGGGTCGAAGTAGCGCGGCAAGACCTTCCACGGAATATTGCGGTTTGACTCTAGCAGTAGTTTTGTTCTCCGAGCCCCCCTGTCGAGTTTTCCTGCGTGGAAAAGCGAGCGCGATCGCTACCCTCTTCGCGAAGTACAGTTTCTTTTTATGCCTTGCGGTAATGTAGGCAATACCAATTCCCCACATGCGTGGGAAATAGAAGGCGGCCAGTCAGTCTCGCTCACCGGTCAACACCGACCCGTGCATATCAAAAGTGTCAGGTATTTTTCGTCCAAGAGCGTGGATGTACGCACCGCACACACTAGCGCCTCCGCTGTTGAAGTTCAACCCGGCACGCTGTTTGTCGACTGACTGCAAATCTAACCCTAACCCATCTGGTGCCGGTGCGGGAAGGTTTTTGGCGGAAGAATCTGGAAACGTGGACGCCGCAGGAAATTTCTCTATTCAGGTGTGTTGGGCCGGTACGGACAGTAGAAGGTTCTGAGTAGAGACCGGAACGATTTGTAAGGTGAAGACAACAACAACGACAACAACAACAAGCTACACTGGTAGATTCTTCCTGTCATTTCCCTAATAAGGGCACGTGGCACAGCTTTAGAGCTGATTCTCCGCGAGAGTCGAAGGAGCTACGGTCTTGACTAGCGAGAGTTGTGTTTTTCGCCATGTAACGCTGTTTACATTCTGGCCTCACTCCGAGCCGTGCAATTACTGCGGCAAGCGTTTAGTGTTCCGCCAGTTCTGGTCCTGCCGTGATTGTGGTGGTTGAGCAACCCAGACACGTACCCCATAGACGAGTGTCAGAGGGAAGTGCCCGACTTATCGTCCCTTACCGGTGGTTTACCCTCTTAGACAAGACTACCTACCCCGTCCCAATATCCACGCTCAGAGACGTTCCGGCTTTTTTCTTATCACAGGTACTAAACCTTGATTAATATGGTTAGAGCCTATTTACCCTCGTAGCCAAGAGCGCCCATCCCATCCACCACGCTTGGATGCACTTCTTTTTTTTCTTTGTTACATACCGCAGGTCCTAAACACGGCCCTGAAGCGACTGTACGGGGCGTACCTTGTATCGGCGGGCAGCGAGAGCGTCGGAAAGCTCAGCACCACGGGGTGAGAAGAGATAGGACAAGAGCAGCCAAGCATCGAGCGTGGGATGGGAGGGGGAGGCGTGGTAGTGGAGGGCGGGTTAGGGGGGGTGAAGAGTCGGCTTTGAGGGGAAGTGACAGCAAATGACATGCTTTCCTCTCGCCGCTAGGGTAGAAGTAGCCCCAGCACGGTGTTTGATGACGTCTTCTTTGAGGGATTTCAACGGGCGTGAAATCGCTTAAGTCGTCGAGCCGGCAATACTATTCTGATGTGTTACGGTTCGTGTACAACCGATTCGGTGAGCTTGTTGGTGCTTTGGGCGAGACAGGAGTCGGCGCTCTAGAGGCACCCACGGAATATGTTCAAGTGTTTTCCCTTGTCTTCACGGAGGTACTTGAGCATTACATTGCCGCCAGGGTTGGCCGAAACAAAAAGATTATTCGGTGGTGGTTCGATCTTTAGAGGTGGTATTGTTGTTCTTGTGAAGTGAAGAACCGCTCTGAATTTCAATCGCGTACACCCCGTGTCCGCTTTCTTCACTTCAAATAGACCGGTTGGTTTTGCGGTGAGTTTCTATTCACAACATTTTCGCTGTCTCCTCTTGCGTACGTACGTGAGCAGATACGATGTCGAGGACGCCTTCGTTTTGAACCGACACGCGCATTGGGTGGCCGTGCGCTCTATCGGAGGGGCATATTGGGACCTCAACTCCATGCTGGACAATCCAAGTAAGAGAAATGCTGGATAGCCTTATGTGAGAGGATTGCTGGATAGTCTTATGTGAGAGGACTGCTGGATAACCCAAGTAAGAGGATTGCTGGATAGTCTTATGTGAGAGGATTGCTGGAAAATCCAAGTAAGAGAAATGCTGGGTAGTCTTGCGTGAGAGGACTGCTGGATAACCCAAGTAAGAGAAATGATTGATAGTCTTACGTAAGAGAAATGCTGGATTGTCTCATGTGAGAGGATTGCTGGATACTCCAAGTGAGAGAAACGAAGACCAACCACTCCCCCCTCGCTGATGGACGTCTACGGCTACATAATGCTCGACTGCTGTTTCGCCCCGAGACTTTACATGCACCACCATCTCAACGGACCGTGTTGTAGTCGCTTTGGAACACTCGTGTAGGGAAAGACTTGAAGGGGCACCCACCCTCTCAGAGCGAATTGGTTGGCGTGGGTATTTTGGCTTTTCCACAGCAACAATAGAAATGATGCGGGGCTTGTATTGGGCACACACACGACCCCCCCCCCCCCACTTCGACGGGTACGCCTTCTCTCGTCTCGTGGAAACCCTTGCAGCGCGAATCACGACCTTCGCTCTGGAAGCTTACCTGCACCAGCTGCGAGAAGACGGGTACTCGGTCTTCGTTGTAAGGGGGGACGATCTGCCGCCTCCAGCCACGGAGCCCCGCGAGGGATCGAGGGACTGCTGGTACCGCGTAAAGGACTTGCTCGAGGTGTCAAGAGGAGGTATGAGACGGTGCTAGAAGAGATGCAGGGGGGGGGGTGATGTGTGATATATTTGGTGTTCCCTGCAATTGCGTAACGTTCTGCCGCGTCATGATGCGTCTCGACGAGTCTGTTGGCTGTTGTTTCTCGAACGTTCCCACAATCAACGGCGAGTGAAGTCACGCCGTCGCACTGAAAGTCAGTTTTTTTTGTTGTTTCATGCCTTTTTGTTATTGCTTCCGCTGTCATTGAGAAGACTGCAACCACATTTGCCCCTTGCGCCTTGTTTTCCGCATTGGTTGTTGTTGTTGTTGTTGTCTTCACATTCAAAACCGTTCCGTTCTTTCTGCCCGTACCTTCTTCTGTCCGTACTAGTCCGCATTGCTTACGCGACAATAGAAGGATAGATAGCGCACAGAAACAAACTTCCCCATCTGTTTTGCGGAATCTTATCCTTAGGCGTCATCAGAAAACACTACCAAACACCCGCGCTGTCTCTTGATTGATGAATGGTATGATGTTGCTGTTGTTAGTCTCTTTTAAATGTTGTTGGATGTTGTTGTTGTTTTGTGTCTTTACCGTAAGAACCACTTCGATCTCTGCTCGAAACCTTTCAACCTCTATAGTGAAGCACAAGGAACTTGCTTTCTCCCTCTCTCTCTCTCTTTCTGCAACACAGGAAAAGGATCTGGCGGCGCATTGAACACGGCGGCCACAGACGTCTGGCTCAACTCCGGTCCGGGGCAGCGCCTAGACGGCGGAACAACCTCCAAGGGTCCGGGAAAAGACGGGCGGGATAGCGGCGGGGCGGGCATGACGTCCGCCGAAGACATGCAGCTCGCGATGGCGATCAGCGCTAGCATGGGCGGTGGGGGGGCTGCTGAGGGGGGGGGCGAGGGGGAGGATGAAATGGCTCGTGCCATCGCGTTGTCGTTGTCGCAAGAAGAGTCAGCGTCGTCATCGCCAGCAGGTGAAAGGAAGGAGGGTCGTGGGGGGGTGGTTGATATTTTTTCATGTCGTTTTATCATCTTGTGGGTCTCTTGTCGCAGGCTGTTTGGTCAAGGTTAGGGAGTTTTCCTTTTTTTCCTGGGGGGGGCACCGCCACATGTTTTTCGCATATGCGGTCAGACCCTTGGGTTGCGTCCGTACACGTAGTAGCTCAGAGCTCCTGTTTCGCCTGCCATGTACATTTTCTTAACGAGGAGTTATCCTCTGTCTGATTTTTCATCCACATTGAACGTAGAGCACCCTTTGTTCCTGTATTTGCTGTTGTACTTACCATGCACTAGTTTTTACATGTACTTACTCCTATCCTTTGTACGGAAATCGGAAGCTCCCGTCTGTTTCTGAATTCTTCGTGTCTACAGTTTTTATCTCCTGTCGTATTTTCGTGTTAAAGAGATGCCATTACTTTTGGTGTTCTGGTCATCGACGTGCCGGCGGTTTGTCGCTTGGAGGTACTTGGCATTGTTTTTTTTTAAGGTCCATGATGAATTTTTTTGCGAATGGTAATGGTTCGTGCATGTTCGAGGTGAAGGCGCACATGTCAGACAGCAACTGAAACGAAGATCGAGTTCTTCTCGCACCTTCGTTCCGAAGGCTGATCCTGCCCTAGCTGATTAATTCACACGTTCTGCCGTATCAGCCGAGACCATGTATCTTTAAAGGACACCGCGTGCCTTCCTACAACGTGTGTGTCCTTACGTGTGGGTGCTTTAGGGAGGAACAAAAGATAGGGGTACGGTAGGGTTTCCCTGTTCTCTGGCGTCGCTCAGACGAGAGGGATTAGGTCGTGTTGAGTCCTGCGGCTGATCTCTGCTTTCGTTGCCGTCGCTGCTGTCACCAGGCTTATACACACCACAACCAGTACCGGAGCTCCAACCCAATGGCCCGGACGTAGTGCGAGTTCAGGTAAGCGGCTGAGAGTGTGTGTCCCCGTACGTTTCTCATTGGAACTGCTTGAAGAGTGGTTCGCCTATTGCAAGTGTAGCACTACTATTCCGCCTCTTGAGGAATTGGCAGCCAAGAATCGAGGTTCGATGTTCAAAATATCGAAGAAAATGTACACGCAGGCAGTTGTGATGTTTTGGTTCAAAGCCCCCTCTATACAACCATTTGATATACTCCTACTAGCCCACAAACGGCGACAGAAACCGAGGCTCTGGACAATGAGAATATCTCCAAGTTTGGCCCTATGAATATTATTCCGATTACATGGCGGAAGCTAGCTGCGGTGTGCTGGCCACCGGTGAGGCGCGCGAGTATGCCCTTGGTTTCTTGCGCGAAGTACTTGTTTTCGAGAGTGGCTTAGCATCTGCCATTCTTGGTAAGGTCTTTGTGCTACCGCGCAACGGTTTCTCCGGTTCTTGACGACAGAAAAAGAAATAAAACTTTTCACGTCGGTGTCACGCCGTCGCTGCGCGTTTTACCACTCTGTCTAAAATATGTCAGTGTACGTTGGGCATGCGTTCCTCACATACACGAACACCGGTGTTACAGGTGACACGAAGCACGCGTACATAATACATAGTATGACCCCACTCCTAAATACCACCGTCGTCTCGTCTGCACCCTCACCGCCGCGAAAAAAAAAAAAAAAATGTTAAAGCTCCGAGTCGGGGGCGGCCAGAGAGTCGTCCACAGCTTCAGACGGTCCGATCCCCTCACGGCGCTTTTTGACGTGGCGGCTCAAGCCCTCGCCAAGGCCGACGGTAAGGCGCTGCCTTCTCCCTTCGACGTGGTAGCGCCAGGAGGACGGGCGCTGCTCAAGGCCGGGGTAGTTGTACCAGGGACCGATGGGGGCGATGTAGCAACAGCAGCGAAGCCGGCGGGGGCGGGTGGGGGGGAGAGTGATGGCGGTGGCCCTACGATAGGGTCGGAACAGCTGGGCGGGGCGAGCGTGATCGTGCGCAGGGCTTAGTTTTTTCAGGGGGTGTTTTTGTTTGGCGTTGCTGTCACTGGGCAGTTCCGTCCGTGTCTTTGCGGCGTCTCTGTGACACCGTCATCGCCGCATGTTTGTTGACAGTTCGGGCATCGCGGGGGTCGAATCACGTGGGCGGATGGCGCAAGACGGCTAAACGAGGTAGGATCCATAACGTGTGCAAGATGTTGTGGCATTGCTGCCGCTGGTCTTTAGGAACACCGGGATCGGAACGCTCGCGAATCATGGCGGACCATAGTCCCAGTTCCAGTTGAAGGGCTCATGGGCGGTGTGTGTCCTCAGGCCCCTTCTGCAACGTGGACGACTCGTTTGTCGGTTGCGTTTTCGGTCCAGAAGGCGAGAACGCGGGGCCTTCGTGTGAGACCTGGAGCTACATTCCCTCTTTGGATCGGATCGGCGCACTACTGTGCCGCTTGGGACATGAAGACCCGCGGCACAAGTACGACGGAGGCTGCGTCCGACACTTATCCCGGCAAAAAAATTAAAAACATGACCCGTTCGGATCAAGCTGGGTTGTGTTGTAGACGGTAGAGATGAGACACTTACTCTTAAATGAGCGAAATAATGGAGGTGTTTGAGCGTTACTTTCTGGGGCTTCCATTGCAAAGAACCAAGTGTGTGGTATGTCTAGGCCTATCGAACGTAGGCCATTCGGTTACCCTTCGAAACTAGCTTCCGTTCTATGGGACGCGTGGGTCATGGTAGTATAGACTCCAAAATCGGCGGGGGTCTGGCTCTTGAATCCTCTCCCCTTCGCATGCAATTCGGCGTGTAGATGACACCATGCTCGCATCCAATCATCGGTCGAGCCAGCCATGTTTCCTATCAGCCAAATCGGCGCATTCATTTTAATCCCTCCTGAGCCCTCCTCCCGTACGCGCTCTCCCACCGCCCCAACATCAACAAAATCACCACTATCACCACTCATCCTCCTCCTCCTCCTCCTCCTCCTCCAAAACCAACAACACGGCATATTTTTGTTCAAAAAACATCACGTCACGATAACAAGCCCTTGCTGGCCCACGGGCGGGGTGCTCTACGCTAGGCCAAAGCTACATGCTGTCGAAAGCCGAAGTTGCTGCGTGTTGCCCGGCCAATCCCCCAACCACAACTCCTGGACGCGAGGATCATGGTCAACCCGAGCCAAAGAAGCTCCAGAACGCCACTGAACCAAGTCGAACTCCATCATCTGAGAGATAAAGCAAGAGCCCGAACAAACAAAGCCGTTGGGGGGAACCAGACATGCCCATTAGAAATAGCGTATGGTCAGCCTGAACGCCAACAACCGCAGCTACGCTCTCATCGCCGCATACCACATCGCCAAGTCACCGCCGTTGCGCCCCTCTGCCCTACCTCCGTAACGTACCAATGGTGTCACAAGATACCACCCCCCCCTTCGCCGATTTTCGAAGCTCGATTCCTCGATGAAGAGGATGCCAAACCACATGATCAAGATCTCGACGAGACGGTTCCAACGCCGTCATTTTGGGGGGCACCGTCACTGTTTTCGCCGCCGAGTAGTCGAGTTTTGAAAATCGTTCCAGGGGGTGTGACATCTTACGTCATGGCAACCTACGGCTTGAATCAGGAAGGGAGCACCGGCCACCTCGCACGCCCACCGCAGCTGTCAAGAGTAGAAAGAGTGCGTCAAGATGCCCCCACAAGGTGGCAGCTACATCGGGCCCGGCCGCGAAAAGGAAGCCCTGACCTGGTGTGTGATAATATTCTAGTGGTACAGCAGAGCCGTTCCCTCTCTACCTCCCAGTCGCTGGGCACACCGCCTCCCTGACGGGACGTTTGTACACAAGGAGACAGCGGTGGACATTACAACGCCATCGACGAAACATCAAGAAGGCGAGAGAGAGAGAGAGAGAGAGAGAGAGAGAATAACAAGCTGACAGACGCCTCACTCTATCCTAGGACACGCGGTATCCCGCCGTCATCGCGGGCGGCTGCTCGGCAGATAAGGACACCCGCCGCGCGGAGAAGTCGCCCGCCCGCACGTCTATGCTGTTGTCTTCCGAGGGGCAACAGCTCCCAACGCTTCCGCCGCCGCCGCCAACAAAGCTCAACGCATCACCGTCCTCACTACCAAGCGGTCTAGGCCCTTCTTTGCTGCTGTCGCCACCGCCGCTGTTGACGCAGCCCTCTTCGAACTGAAGTCCGATCGCGGCCGGCCGGGTGCGGCTCACGTTACCCAGGGGCTGTTGCTGCTGCTGAGGGGAGATCGTCTGTCCTACACCCACCACCGCCTTCCCCCCACTCGCCGCAGCCGGCCGTGCCTCCGTCGCCGTTGCCGTCCTCTCATTATCGCCGTGCCGTTGAACCTCCCGCCCGTCATTGGCCTCTCTGCCTTCCGCTACTGCTGGCGCTGCGGCAATCGCGCCTTCTTCTGTTGGTACTAATTCTGCTGCTGGTCGTATTGTCGCGGCCCCTGCTGCTTCCTTCCCTGCTTCTACTTCCGCTACCGCTGCTGCTGCCGTCCCTCTACAGGCCGCCAGCCACTCGGGCCATTCGTCCGGAGGCAGCTGTTTCCCCTTGACCACACCAGCCACCGCGATCGCCTTCGACGACACCGCCGCGGGCGCGAGAGCGCTCCTTGGTGACGAAGACTTGGAGGAGCACCCACAACCTTTACCGCCAGTCCCCCCGTTGGTCCCTCCCACCCTCGCCCCGGCCGCCTCCGCACGCACACCGCCCCAACCCCCGCAGCCGTCACCGCCCCAGGCACGCACGACTCCCGCCGGCACGACCCCTAGCACGGGGTGGAAAACCAGGTAGTCGTCAGGCTTCGGCCTCCTGTCCCACATCAGGGGGGTCTCTCCATCATCATCTCCCGGCACCACGCCCTGGTCACCGTTGCCGTCTTCTCCCTCTTCGCTATCCGAAATCAGGTCCGGTAGGTCGGAATCGTCCACGGGGTCCCCCGAGAACACGCTGGCCCTGCCCGAGCAGAAGCTGCCGGCGCGGGAGCGGGCGTGCGCGATGGCCGAGTCGAGGTCTATCGCCCAGCGCTGACGGCGGTCTCCGCCGAAGAACGGTAGCCAATGCGGTATGCTTCCTGAGGGGTCGCGGGTTGCAATGAATGGGCATGTGGGGTTGTTATCAAACAATACACCCTCCGACGGCACTGCATTTGAAAACGTAGCATCGTGGGCCGTCGGCGTGTAGCGAGGGCGTGTGTGGACAACCTTTGAGGGCTCCAAGCTGTCACGTATCAAAACACAACAACGTTCTACGTAGAGCCAAGCGTGGGTAGCCGCCGCCTGAGCAGAGACTCGAGGCATGTTAGTTTGTCTGTATAGCGCACGCACACACTGCCGCCGCGTTGGTGTGTCCGTCTATCTAGTTAACAAACGGATGGATAGTTTCGGCTAGGGCTTAGGGTAGACAGCACAAGCAAAGGTGAGGGCGGTATGCCGACGCTCCTGCTGTGACACCCAGGTCACCTTCGAACATCACAGACCTATAAAAATACAAGAGGCCGGTGACTCACCTCGCAGGAATGTGCCCAAAACAAGCGCGCTCAGCAGCAAGATGCACGCGAACGCTCTCCACGAAGGCCACGCCTTGCCGCCAACGATGGCGGTCTCTAACACCCCCCCCCCCCCGCCCCGCTTCTCACTTCCGCTCCCTCCCCCGCCGGTTCCTGCAGGCAACTCTCTCTCACGCCGCCCTTTTCCCTTGCTACCACCAGTAGGACCGACCTTCGCGTGGCGATTCCACCGGCCTGGTGTTGGCTCCTCCGCCCTGGCACCCTCATCGGTTGCACCGGTCCTTCCATCCCCGTGGACTACAGCCGTAGCGCCCGGGTGTTTTACACCGCCGGTATCCCTGTCCCGGGTGTTGGTGTTCGCACCCTGTCCCTTCACCAACGGCCCTCTTTGCTCTTGCTGGGGAGGCCGTTCTGTTGCTACGGTAGGCCGGGCTTCGGTGGGCAAGCTACTCTGCTCCGTGGTGGATGGTGGTCTGGACTGCGGATAGGCAGCCGTGGCGATTGTTGCGTAGCCGTCGACGAGTCTGGACTGCTGTTCTTTTGGTCCGGCGGTGGTGAAATCAGCAAGAGAAGCCGCAGCTGTCGTGGTGAATCGTCCGTCGCGCCTGGGAGGGCCTTCTCCGCTAGACGACGCCCGCGCCTCGTCATCCGGCACCCGGCCCGCATCCCCTGGGATAGATGATTCTCCTCGGCATGCCGCCGCTTCTCCGTCGTCGTCGCCGCCGCCGCCGGCACCAGCGGCATCGATGCAACTACCGGTGCCTTCCTGACTGCCACCCACGCCTCCTCCTCTTACCGCCTCCTTCTTGTTGCCAGCCCCTGTTGCCGGAGGAAGCACGCAGTCTTCGCCACCGGCACACCACGATGAATCCTGAAGGATGTCCGGCACCGTACCGCCTATCGTCTTGACCGCGCCGGGATAAGCATCCGATGACCTATCCGACAGGTGGCACGACGGCTCCAGCGCGGGAGCGGGTACGCCCCAAGCCTGCCCGTCCCATGGCTTGCCGTTGCTCCGAACACCCTTGTTGCCATTGCCTCCTCCGTTAGCGCTGCAGGCCCCTTCACCGTCTCCGTTGATACATCTGGAGTTCCGTTCTTCGGCCTCCAGCTCTCCCTCGTCGGCATCGATCCAGCTACTGCGGGCTGTGTGCCATCCTTTGCCTCCGATGCCGCCGCCGCCGCCGCCTGACGGGGTTTCGTCTATAGGCTGAAGCTTTTGCCGTCGGGGGGCATGCGCCACGGCGGCGGCGGCGGCGGCAACGGTGGGGGAGATCGAAAAAGACAGCAGGATGGCATATGCTGTCAAGGAAGCCAAGGAAGCTGCAGGGGAAGCGTGATCCCGCCGTTTTCGTCGTCGTCGGACCATGGGTGTCGTCGGATGCACCTCCACCCCCGGTGGTGCGTGTTCAAAACGCAGGGGACGTCCGCTTGTTGTGCAACCTTGGTGGAGATAGGACGTAAGAGGGGAGCGAGGTGAATGCATGCATGACGGTAGAGACGAGAGATAAGTATCATGGGGCGCCGGACAAGAAACCGAGAGCAAGGCATCACAGCGGTTACAGCGTCCCTTGTGCTAGAACATGTCCGGTTATGGGCGGTCGCTACTCTGTGGTTGAAGTGGTGGAGAGACACGTGGGAAGACGCGGCGGCGGAGCAAGAAGACATCTCTCCCGACCAGCTGATTTGATATCCCTGCTGCTGCACATGTCGAGAAGACAGACCTGGGCCACAGCACTGCCAACGCAAGATATACCGAGGCTTAAACAACGAATACCCAGATTGCCACCTCACGCCACGGTGCTTGCCGCTGGTTGCCTGCTGCTGCCGCACGCCGACTGAAGATCGATCACAGGTGGCGGGTACGAAAAAAAATGGTACATATGAAAACGGCGGTGCATCAAGCAACGCAGACAGACGGCTTCAGAAACACTTACCGTTGTCCGTGCCGCAGTAACGCCTCACATAAATCTCTTCACCGTGTCACGATATGTGCAAGCGGCAGCAGAGAGCCTCCACGGCCGGCCACGGCACATACACACCGGTGGGGTGAGCAGGCTGCATTTCTCCCCACTGCGGGGAGACGCAGCTGAAAGCTTTTTGATTATCTCGCGTGGTACAACCATATTTTTCCATTCGACGGCCCCCCTTCTCCAGCTCGCTCGCTCGGCAGGAGGCGACACAGCAACACCGTTCGACGATAGCTGCAGCTCTTCTCTGTTTTCCATCGACAGGATTGGCCCAATCACATCTTGCCCTGATTGCCGGAGATACCGCAGGGGAAGTTTGCTGGGTGGTGAACGAGACACCCGGGTAAACGTGAGTCTGCATTCAAGGCTTGATTTTGAATGGGTGGGTGCCGTGCGTCTCACACCGCCGCCTACCGCCCGGTGCACACGGCGGCATGAGCGGTCCGTATCGACTGCACAGGGGGGCTGATGCAGACAGAGATGGAGGAGGAGGAGATTCCTGGTTCGGGTGTTGATGAGGACGATTGCGCAAAGGTCCCACAGAGTTGGGAGCATTGGTTGTTGAGTGCCGGGGAGAAGTTGGTGCTGACCCCTCTCGGGCACACACTGCTGTCACATACGCGCCCGTCCCAACCTGATCTGCTGAAGGATGCATCTTGTGTGATGATGTACTGAAACTGCTGTGCAGGTACAAAAATTATATTCGTAGCGGGCGTGCCAGCGTAGTAACAATTTGTTGAACTGCTCTATCTGCTGTATCTACCTACATTTTCTGCATACACATCATGGCCAGCGCAATTTTTTTCGGCGCCTGTGTTGTAGCATGCACAAATTACATACAAAAGCTCTTTCAAACACATCCTGTGTCCTTCTCTGTGTCGCCATGGCGAACGTCTTTAGCCTCCCCATGTACTTTCTTGATCGAGCTGTTGAATGCCATCGAGGTACTGCTCGGGCGTTTAGACGTGTTCCCCCCCTGTTCAAAATGTTGTTCCTGTGTTGAACCCAATGCTCCTTGAAAGACCGCACAACGTTGACGAGGGGATGAGACAGCAAGCAGAAAGAGAGACGGGAGGAGGGGGGGCGGGGGGGGGGGGGGGAGGCCCCGGTGTTCCGGCTCTCTGACAATACTGCTGTAGGAACCAAGCCATCGAATATATCCCACCATCGTATGCATGCAGATATACCATCCCATGCGGTAGACCTCCCGCCCCTTGTCACTACGTCTCGCGTTCTCTTGGACATTCTACATGCACCCTGCAACAATAGCACTGCTGTGGTCTGGCAGCTACCTCCGCTCTACACATCATTTTGGCTCCGGCTCTCACCACGCGGGTAGGCAAGCCCGCAACAGCAGCACAAGGGCAAAATGTCGTCTTTCGGGGGAGGGTCGGGGTCCATGCTGGTCCTTAACGATCCAGCGGCGCAGCTGTCTAGCGTGGAAGGGAAGGCGGCGACATCCGCCGCACCGGTGACCAACCTCTCTGCCTTCGCCAGCAGCAACGACATCGTCGTCAAGGTGTGCTGTGTGTGTTCGCTTCGAGTGTACTACTATAGCATCGACCGCGCAAACCGGCTGACCAATGAAGTGACCGGTTTCTTCCCGCTCACTGCAAAGACTTGAATACGTTCCCTTCGATTCTCTGTGGTTTTACCTAGAACGGGTATCTACCCTATATCTGTGATGGCATGTATATTTCTAGAAAGACGTGAGGTCTTTTTTGGAGTGTTTGTATGGTGGGTCTTGTGGGATGTGCCGTCGCCAAGCGGGGCAAACGGTGCCTTTGTCGCACGGCGTTTGGCTGGTAAACGTTTGGTGTGTTTCTCTTCCTCGGCCGGGCCTCCCGTTGGGCGGGGAACCCGAGGCCCTTGGCGAGAGGAACAGACGGTTCAAACCGTCGTCGTCAGATGTGACCGCGGTCGTAGAGTCGTGCGTGCATTCATGCACTGATCGTGGTCTCTTCTTGTTGAATCACACACAACGTGAATTGACCAAACTGATGCCACTGACGGCTTCATTACCTTTCTTACGAGTTTGCGCCGCGAGAGAGGCGGGCGTATGGCGGTCGACGGGACAATCCAGTCTGCGTTGCCCCGATCGCGGTTCCATTCCTATAGTATGTTGTAGCTCAAGCAAGAGAGTGAGAAGGGCCCACGCTCTCCACTCGTGATCCGGGCAGCAACAACGCCGCGCGATAGAAACGCACGGGATTCATGAGTATGGTGCAGAATTCAGTGGTGCTTCATAAGCATCTTGGCATGCGTCACCGGAGGACCAAAAGCGTGTAATATCGCATGAACTTCGTACCGTATTCGTGCGAATGTGTGCAACACGGCTCGTTTGTGCTTCTTTCAGTATTTAATCCCCAAGACTAGGGGCCCTGTTTTCCGCCATATTTTCATCTCCCCATCTCTGTACCATGGACGTCGCAATCGTGCTCTCTTCATGTCGTGACGCTGCTGTACCGCTGTTGTCGATGTTGGATGACCGAGCATCACGAGTATGCGATACAAACCAGAACCCCACCAGCGGCATCGTGGGGCTAATTTTACCCATCTGGTGTAGCTCTTGCACCACATTTTTTTAGCAGCTCGCGTTCCAAGCTTGCCGGTACGCTAGCCACCGCTCCTCCTAACGCTCTACTCCCCCTGCCTTTTGAATTCGGTGACCAGGTTCACCCGATGGTGCTGTTCTCGGTGTTGGACCACTACCTCCGACGACCGGAGAACCAGAAGCGCGTTATCGGGACCTTGTTGGGCACCGTGACGGCGAACGTTGTCGAGATCACTAACTCGTTCGCCGTGCCCCACCTGGAGAAGAATGACGAGGTGCGTGTGACACGTATTGTGAAGCCCACCCCTGTTTTAATTCTCTGACCGGGTGTGGCATGCCTTTTTTTTGTCAAAGACCACCGGCTGTTTGTTTGTTTCATGTGTGTTGACATCGTTAGCTCGTTCGCCGTGCCGCACACCTGGAGAAGAACGACGAGGTGCATACGCGTAAGACTTCTTAGATCACGGGCTGTTTATTCCCGGCTCGAGTGTGCGACCTTTGTTCCTAAGACCACTGCCGGTTTATTCTCTGACGGGGTGTGGTGTTTACTCTCAAGACCACTGCCTGTTTGTTCCCTGACGAGGTGTGACATATTCTCAAGACTTACACACCTGTGTGCTGGCGTCTTTGTTTCATTTTGTATTTTTCTGCACATGATCATTCTTCGCGTGATGCCTAAATACATATGATGATGGACGGTACGAGCAGTGCTATCAGTAGTGTTTTGTCCTGGGTGACTTTTTAGTCCTGTCACCCTTCGTATGTAGCACACTTTGGGTTTTCTTTTGGGTGACAGTTTTTGTTGTTTGGGCGACATTTTTCTCTTTCTCCTGGGTGGCGCATGTTGATTTGCTCCTCCCCGTCTGGTTATTTCAGCCTTCTTTTTCCTCTTTCGTCATATAGTACTGTACGCGTGCTAAACTCCTCTTGCTCTTTCATTTCCTCCCTCTCTCTCGATATTTCTCGCGCTAATCAATTGTTCATGTTGGTGGTCGGTGTCCTGCTGGGTGCCCCTTAAAGGTCGCCGTGGGTAAGGACTTCAACAAGTCCATGCTCGCGTTGCAGCAGCGGGTCAACGGGAGAGAATCAGTCGTCGGCTGGTAAGGAACAAGCCGGAATGCTGGGATCATCATAAGACAGTAGTAGCCTTGCGGTGATACTATCGTGTACGACACAAGACACCGCACCCCCTGGACCGATTTTCAAAGCTTGATATATCAACAGCAGAGAGAGTGGGGGTGATGAAAACGGCGACGCTGAAGCCGCCTGGTCGAGAGCTTCCCGAAAACTTATCATCGTTTCGTTTATACATCCCTCTTGGTCGTGGAGCAATCGAGCTTTGAGAATCGGTCCAGGGGGTGTGTTATATTGTGTAGCACACGGTTAGCTTGGTGTTAGTAGGGGATACGTGGTGTGGTTGACGGTTAGGGTTAGGTATACAACCCCCCCCTCTTAAGTCCGTATAGGCTAAGTACAGTCGGGGGCCCTCTATAGTGCCGGTGCCCGGAATAATGCCGGTAGAAATCTCGGGACACACCCTGGCACTATAGAGGGCCCCCCACTGTACAGTGGTGGCTACCGTTTAAGAGAGGGTCGTGACAAGCCAGTTTTTCTCTCCTAAGTCCGGTTTTCTCTTTAACCGTACTGTGAAATATATTTATTTCTCATGGTCGTGACAAGCCAGTTTGACTTTCTGTAAAATACTCTGTCTTAAACCGTAGCCACCACTGTAATTTTATCCTCGTACAGGCGGTCCTCGTTTCATTAATAGGTGGTGCGCCTGTCTTGAGGGGGCACCAGCCTGTTTGTTTGAAGCCGCTGAATGCTGCTGCCCATGTGCATGTTTGCCGATTGGGTCGGTGTTGACTCTGTTGACTGTGTCGCTGCTGCTGTGGCCTGCCGTTTTGGATATTTTCTCGGGGCAGATATCTGGTCTCTGCGGCTTCGTGTTTGTTTTTATTATTTGCATCGACCGCGCTAACCGTCTGACCAATGAAAATACGTCAGTCTTAGTGCGGTTGAAAACACAAATCACTTCTAAATGCCATTAGCTGGGACGCCGTGAGGGGGCGGCATGGGGGAGATTAATCTATTCTACGGATCAAAGACAGAAACGGTAGGAACAGAAGAAAACTGCACACGTCTACGAAGGCTGCTACCTTGCACTCGAGATCGCTTTGGAGTGTGTGTTTTTTGGATCAGCTCACACACGTAGAAGCTCTAATCCATGGTGACACAGAAGATTGCTTTTCCCTACACCCGCCCCTCCTGCGCATTTTTTGGCTTAACAGAATCCAAACCTGCCGTTTGATTATTTGTGTTTTTTTGGTGCTGCACGTTTCGAAGCCGGGCAAGTCTAACGAAGGTGGCTTGCCACGGTCAAATAATCGCTGCTAGAACAATGCCCCAAAAGGGGGCGACGAGAGGTTTTGGGTGGGAGGGGTTCGCGAGAATGTCCTTCTCTGGTCGAACTTACTCTCAATAACCTCGCGTGCATTTTGTTTTCACTCTGCCTTTCGCGGGCGTCGTTCGCGAGAACGTCCAGCTCGCCGTCCTATCTGGAGACGATGCGCGTGTCCTTCTCTGATCGAACCTGCTCTGAATAACCTCGCGTGCGTTTTGTTTACACTCTGCCGTGCCTTGCTGGCGTCGGTTTTTCCTCCCACGACTGACCCTCTCCAGCAGTATTGGAATTCCGAACGAGATATAAGTGAAGGAAGTATTTGTTGACCTTGTCACGCCCGTCTTTTTTGTGATGCGTGTGCGGCGGTGGTGTTGACGACGATGGAAGGTACGCGACGTCCTTCGATGGCGTTCTTATCGTGGACGACTCCTCTCTCATCCACGACTTCTACACCGGGGAGTGCGAGCGACCGGTGCATCTCGTCGTCGACACCGCATTGAAGGTGCAAAACCAGAAAGAATATCCCGTGATACCGCTGTACTACGCAGTTTTGTTAGCTTTTCTGTTTGGTTTTGTTGTGGTTGGATGGGCTCTTGGACTCGACACATGTCAGCTGTGCGGAGTGTTCGAGCTTACACACAAAGTCACGACTGACAAGAGTCTGGCAGCTCGTGGAGCTTTGTTTTTCATCTTGCATCACCCCTCGATGACACTACTGCTGTGCTCTCATGAACCCACTCCTGGGAGCACCCTTGTGGCAGGAAGAATGAGTATATGCTCTACGTTCAAGGTGGGTGGGCCGAAGAATGCCGAAGATGTCGACGAATCGTCAACAGTTGCACCGCATCGGCCATGCCAACGCCAAAGCGCTTGGCAGCCGGTATTGATACTGGCATGTTCGTGAAGCAGGCGGCAAAAAACAGAGGGAGAACTGGCGTTGTTTGGCTGAGGTCGAGAGAGCTGCGTTGTGCCGGTGATGCCGAAACTTTATTAAGACTTTGATGCTGAATACTGACACTGAGGAAGCAAAACACGACTACGATGGAGTGACGGCACAATAGCGGTTTCTCATACTGCGAAGAGTTTGGTCGCTACCCTGTTATCGGCGTAAAGTATGCGTTGTTTTGTTTGACTGCTGTCTTGTGGTCTGATCGTTTGGGCTGTTGGTTCAGACTAGCACCTGCTGTTTTCATTTGCTCTGCATTTCAAAACTTTTTCGGGCATGGGTGCTGACCTCGCACAGAGGAATAATTTCAAACCTGCTGGACCTAAGGCACTACAATATTCTGAAAACGGAACGTCCCATCGCGTTGCCAACTTCCATTTTTCTTCATTTTTCACCGTTACCATTTTTTTTTCCTTTTTCGCAGCACATCACCGTCTCATCATCTCTGGGGTTTTCTTTTGTTCCGTACCGTGTTTTTTTATTCCGTACCGTTTTTGCAGAACAACATCGTTGGGTGCAAGGCGTTCATCAGCACCCCGCTGGAGATCGACGGGTCGGCCCTCGCCAACGTGTTCCACGAGGTAAAGGTTAGCCTCGTCTCGGCGGAGGCAGAGCGCATCTGTATCGACCGAATGGTCAAGGGCCAGGAGGAGGCGTTTACGACTCCTGAGGGGCTTGCGGAGGTGGACAGCAGAATGGCTAGCTTGGTGAGTTTTTGGCGCTGGCGTCGCCTTCCGGGGGGGGGGGGAGGGGGCGTGACTCTGAAGTTGTTTTTACCTTATCGGTGAGACCATGTGTCCTCGAGAGGACGGAGCATTATTCCCAGAGGGCCGATCACCGATGGCCAATCGACCTCCCCACTTGCCAAAACAGGTGGAGGGGCGCGTATTTATGTTTTGCATGCCTTAGCGGCTAGACCAGACGTGCAAATCATCAATACGACGCCCCCCCCGCCCGCCCCCTGGGGGACACGTCTGCTGAAAAGGGGCGGGGAGATACACCTTGCTCAGCACGGCTCGTAGCAGCGTCCAAAATCGATGGATGGATGTAAAGGTTCTGGTGAAAGAAATTCCAGGTGCAATTCGGCAAAGTCTAGGCGGAGGATGGATGCATCAACGGTATGATAATTATTGTACGCATCCTCGTCCCGTACCGGTCAACTCTCTCTTCACTCACAGGTCGCTGGTGTTGCCCTTTTGTCGCCTCTCCTTGTCGCGACTCTCGTTGGAGGGATGGGCAAACCATTACTCAATACCCCCTCCAACGAAAGTCTCGGCAAGGCGGGGCGAAGAAGCGCAAGGCCAGCGACCGGTGAGTGCGGAGAGGGAGCGCCCAAGCACGGAGAAGGATAAGCTTGTGGATGATACATCCCCCGCCTACATTCTCAAGCACTGCCGAATTTCGCCCCTGGAATTCGTTCACATTAGAAGCCTTCACCCCGCGTCTATCCGTTTTTCAGCACACCCCTTTGGGGAGGCTTTCATCCGATGAAACGAAAACATCCCCCAACGATGGGTGTTGCCGGAATTTGAACGTTGGTGGAGGGTTTGTTTTTTGTTCTTTTTTCCATCTTTTTGTGGCCGTTGGTAGCCCAAACGGGCAAGCAAGGACCCCACCCGTTGGCGAAATGTTGGGGTCTTGGTGGTGACCCTTTTCGTGGTACAACCGGTGCTGCTACTCAATGCTGCAAAGTTGTTTTGATAGAAAACGCGGTGTTGGGTGGGTAAGTCCTTGGCTATTTTTCTCGTGCACGTAAAGCAGTAGGAAACTGCTGGTTTCAATTTGGATCCGGTCACCTAGTCTTGGTGTCCGGTCGTTGTTGTTGCTTACGATGGTTATAACCCTCGTGTGTCTCGCCTACAACTGCGTGTGTTTTTCGGTGGTTCTGTTTGCCCTGTCTTTAACTGCGCGTGTTCGTTGGTACTGACCCTTGTGCATCTCACCTCTTGATCACGCGTGTCTGTTGGCTATGTCTCTGAACATGGTTCCACCAGGAAACGTCGATGCAGCGGTTGGTCACCATGTTGCAACAGGCGGAAGAATACGTGGGGACCGTTGTCGACGGGAAGCTTCCCGCCGACCCTCACATGGGCCGTAAGGTGCGTTTTCACCTCATGGATTGATTTGATTGTTGAGGCCGTCATTGTTCGTTTATGGTCTTGCTCGTATGGGCTTTGTTCTGCCGAGCATGGGTCGCACGCATGGTGCTGATTTCTTCGCTGTGTTTTTGTTCTGGGTTTGCGCTGATGAATGACATGATCACTTTCTCACCCGTCCGTCCATGAGTTGGAACCTCATGACGTATAGAACATGTTGGCGTTTTGGTCCTGTGAGCTACACATACAAGGTAATTTACGCCTGATCGCCGTGATGACAAGAACATGAGCGAGGACCAAATATTTCCACCATACGTTTGTGGGCAAGTCCATCGTTAGTTAAGATTATTTTTTGGAGATACCCGAAACGGTGCCGTCCGGTTGAAAGCATCGTGACTCTGCTATTAAGCACGCGTTTTCGCGTTTTGGTCCAGTGAGCTACATAAAAGGTAATTTACGCCTGATCCCTGTGATGACAAAAACATGAGTGAGGACCAAATATTTTTACCATACGTTTCTGAGCAAGTCCATCGTTCGTTAAGATTATTCTTGGAGATACATGAAACGGTGCAGTGCGATTGAAACCATTTTTACGCTGCCATTACGTACAATTGTACACGTAGTCGAGTTTTGGTCCAGTGAGCTACATAAAAGGTAATTTACGCCTGATCTCAGTGATGACAAAAACATGAGTGAGGACCAAACAAAAACCGGCGGCGCAATACTTGCCTCTGAAACGGTGACCGATACAGATACAGCTTGACCATCCCGCGCGGCCCACCCAACTTTTCGGTGTGTTCCATCAGTCCATCTCCATCCGATAGGTCTTACATACAGATTATATGTACTGTTTTGTAGATGCATGCAGTTTTAATGTGGTTTTGCAGCACTACTTGTTTATGTTTGAGATTTTCGTGTTTTGCCATCCAATGTCGAAGGTGGACCTGTGTCCTCTTGTGTGACATACCTCTGTCACCTGTTCGGGTTTTGAAAATGACGGGCTTTGGTGGTTGTTTCGCGAGTTTGGTCCGGTGAGCTTCACATAAAAGGTAATTTACGCCTGATCTCAGTGATGACAAAAACATGAGTGAGGACCATTCTGGCGGTAGTCTATGCATTGGAGCCACACAAGATACCCCAGCGGCTGTCAGTCTTGAAATACAGACAGAAAAATCCGTTCTCAGGGAGACGATATGTCTCGGCAACTTCTCCCAGTGTAGAGCACGAGCCTTTGGGTCAAGCACACTTGCACAACCGTCATGTATCTTTTTTTAGGAACAGGCCTGGATATGTCATGTTCGTGATGTTGACTTGTTGATTGTCGCCCATGGCGGGGCGCCATGCCGCCTTTCGCCAATGCGGATTGTTTGTGAGGGTGATGCCCGGAGCAGCTAGACCTGCGCGACAGTCTCTAACTTTTTTTTCTTTTTCTCAAGTCTCGAATTGAAAGACATTCCAGCTCACTGCCTGTGTGCTTGGACAACATGTAACTCAAGAGCGGTATTTGCGTGACCGGCGGCGAGACGTCCTGTGAGCTTCAAATTTAATTAAACTCTGAGCTTCGGCGCTGCAGAGAGAATGTCGAAATCAGCGAGGGCGAACAACAGGTTGCAGACCGCGCTGTGTGTTAGACAAGTAGGTTTGGAGTTAGATGTGCTGATCGGCTATTTAGACACAAAAAATCGCCGAGGGCTTGAGTGCTCATTTATGCTATGATGCCGTTGCGTGTGACTATAATAGTACTGTGGTGTGCTGAAGTGTGATGGCCCGGTGTGGCTAATAATGTACCTGCGTCGGTGCGCGTTTCGATCGAGTGTTGCCATCTTGCCATGGTGTGTTGCAGTCATCAGTATCCAAGCGCACACGATCGCGTACCGTGTGTTGATCCTGCCCAGTCTGGTGCCCTTGTCCTTGGATAGAGTTGAAACGGATAATGCCCTCGATTCTCGTTCTCTCTGTCACGACGTATGCAGTAGGTGCCCTTAATAAATTGTCGATCGGAAAGTGTATGCCACGTTGTTTTTTGTTTTTTGCTGGCCTGATGCGTTCGTTGCCCAGGCCAGGGTGTGAAACCATGGTGCCATCAAGAGCCCAATCACTTATTTGCATGCTTTTCAACATGATATCGAAGATGCCGATGGGAATGCATCACCACCCCTTGTCACAACTGCGCTTCCCTTTGTGTTTTCCGGTTCTCCCTCCCTCGCTTTTTCTTGTTCCCCGCAGCTGGCCGACACTCTCGCCGCCATCCCGCGAATGAGACCGGAGGCCTTCAACCGCCTTTTCGACGACAATCTTCAGGACCTCCTTATGGTCTCTTACCTCAGCAGCCTTACAAGGACACAGCTCGCGATAGCAGAGAAGCTGGCCACGTGATGGATGGTCGAACCCTTCGGGACCGGGATTGTTTTTTTAGTATGTTGGCGGGGGATGAGTTGAGGTCCAGGTCTTGGTGTTGTCTAGAAGACATGCAGCGGGAGGACGAATGAATCCAGCTACTGTAACGTGGGTGGGGTGAAAGGAAACTGTCAGGACGTTGTCGATATCTCGGCAGGCTCAATAAACAGAAGGGCTCAGAAGAGGCGTTGGTGTCGGTTTGGTTGGAGACCAGACCGATATAGGACCTTTCCTCTAATGGCTCGGAGGGCTACTTGATGTTGGCAGGAGGGCTAGCCATGTACGCCTCTCAACGAGACATACATGTAGCTCGCGACGGCCGATGTAGAATAGCGCCGTATGTCGACTGGATACAGACCGCTCTTCCATCGGTGCAACGGTAGAGTGCTGTGTGGGGCTCGTGCAGGGGTCTTGCTGCTGCCCGCCGGCGATCGAGCATTTTCGACCTGTTGATTCCTCGAGTGTTGCCGGTGCTGGTAGAGGGGGCCCAACGCAGCATGTTGATTGCGCTATGCACTTTTTTTTTTATTGTCCTTTTGGTGGCTGATAGTCGAGAGGCCAAGATGTGCGTGGCGAGGGTATGCGGCATTTTTTTTTTTAGTAGTCAGAAGCCGTTTCGTGTGGTGCAAGCTTAAGATTTAGAGGGAATTCGGGAGAGACGAACACGAATATTTCGAAAAAATGACGAGTCGCGAGTCTTGGGTCAAGGGAAAAAAGCCAGTGCTCTCCTGCTGGCTATCGACGTGGAACGCGTTCCTCAGCCGTTTTCACATAAGGGCGGAGGACCAGGGCAATGAGGTCTAACCTTTGGCTGAGTATTTCGGCCTGAGATCGGCTCTCTGCCGCTTCTGTGCGTAACGGTGGGTGAAGCAGCGGTAATGTAGCGTGAGTTCAATTCTTTGTGGGGCAACAAGACACACTCCAGATTAGGCAGTGTTCCGTAGGATGTGTGATGTGCGAGAGCCTCCAACCTCCACCACCCCTCTGTGGTTGGAAACACTGCAGTGAGTGTTGCGATACGGACCACCCCTCTGTGGTCTCTGTGGTTGGAAATACTGTAGTGAGTGTTGCGATACGGAGTGTCGTATTGGTTGGGAGGTTTCCACGTGGACGCCCCCGACCAACAACGTGCCACATCGCATCGACGCTGCCTCTTGCCGGAGACGGGGACCGGTTGTGGACAACGAAAACTAGCCGTGGCAAGATCGAACCAACCTTTTTTTCGGGTGGTTTCCATCGTCACTGGTTTCCATGTTCTGCGTCAGCAATCGCCGGCAATAAACTC
The DNA here is from genome assembly GCA_000310025.1 of Ectocarpus siliculosus. Taxonomy (NCBI): domain Eukaryota; class Phaeophyceae; order Ectocarpales; family Ectocarpaceae; genus Ectocarpus; species Ectocarpus siliculosus. The sequence goes on from FN649735.1 coordinate 4,038,718, forward strand.
CACTCAAGTTAACACTCGGACGATCTCCGTCTGGTTTGCCTAGTTGCTTCCAACAACGGTTGTTTCGGAGAAGAAGGAAAAGAGATGAGCCGAGACCTGCCGAGAGACAAAAAAAAAAAAAAAGCTCGTGGCATACTATAGCAGTGCACGCGGACGTGCTGTTTCTTGTGTGCTGACACCTGAAATACACTACCAGTATACGAACTGCTGTTTGTTACTGCTGTGGTGCTCCCAATCTCGACACTCTGCATGCATCGTGTGTCGTCGGGCTGTTGGTTGCATTAGCCACGCCATTATTATTGTTTTTCCTGAGAGGAACAACAGATTCCCGTGGCGAACAGAGATTGGGGGAACCAACCAACATTGTTGTGCCCTTCCTCGTGCTTCATGCAAACATGAACCCCTGCCTTATCGGCATGTTGAGGGACGATTCCGACGGGGAGATGGTATCTCCTACACTCGAAGTGTGGTGTTGCCCGTTCCTGCGAAGAGTTTTGTAAGATTCGGTGACTCGATCACCTAAAAATACCCCCAACCCGCCATATCTTGTTATTGTATTGATACAGGGTGGGGTTTTGGATACTTGTGTTTTCGGGCGTGCGCGACATGCATGTCTCCATCACGCTGCACTACACACGACTACCGTTGACCCGCCCTCCCTAGTGTTGGCGGTTGAGGTGCCAGGGCCAAGAGGTAGACCACTAAATCTTTGGAGATAACAATCCGATGCACGATGCCCTAAACTCGCTCCAGCAACCTATTGCGTGTTGATTGGCCAATCAACGATCGCGATCCGACGGTCCCTTCTTTTACAGTCCGGACCCCGTGAGGAGCATTCTTTGGGCGCCGGACAGAGCACAGAGAGAGCGCAGGAAGGGAGAGGAGGGGGAAAGCACAACCCAGCAGAAGCCATGTTGTTGCCGGAGCCTAAAAAGACAGACCTGAAGGTGAGATAGGTAGGCGCGGTGCCGCCGCGGCGTGGCGGCAAGCCTAGCAAGTCGTGGCAATCGAGACATGGCATATTCCGATCGAGCACACCACACCTGGTGCTAGATTTTTGATTCCATGAACCATGGAGTGCCTTCTACCTACACACATTACAAGCAGGCCAGCGGAAGGACGTGGACGGGGAACTCTATTTGTGCCCTCCATGAAGTAGCTGACGACTGTGGGTGGTGGTCTCATGCTCAGGGTGCTCCGTAATCCTGTCGTGCTGACTGAGCTTGCAGCGATCTCTGCTCTACTCTCTCCCGATGTTTCCCGTTGTGTGTGAGGTCATCCCGAGGTCATTTCGTCATTTCCTCTTCGATTCGAATTTTTTTAGGAAAAATCTCAACTGCCCTCGGCGCCACAGGCTCTTTGGCTCGCACCACGGTCGCGATATGTGATATGTATGCGGCTTGGCACGTAAGACAGAAAGCTCTACTCAATCAACCACACGATCGCAGCGAGTTCCACAAGCGTTCGTGTCTGTGTCCGTGTAGTCGGTGTTCAAACATGGTCGTGCTGGATTCGACGTTGTTGTTGGTGGTCGGTGGGGTCGCCAATAAATCGCGGCCTGTCAGCAGCTGTTCCACGTATGGGATGGTCGCACAAAGGAGCCAACAAACTGTTGGCGCTGTGTCAGAAGACTCCCCAGACCGACACCTTGACTGGCCATCCACGACGCTGGCTGGGTCGGACCATAGCGGTTCGGAGGTCTATATGATGTCGCTACGCATGGCCTGTAGCGGGGAGCAGCCGCTGCCATTCGCTCTCTTGAAGTTTGGTGTTATTGGTGGGCGAGCCGGCTCCGAACCGGCACACCTTACTTTCACCTTTTTGGGTGCGTTGTTTGCTGTGTGATCGGAGTACAGCAACAAAGGCAGCACGCGGTCAGCCCTGCCTCTTCACCTATCGTGGAGACTACAGTAGATCTCCCGTTGTGCATTTTCCTTGGGAACGTAGGTGTTGTGGTCGTGACAGCATGTTTGTTCGCACATTCGTCGTGCGGTTTGCGTGTGTGTGCGGACAGACTTTACTTGCATGTGACGTGGAGCCAACCGATTGCCACGGTGAGGTTGAATTTTGGTTTTGCCAAACTCTTGGCGTGCAGGCTGGGAAATCAGCACGCGATGAGATCATTCACCGTGATCTGACGCTTTGTTGCTGTGGTGCATGCTTTGCAGCCGTTTCGAAACTTGTGTGCCGTTTGCTGCTGCTGCTGTGTCACTTCGCAGCGGCAAGGCAAAATATGTAGCAAAAACCCCATTAGCTACAGCTCTTCTTGGACTTCGTACAATACATTTTTTTTTTTCTTCACTTCAAATCAGCTAGTGCCGTTTACTCCAACCCGTGGTCACACAGAAGAGCCCCGCTCTACTCTCCCCTCCTGCGGTACTTTGCCTTCGACTTTTAATGCGAGAAGAGTTCAGCACTCTCTTCCCTCTGTGTACACACGAACTAGCGCTATCCACTTGGCCAGGAGCGAAAGCGAGAGAAAAACTCACTTTGCAAGAAAAGCTCGCTTCGCCGGAATTCGAACCCATTACCTGACCTCTATTAGAAGGTTTCGAGGATTCCGACTAGACCACCGGGGCGACCGGGTATATCATGATGCAAACCTCCAATTCGTTGTGTCGCTTTGAGAGCAAACCGGACTGACCCGCGGGGGGAAAGACAGAACGAAAAATACATATATACTATTTATATATGGTACAATGCATGCTTTGTTTTGTACGTATCATATCCATATCTTGATGTGCATTCCAACAAGTTTGGTAGTGATCTCTGACCTCTTCCTTCATGTCAATGTGCCCACCTTCCGACTGCACATGTGTTCAAAAACTGCTCCATGTACCAGTCTCCACAGCAGAAGGTGTTTACATGTCTTTGGTATCTGCATTTTTTTTGCTCTTCCCCCTTCTTGTCCTCTCGACTGTTTCCTTCTCGTTCACCTTCGGTCTGTAGAGTCCACGCACAGCAGCAGTTCCTTGAATGTGCACAATTACTTGAATGCTCGCCCTATGCGTGTACGGTTTTGCGTTACTCGAACACTCCGATGGCAGTCCTGTAATTCTTAATCCGACGGCGGTCAAGACGAAGACAACAAAATTGCAGCATCGGCAACCGAGCACCACCACCATCACTGCAAACCAACACAACCAGCTAACATACATACACGCGTGCTGCACATTGTACAAGTACATGATAAAAGGGTCAAAACGACGACAACAACAACAGCAGCAGCTCACCACCACCACCACCAACAACAACAAAACAACCAACGCACCCTTACGTACGTGTATGCTCCCAAGATACCAAATTCTGTTCCACTACTTCATGTATTCCACCACATGATAAAATTACTCCTGTTACTTTTTTTTTTTTTTAGCACTACTGGTGTTCCACCGCTTCAATTCTATGCAGAGCTTATACTGTTGTCCTATACACTAACACTCTTTAATACTACACTATTCCAGGGTTCACCGGAAGGCAAGGTCGTTCCCGGCTTTCCGACGGAAAGCGTTAGGGAATTCTCGCCGGATTCATCATCACCGACATCAGCATCGCCAATCATGGTGCGTTCGTTATATTGGAAGCATCTGTGGATGTCTCGCCCACTGCCGTTGGTGTGGAGGGTTTCCGCAGTGTTAGTGTTTTATTTTTTGGGCGTAAGAAAAGGCATGTGTGCGTATCGAACCTCTTGTTAAAGTGGTGTTTATCCCGTCTGTTCTGTGAGCCAGTCTACTGCTTGGAGTTGCTCGTATGCATACACGTTTGGGTGTATGTTTTTTGTTTCTCGCTCCAGCCGTGAGTTGGGCTCTCATCCAGCCTCGCAGAGAGGCTTCCGTGCACTTACCTTGTGCGTGTGCATTGGAGTGCGAGCATGTTGGTGATGAAAATCACACGTCCGAGAAACGATACAAGTTGTTCTCACAAGCGTTTTTGAAACAAGATGACCATATACTTGTCAACCACGACACCGAACCAACCCTACACACTCTCTTTTGTGTGCACATATGTCAGGCTAATGACCCTGTACGTAGTGTAGTCCCGAAAACGTATTCTCTCACAGCCACCTTGGCAACGGTGGGCTCAGTTTTGTTACCGCTCATGACTTTGCCGTGTTGTTTTGGCCAATCGTTGTCCACCAGGTGCGGCGTATCTCCATGGACGACAAGGCCAAGCTGAAGGCGTTTTCCATCGAAAACGACAGCGCCGGCTGGCTTAAGAAGAAGCTCTTCAAGAAGGTGACTAACCCCAAACTTGACCCTCACCCTCATCCTCACCTAACTTAAACAATATAAATAGAAAGCAGTATATGGCTGGCCCGAGTAGCGCCTTCAAGATATTGAACGTCTCTAAATCGGGAGCCCATAGTTGTTTCATCTTTCCTCGTTTGGTTGCTGGCTACACTCGGTGCAATGCTGTGTTTTTCTCGACGTTATGCGCAGGAGCATGTTTTCTCTCGACGTGATACGCAGGTTTCAAAAGAAAGCGACGGAGAGGGGCATGAGGGGCGGGGAGGTGCTCTCTCCTCTTGCCCCCTTGTTTTCCTTAGCCCACCCGGGGTTGAGCCACACGGTGCCCCCCCCCCCCCCCCCATATACGGGCCCCCCCAACACGAGAACGTCTCCACCCCCATCATCAGAGGTATCGAGGTGTTTTCGTATGCATACACCTTGCTTGGCGGAAATGTCAGCTCAGATCCATCCTCTTCGAAACCGTACACTACATGTATTGTCCTCGCGCGCACCCCACACAGGAAGTGACATGGCCGCGGGAGCTTTACTTGAACGTTCTCGGGTGCAAGGCCCTGGTGCCGCAGTCCGCCGTGGGTGAGGGTGGGCCTCTCACCGCCACGGCGAGCGTCACCACGGACGGGGAGAACGGGGACGCTGCGGGCACTGCTGCTGCTGGTGTTATCCTGGCTGGTGTGGGGGGTGACATCGACGCCAGAGTTAACCCTGAACGCGCTACCCCTCCGCCAGGTATGTCTAGGAATCTCAGCTATGTTGATTTCGCCTATTCGTATCCTATAGATACCAGACACACAGTCGTACTCGATGACGGGTGTTGCGGGCGGCAATAGGCACGCCACACAGGCTTTTGTTAGAGTGTGCGCGAGAAGTTGGAGGGCGCTTGTTTTCCGCAGTGCCTTGTTTGCGCGTGTTACGAGACAATGGTGTGTACAGGAGAGGACCGGTGCAGCCCATGACGCCGCGCCTTGGATGTGGCTTTGGTCCCAACGGAGCGCGGAAGTTGAATTGGTTTAGGTTGATCCGTTGCCAAAAACGGTGAAGGGAGGTAGGGTGTACCTGGTACTCCGTGTCTGGGCTACGAATTTGCCGTGATTTCGGTCTCGTGTTTGTTTTGTCATGAACCATGCGTATCACGTGTGCGTGCGGAGACGAGCGGTTTCAGTCTGTGCTGTATTGTGGCGTGAGTCTTGGGGCGCATACATAACACGTACTTCGTAATAACGATGTACACTCCCTTTGGTCCACACAAGGCGGAGCCCTGGGCGCAGCCGGAGGAGTGGTTGTCGCTACCCCCGGTACAGCTGACGGGACTGTCAACAGGACCGTCAGCGGGAGTGTTAGCGACAACCTGTCGCGGGGATTGGACACGGAGTCGGAGGGAGGGATTGAGTCAGGAGACGAGGCCACGAGCTCTGTAGGAGATGGGGCCGAACCGGTGGAAGACGTGAACGAGCTGATGTCGGCCCTGTCGTCCAACATGGAGGGTGGGGAGGTTAAGGAGGTGAAGGGGGAGTGCTTTGTGCGCATACGAAACGCCACGACTGGACGCGACTTGCAGGTGAGCAAATTGTTGAATGCTGCCAGCACGCGTGGTGGTCTCTACATCCGCTCCAAGCTGTAGTTGGCGTGTTTTTCTTTCGGACACCCACGACATATTTGCCCTCTCTCTCTCGTTCTGTCGTTTCTGTGGTGAAGTAGCACTTTTGTTCCACGGATGTCGTTTCCGTGGTACGTGACACTTTCATTCCACGGGTCCCTTCGATGCACATCGTGGTTTTGTCGGTCGGTCACGGCCGTGCAGCGATGCGTGCGTAAGGTACCAAGCGAGCGTTCAGCTTACTCTTGTCGACTCAGCCACGAACCGCCTCCTCGTTGGCCGTCTCCCCACCTTGGCAAGCACAACTTCGAGCCTGCTGCTGCTGCTGCTGCTGCTGCTGCTGCTGCTTCTGCTGTTGCTGCCTCAACCGATGTCCTTGACGCATGAGATATAAGGCTGCTTTTGTCTTTTCCCCGCAAGACGTGTTTATGTCATTTTTTGATGCACTGACCTGATGCGCGTTTCACTCGCCCCCCCCCCCCTCGCGCGCTACTACGTTCTCGTCAATCGATTCTTGCCAGACCGAAACCGTTTCCGGGGGCGCCAACATTGGGTTCCACGAGACTTTTGTGGTGCCGTGTCAGGGTCCCAGGGACGCCGTTGTGCTGGAAGTGTTCTTCGGGGAGGGCGAGAAGGCCGTCGCAATCGGTAAGCAACATGACAGCACTAGCGGTTACATTGGGAGCGAAGGGGGAGACGGAGTCGAAAAGGCGCATGCATTGCTCCCCCTCGCTACTCCTTTGGCAAAGTAGGAAGGAATGATTGTCCATGGGTGATGGGTCCAATTCTCTGTCCTCTCGAGGACGCGTGGTCCATGGTGATGTGGAGCGGCCTGTAAACTTGAGTAGCCTACTTGGTGACCTCGCACGTGGCTGGTCATGTGCACACCCTCTGTATCGGGCTGATCATATTTTGGCGACGCCCTTCCTCGTGATACTATTACAGTGTGATCCTTTTATAGAGTGATGCCATTATGGTGTGATGCTATTTTGGTGTGATACTATTATTGTGTTACACTATTTTTGTGTGATGCTATTATAGTGATACTTTTAAAGTTTGATACTTTAGTTTGATACTATGATAGTGTGATGCTTTAATAGTGTATGCTGACACGTGGCACATGACGCACATGGAGAGCAACCATCATTCAGTCGACCTCCCAGCTTCTTGTGCGACCCTCCACCCCCATTTCTTCGCAGACGTACGAGCGGCCCTTGCGCTCGAAACCCTACCCCATTCCGTCCCTCACTATTTAGTGTCCATTTGATGCCCCATTGCCCCGACTGCGGCATGCGTTTACATGAATACACCCCGCCCCCAAACATAACAAACGAGTATACCCTGGTCCGGTGAGAACCCGGCGTGCTCCGTCCCGGCTTTGTAGGGATGCGAGTCTAACGACTACGGCATGCACGACTATGAGTACACCCCCTCCCCCCCCCTCCCTTGCAGGCGATGCGGCCCTTCCGCTGGACGCCCGCGTGGTTGGCGTTTCCCACCCCGTGCTCCTGTCGGTGAAGGACAAGCAAGGGAGGAACAGGGGTTTCCTGAGGGTGGAAACGTTTTGGCTCGACGAGGCGAAGCCTAGGAAGGAGGTCGGCGAGTTCTACTACAAGGTGAGACGAGACGGAGGCTCTCCCTTGGCACGGCGGTTGTCAAAAGTTTTTGTCTCGCACGAGTGAGTGGTTAGCCCGCGCAAGCCCGAACGAGATGTGCGAGTTCTACGACAGGGTGGGAGTGTATGGTCTCTCGAGAGTGAGGTTGTACAGTATGGCAAAATAGTGATAATCGGTCTAATATTGCTGTTAGTGGCGCCCTCGAAACACCGGCGCGAGCGTACGACCCCAGCCCGGTGCATTCCCTTCGTTGCTGGTATCCATGGTAAATAGACTGCTGTGTTTACCCACCTATGAATCCCACGATGGTTCAACGCGGTGTGAGTATTTTTCTTTGTCGAAGAAACCACGGTTTTGCCTCCATATACTTTTAGCTTTTGGTTTAGAGATTGGTCGGTTTTTTTTTGGTGCGAAATATTTTCCCATTATTTTATTGATCTTGAATGATGTCTCTATCGGTGATGTATTGCCCCTGTTCCTGGCCCCGCCGTATCCTCCCCCTTCGACTGCTACCTTGCTTGTCTGATGGACATCTTTTGCTGTACGTGTGCGCGGGGCATGTCGCATCTCGTCGGGATCTTTCGTGAACCCATCCCCACACTCGAAGGTCGTACACCCCTGCGGCGTGCACTTGCGGAATCAGCCATGCACCGGGTCGGACAGGAGCGTTCACGTGCTGGGGTGTGGGGAGGTCTTCGTCGCTTGCGAGCGGCAGTGGGTGAGGACAGCAGTACGGTGGAGGCTTTCGAGCAGCGTCTTCCGGGCATGTTTGTTGTGCCGTGCGTTGTGGTTGGAGAGGTTCATCGTGTTGCAGCATCTACCGGCCGAATGCCTCTTTGCCGTGTGTTGTGGTTGGAGAGATTCATTGTGTTCCAGCTTCTACCGGCCAATTTCCTTGTGCCGTACGTTGTGGTTGGAGAGATCCGTGGGGTGTCGTAGTTTGCTGCGAACTATTATGAGGTAACTCATTGTACGGGTTTTAGAGTTGAGTGAAACGGACGGTTCCATATTTTGGAAGTGCCTAGAATGGAAAATTTGTGACGTCATCAGGAGCTGCGCCACTATTTTCCCGCCCACCGTCACTTCAGCACCGACAGTACCGAAAGTCGCCTCCTAATAGCTTTCTTGGGGGTGGTTTGCTACAAAAGCTTTCCATGAGGCGCGTTGAACTCTTGACCGCGATTTGCGATTGGTGCCATGCCGGTCGGTGATGGAGTATCTCGGTACGCCTGGGACGGGCGCGTGGAGGAATGGACAAAGTGCCTCTTGTTGGCGGACAACAACGATGGCCGTGCATTTGTTTGGTCATGATTGCTCTTTTACCTCTTTCTCGACGCGAACGGTTCCAGACCTCCGTATTTTTGTATATTACTTCGAATTTTCTTTTGGACTTGAGTGTGTGTGTGTGTTTTTTTTTGTAGGCCCTATTGTGCGGCCATCATTTCTCTTGCGCGAACGGTTTCAGACCTTGGTCTTCTCTCTCCGACGGCAATTATTTTTGTGCGCGTCTGCTCGTTTTTTGGGAAAACAGCACGTTGGCGGAGAACCCGTTGATGGCGACTGCAGCCCGGTGTTCGTCAAGTTGATGACCTCCAAGGACCGCTGGAACCGGTCCGGCTGGTGCTTCGAGACGCTCTGCAATAGCGGCGGAGTCAGCGTCCCGGTGCTGGAGCGCGCGAGTCCGCCCTTGAGAGAGGTGTGACGTGCAACCGCAGCCGCAGGGCGCATGGTACTGACATGTGTTGCGCCGAAGAAAGTATGGTCGGCGACGGTCAAGCCTGTGTTCTGGGGTGGTGTCTATACTGCTTACCAACATCAGGGTCGAGAAAGCTTGTGGAGCTGCATGTGTTGACCCCCCCCCCCCCCCCCCCAAAACTTTTTCTTTCCTCCTTTTTCCTTCTCTTTTTCTTC
>FN649735.1:4054555-4072996 GCA_000310025.1 Ectocarpus siliculosus
TTCAACGTTTAGGGGGTTTCCCGGGTTTTTTTTTAGGGGAAAAAAAGGGGTTTTTTTTCCGGGGTTGGGGGGGGTTTCCCCCCCCCGGGGGGAAATCCCCCAAAAAAAGCCCTTTTTTTTTTTTGGGAAAAAATTTTTTTTTTGGCCCCCGGGAAATTTTTTTGGCCCCCCCCCCCCTTTTCCCTCCTTTGGGGGGGGGGGGGGTAAAGTTTTAACCCCAAAGGCCCAAAAAAAAAAAAGGGCGCCCCCCCCCCCCCCCCCCCCCCCCCCCCCCACAGCCTCAGATCACCCTTGGCGTGACAAGAGCCTCGCCTTGACACCGGAGAGCAAACTCCTACCATATACCATACAATGTGGGATTCTTCTGCGAAAGAGTTTGCTCATGGTAGTCATGCTCCGTGTTAAAAAAGACGGAGAGCCCTTGCAGTACGACGGGTTCTGTGATATACAGACGGGTGGTTCCATTGTTTTACGGCAACAATGCCCTCGTATACAATACGTTACTGTGGTGTCAAGCTTGCATCATGCGTTTGCCTGAATCGTGGTGGATGTGCTCGTAGAACTTCTTCACGGCGGGACCAGGCTTCGTAGCTCGGGCCTAATAGCCAGCGATGGGGCGAGAAGAACACCATCGTCCGCGAACACAACAGTTATTCCTCGGATCGCTGGCTGGCCCCAATGGGACATTGGGGCTCGTTGCCCGCGTGTAGCACTGTTGTGTTCTTTAGTTGCCCCAGGAGGCTATTGAAGACAGACATTGGGGCCAACCAGGAGTGCCTTGCCAATCGGTATTGGGGAACACCGAAAATGAAATGTGTCCCTTGCGACGGTATTGGCGGACACCGAAAATGAAATGTGTCCCTTGCCAGTAGGATATCAAAACTCTGAGATTTTTCAAGTCTCCAACTTATCATAGGCATATACACGTGAACACTCCATACGCCGCCGGAAATACCGGAATTGCCGCCAAATCCCGCCGATTTGCCTCAAAAGAGCCAGCCAAGTGCGCCAGAGGAGCAAACATTGAGTCCGTTTGGGCTACGCTCCCCACCACTCTTGGCATTTGGGACAAAACGGCAGATCGGATCCAGCCGCTGTGTGATACTTAGCTATCTCTGATAGGGCTTCAGCGGGATGGTGTAGAAACGCACGATTGCAGCACTGCTGAGCGAATCTACTTACCCACCAAACTTGACCCGGCCACCCCATACGAGACACCTTGACGTCAGGCCCGATTGTGTACGACACAATATATAGTCTGTGCCGACATCGGAGAGTGCGGATGGATGAAACGTTGTGAATATAAATTACTAGGTATTTATGTATTCTATTGAAAATACCCGTCGTTGAGCACGGGCAGAGACAGACATGGTAGCGTACGTCAATGTCCAGACCAGGCCAGCCGATGTTCAAGAAAATACGTAAATGTAGTACCCATACGTGAGCCCGCCGCGTGAGAGCACAGTGCCATCAAGGGGTGATGCAACGTGACAGTTAATTACCAACCCAGAGCTGGCTGCAAGCTGCGGTGTGAAGTTTCTCAAGCTCAACAGCTCACACAGCTGACGTATTCTTACTCGAAGAGCTTAGCGAACCTCACCCACCCAAGACGAAAATATGACAAACGCCATGATCAAATTTATTTAATGGGCGGGATTGGGCTCTAAAAAGAGGAAATTCTCGCCACAACAACAGAACACAAACCGCCCCCTCACACACGCATAATCAAGTCTATGTACCGAGGTCCTCCACCTTGTGAACGCAAAGCGTACGGTTTAATAGGGTGGGGGAGATCGCCGCACACAGTGCATAGAAGCATACCCATCCTCGAAAAACAATGATAATTGATAATTTACACTTGAGTTCGATGTCCAAAGACCCAAGCCGCAAGACACAAACAAACTCGGTAAGCAACAGAACATAATGTCATCGAGAAAACTGTAGACCGAAGTATGAAATTTCCATATATACCCGCTCTTACATTCCTCTGCTGTGCGGTTTATCTTCCTCCCCCTTCTTGTGCCCTCTCTCAGAAGTCACCAATCCCACTTTCATCTACAATGTAGCGCAACCGCTGTTGGCACGCGAAACGGCGAAATTCGATACCAACAGGTGGGCAAAGTGCAACATGAGCGGTTTGCATGAGTGATGGACAACAAAAATGAGGATTGGAAAGCAATTTGAAGTACATACTGCTGCCATGAGTGTGGGTGTACCGATACGAACATCGCCGTGGCAGCGGTTGGGAAGAGAAAGTCATCAATACATACAAACAATACACATTACATGCGGCAATCATCCGGTTCCAAGAAGTTTCGACCCGTATCAATACTTCGAATGCCGTTCCTGGCCGAGGGGCTGCAGAAAAGTCTAGCCTTCGACGCCCTACGCCGTGTCTGCTTCGGCAATGAGTGAAACAACCGATATACAATGGGTGACGGAAGACAACCTCCATTAATCTGTCTGTGAGCTTGAGTCCACGGCTTTGTTCCAAAAAGTGTACGTTCTTGTTTCCCACCAACCAACGGCGGCGCGTCTATGAACATCCTACAGGTCTCGCACATGCCGAGAGATTCACTCCCGCGAGAACAACCTGTTCCTGTCAACACAGCTTCGCCAGCAACTGTAAGGGGGCGCACGCGTGCATGCATGCGCAGTCCGGCGGACTCGCACCCCTGCAGACATCTTGATGTGGCGAGCGGGCCTCTCAGGGTGATCGCAACCTGTTAGGACTTTATGAGGAACACGTTTTGAGCCCTGCCACCACCACACACCAAGTCCGAGTCGCCTGGGCACTTCATGTGGCAGATGGCGGGCCCATGTTTGTCGTAGTCCTCTTTCCGTGCACCGCAGAAGCACCTTGCGGGTGCATTTGGAAATGCGAGAAGAAAATATCGCGCAATTTTGCGTGCGGGAAAACGTGAATACAGGAGACCACAGCATCGTATGCATGGTACACAGAAATATCTGGAATCAATGTGCTGCATGCCATTGTTGACGAAATGTGAAGGTCGGCTTGCAGCGGCAACACCGACAACAACAGCGGCAGCAGTGACACCCGCGGCAGTGGCCGTTATTACAACGGCAGCGTCTCCACCACCACTGACGACGAACGATGACAACAACAACACGGTTTGCCGACATGTTCAACTCACTCTTGGCCGTATTGGAGTGCGAAGTACCTTGCGTCCTCCTTGTCACATATCTTCTTACACGCCTGAAACAGCGCGGAACATGTATGCATAGTACCAGTTGCATTTGAGTAATACGAAGAACAACAAGATCGAGGGAAAGCATTAATCAATTGTACTGTATACGTGCATCAGGAGACAAGAAGAGCATTGCCTACCTTGCCTATGAAAACAGTGACACCGACGACACACAAAACCAAAGGCAGTCCGAAGAACAAACTGGGAAACATCAATGATACTTGCATCGTAGTCCATTTTGGAGCTTGCGGTGAATTTGAGCTTGAGCGCCCTATCGCTGGGATGGTCCGCAAAGCAGCCCAGGTACTTGGTGCCCTTCGGGATGTCATCCGGCTTGCCCTCGTGCTGGTACACGTCCATGGCGTTATTGCCTGACCAGTGCAGTGAACAAGACCGCTTCATTGAATGTCGTTGCTTTTTCCTGGTCTAGACAAGCCCTACCATCATTTCAACAGATGGACCCATCCTTCATAATATTTTGTAGCGTGCCGTTCGGGTTGTTTGCGTTTGTTTCGCGGGTTGTGGTGGTGATTGGGCCATCAAGAGAATTTTCCAAGCACGACTACAATCCACAGAAACGGGCGTCTGCGGCCTCCTATCATGCTCTTTCCACCTAGAGCGGTAGGCTCCGTCCACCTACAATACCAGAAGCCAGGTCAAAGGATTCGGAAGAAGTTTTATTTAGGTATGCAAAATGAGCAGACGTCACACCTTCGGTAGCCCCTAGTCATTTTTCACACCGTTAGGGCCACAGGTTTAGGTTGAGGTCAGCACCGTCCTGCCCTAGAACAGCTTTACTCAATATTGTAGGGTTAGTAACTAGGATGCCCACGGTAGGCAGTCGACGTACCACCGCACTTCTGGGTAGAACTATCGCCTGCGCAGGCCATGGTGCACTTCTTCGATTCCCCGTGCCTCCTGGGCCTGTCTTTGGAAGAACCGCACCAGCACTGAACGAACGATCGATGGCAACGAGCAAGCAGATTGCCGCGGTTGGAGGAGTGAAAATCTCCTAAGAATGGCGAACAACCGAGGTCAGACATGCCGAGCAACTCTACACCGTGACAAAGTTTTTCGAGTGCAGTTTTCTCAGCGGGCGCAGTGGATGTATTGGCGAAGGTACGTGCAGCTTGATCGCATTGAGAGAGCCGTTTTTTTTCCCGCCCATCCTTGACCTCGGCCTACTACCAATGCCCTCAGAAGTAAGATTCTACACGGTGCTAAGCCCCCGAGCATTCTGCAAGTTTTGCCCTCTGAATACGCCGGGTAGGTGCTGGCGCTAATTTCTCGTGTCATACTCTGATCTCCGACATCATCTGTTGGAATCGTGAAAATTACTCACACCAAGTTCAACTAAAATGTCAACCTATTCTCTTCTCGAACAGAACAAGTGCGAAACGAGAAAAATGTTTCAACCAGATTGAGTCAAACTTGACTAATGAAATCAGAGGACCACCGCCGTCCGACCGCGACAAACCCCGAGTTGCTAGGAAATCAGGTGGGGGAGAAGAAGCGAACGCAACCACCATACAAACAGTCAAAAACTGTCCCACGCATAGCAGTCAAAATGACGTCTTCATTGCAGATCCCCCCCGATATTTGTCACCTCATTGCCATACTGCATCCCGAAGTACTTGGAGTCTTCGCAGAGATCAGCACATATCTGGCGTTGACAGGAAACGTTGTCAAGAGGGAGGTTTCGTCAGGCAACAAGCGGCGCAAGGCCGTGCGAAGAGGGTTCTTGGAAATCGCTACCAAGACCACCACGGCCTGAAAAATTCGACCCCAACAAGGATACTAACAAAACGAGAGGGGGACAGAGGCAGAGCATGGCTACGAAGCCGCGAGAGAAATACCCTGAAGCCTCGATTTAAGATGAAATGTTTCCATGTCGGCTCGTGAAGACTCCCATTCACCGCCCGTCGAAAACCGCGCGTTTTCACCCAATGGATGATGGCGTTGGTTACCGTCCACACATATCAACGTTCGATGAATCATCGTCAAAGCATGCACGAAGACTCGAGAACCCTAGGTTTCTTATAGCTGCGCTGGTCGCGTTGTAATAGTTTCTTATAGTGCGTTTCCTATGTGTTCCAGAAGAACAGGACCTGCTCGTGACGTCACTATCGCCATCAACGACATCGTCGACCATTTCGTTGTTACGGAACAAACATGTCGAGTCCCTCCTGGTGGGATCTAGCTCTCTGTACTTACTTACCGCCGTGGTCATGTGGGCGTCGACGTACTTTTTTCCGAAGATACGCTTGTCTTTCTCGTCCTCGAAGCAACCAAGGTACAAGTGCCCTTTGGAGTCGTTTTCTTCTTCAACGCGTTGGGCACAGTGGGAACATCGAAACAAGGTACAACTTAAGTGCATCTTAGCGTACGCGCTTCGATGAAGCACTCAAACCTTTGGGTCGTCGAAAATGCGTAGGAGTTTATTTTTGATAAATGAACACATCATCGTCAACCTTCTGCAATGATGGAGGAGAACTAAGTCTGCTTTGATGACGATGCCCATCTTGGAACTACAGCGTCATTTGCCGGGCGCAAGCAAGCGTTGCCGGTTGTACATGGTGATTTCGTGCGCTTCCATACTGTGTTTGGGGCCTGTATAGCAGCCACGATTAATCCTCGGAGTGGCGCTATCTGTGTCCAACTTTGAAGTCTAGAGGTAGCTCAGGCATGGGACAGAGAGTTGGGGTTCCTACACCAAAGCATTTAGCTGGGGCTTTTTCTCCAGGTATGTAGGATTGTCATCGCTACAAGGAATACTTCCGGGTTGAACATGAGAGACTATCACGTCCTTTCGATGGACTTTCCAGAATTCCGCCCCACTTCGTCCTATGGGGTTGAGACGCTCGTAATGGGAACACCAGGTGTTGTTGTGTCGAGGAGTCAGCCTATACACGTTGCAACCTTCGGATGATGAAACAAAAGAAACAATGAAAACTTGACTACCGACCGCTGGGGGGGGTTCAAACGGAAAGTTTAGGTCATACACACAATATACAAATGAGCGCGTGGCGCATAGTGCAACGCGTGGAAGGGTGTTTCTCACTTGAGCTGGGCGATGGCGACTCCTGGCGTGGCGTTGAGCACGAAAGAACGAGAGGAGTGCAGCACGCATACAACGAGAGGCCCGAACGATTGTACAGGAGGTCAGTTCGAGTCCTCGGCCGTTCAATTTTTTTGTCAGTCGCTGAGTGCCCGAGGCTACTCCCCGAAACGTATGAAGGCATGAAGCAGGCGACTCATCGTTTTCATTCTCCTGGTGCTCTCGGAGCTAGCGCTAGGGTTAATACCTCTGGACTCGTGCGGATAATGCCGTTCGGCCCTTCGATGGAGACATCCCTGATCTCGACTTCGCCGTCGCCAACTTGTTCCTCTTTGTGGTACAGCCCTAGCTTCATTCGGGCCATTTTCCCCTTGTTGTTCCAGGCGACAGGAGTCTTATCCTTAGGCCAGACGAATTTCCCGCTCACGCCCCCTGCGAACTTCACCTGGCATATACAACAGAAATCCCTAATTTCGTCAGATTCGCTTTTCATGCGGACTGCTTGGACGTTTGGTTGTTTGTTGTAGTGCAAGTGACTGGTCAGTATTTCCTGCTTTGTCGGATGGCTCGTGAAACAGTTAGAGGAGGAGGGCAACTACGAACAAACTTCTACATGGCTGGGAGAGCAGAGGCTATCCACTGATTTGGCCGCAAATCCATATCGCCGAGGCACGCAATGGATACTCTCAGTCTCCACCTCAATGAGATGCGCCAACTTAGGTCTCTCAACAATGTGTGAGCGAACATAAACAATAGTACGTAGTTGCAACTGACCTCCATCGACTCCCCAAAGACCGTGTCGATCGTCACGTGCACCCATTCGCCGGTGGCGTCCTTCCAATTCCGGTACCTGTACTTGTAAAAACATAGAATGGAACAAATTACTGATCTTGTGAAGGGGGAAGGGACGTTAGCACGCCTGATTTGAAACGGTTTATACCTTTCTAGCTCGCTCTGCTTGCCTGTCGCTGAAGTATGGGTCTTTTGATTGGGACTCACACATTTCCGTCAACTAACAACATCGGCCACGCACCAGCTGTCATGGGTGTAGTAGTCGGGGATGGTCTTGTCAATGTTGGAGAAGCGAACATGGAGGCCGTCGAGGTTGGCACTGATGGATACAATCGGGTCTCCGTCCACCGTCTGCCCTCCGTTGTACGCGCCTTTCTGCCCAACAACGTGCACATTCCCCCCAAAGGCAGCCCCACGTCATTGCATATCGACAGACACACGGGCGAACGGAAGTATTTCTTGCTTCTCTCTGTCTCTCTCTCTGTCTCTCTGTACCGGGAATCGGGAGCAAAACCGTGTTTAACTCAAAAACTGGATGTATCCGCCACGCCAGTGGTCCAGTCTCGACATTCTGCGCTTTCTGCCGTCTCTAGACGGGGTATATGCTGCGCGGATACCGCTAGACGCACAGCGAGGTCGGTCAACAAGAAAGCAGCCCTTGAGTTCCCAAGGAAGAAACATCAGAAAAATAATCTACGGAGCAATTTCACTGTTAAATCACTCACGATCTGGCCAATATGCGTAAAACGTTTGCCGAGCTTCATTCCCTCGACCGCGCGGAAGCTGTACTTGTAGATATACCTCTCGCCCTTAAGGAAGGGGAAGCCCTCGGGCCCGTAAGCCACTTTAGTTTCTGCTCTCTGCACATTCTTGGGAACGATAAACCTGTTGTCAGGCCATATTAGAGCAAGTAGAGGCAGCGGGTTAGACCAAAAGTTCTACAATCACGTGGTGATCGTGCCGAAGACCGGTATTACCCAAGAATTTGTTTTCAAGTATGCATGGGATCCGCGCATACTAACGAGATCAATAACACGCGCTTCAAACAAAACCCTGCTTGTGTGGACCAGCGTTTGGCGCCTACTTGCAGGGGAGTTCAGTCCCCGAGTTCGCTTGATTCCGAGCGTGACACATGTTTTGGCCTTGCCACGTGCGTCAATCTCAGCTGAAACCAGGGCGGAGTTGGAGCGCACACGCGGTAGGTTTCCGGGCGCTTGGGATGGCGTTTCGCGGTATTTTATTTTTGCAAAACCTTCACCTGGAGCACGGGCGGTCTTTGTCCGTACACGAAGTGTGGGTCGCTCTCTCTTTCTTGTCCTTGCTCCTGTACTTGAGAACCTCCTCCTCCGAATCTTCGCCCTTCAGTAAGTCAAATCGCGGTGGTGACGATGAGCGAATGTTTGTCCCCAGCACATTGATGAGGGGGACGGTAACCAACTTCACTGCCCCGAGCGGAATGCGTGAACTTCCGATGCACTTTTTTGTCGCCACGTTCGGATTGGCGACGGACAACGTGTACGAGAAAACGCAGCAAAGGTTCACTCAAGGTGTTACAGAACGTGTCACAAACGCATTCGATACGTGTGTCTGTCCTTTCTATGCAGTTCATAGTGAAGATTGAATGAAATGTCCAGCCTCTCTTAGTGACCATTCTTTCCACTATCCTGAGCATAAAAAACTAGCACGATTGACAAAGTCAATGAGCTGTGGTGCAAGGATCAGTTACCCTTCACACAACGCCAAAGGTAGTAGTCCGTCGAAATTCACTTGGTTCTGAATACCCGATTCGACATTCTCAGCGAACGAATTGCACCTGGTACGTGGTACTATGATCGATGACATCGCTGTGATTCGCCAAAGAATGAAACTCTACATGCGTACGCCCCGCTTATCCAAGTACACCACTTACAAAAATGCAGTCCCAGTCGATGACGTTGTCCTTTTTGGGCTTGCAGGTGATGTCGATCTTGGCTTCCCTGTTGAACACGGACGACACACGCGGGTTGCAGCAACGATTCTTGTCAATGACAACGCGTACCACGGAACGGAGGGGTGGCAAGAGACGTTTTGAACAATGAACAGACCTCGAGGATGGCATTACGTGATGCAAGGTTTCTACCACACGTGTGCGCGTGTTGTGCTACACGTATGCTAGTCTAGCTTTCACGGCAGCGTTGGAACTTTTTGAAGGGCGCACATTCTGCACTACGTTGAGGGAAAGGAGGTGGATGTCTCAAGTTCAGGCAACCTTGATGGGTTGAAAAATCGAAAACATGAGTGCAATAGAGATGGCCTTTAGCAAGGGACGTCTTTCCTCGTGTCTGTCGAGGCCGAGCCTCTTTTTCACAGGCTCGTTGCGTGGATATTATCTCTGATTGGCCGCCAACGAACCGGGTTCGAATCGGCATCCCACCTCTTCGTGTTAACCAAGGAACACAGAAATGCATACTCGTGAAACGTCTGGTGGCATGTTTGACGCAATGCACCCGCAACTAATACATGTACAGTAGAAGATATTGAAGAAGTGAATCACTGCCAGGGGGTTGGGGTTTAGTTTCCCCTGGAAACCTCCGTTCTGTTGTACCAAAAACCGAGGCGCTTTTGAAAAGGGGTGCTTTATGTTCGTGCGTGGAAGTAGATTGCTCGGAAATAGCCGTTAAGTAGGACGCAGTTGCGATGTTCCTGGAGGGTTTGTGGTAAGAGGCCTTTGGATGATAGCGCGGAGTCCCCGTTGTCTGTCGAACTCTTTGGGCACTACTCCTGATCCTCCTCCTGTATATCTCCCCTCTCTTACGAGCCAATACAACACAGTAAAACAGCACCCCCAGTCCGCACGGCACGTACCGGTGCCTAGCTCATGCTGCACGAACACTTTACAAAAGGATCACGCTTTCCCAATTTAGAGGACGAGTCCCGCTTGAAGGTTCCCATTTTTTGCTACCCGAACTCGTCCCGTAGGGGGAAAACGACGACGAACAACGGCTCACCATGAACGAGAAACGGGCCTAAAACACATCTTGTTAGACAGATTACAGATGATGTTTGCATTTTGTCCCGCTGAGAGTTCATTGGTGGGATTCCTCAGCAGCGCAGCGAAAGAATATTCCACACTTGCCATCTTGATATTTTCTTGTCCTCTTTCGTTCCTCTAGGAACTCCCACAGTTCGACGTACAGGGTCTTTCTTCTCTGCATTCATCGTCAACAGAGCTTTCTCATTGTTCGCGGTCTTACACCCGGGTGACACCTTGACCTGCACGTGGTTTCGATGCCCGTGAAAGACCATTCTGACATCTGGCAAGAGGGCCTTTCCCAGTTCTTCTGTGCCGCGATTGCGAGCATATCTTAAGTCTGCACAGGTGGGTGAGCGTGCTGCCACGGTTCCCTACCAGACTCATGGTTTCGCCGCTTTGCTATAAGACGTGCCGCGCGTTTCCTCCCTGTCTGGCGTCACTTGGTAGACCCAACTACACACCGTGGCTCCAATCATTTTCATTTCCCGGTGACGGACTTTCCCATCGATTTTTGGCGCGTTTGCGTACTCTGAAAATTCGTGCAGGCTCTCCGAGACGAAGCCCTCGAAATGCCTCGCTACCGGCGATCCCAGGGCTTCTTACGAGGTGTGTGGGGTGACCTAGCCCCTTTCCTTTCTCCGGACGACCGTGGGGCTGGGCGCTGGGCGGCTAAGGCATTATTGACAAAGTTGCTCTGTCTTGGCATTGAAATCTCCAGCGTTTACCACAGCAGGGAACTTTGATTCGATGACGATTATTGGTACTAACCGTTTTGTCACGCGCACATTGGTCGGTCGTGCACGACGAGTTATTGTGATCGTGAATGGGGACCCTGCAAGAGCCGGTCCACCAGATTCTCCGGCAGAGGTGGTGTTCGTGTGCTGGAAAGTCCCGTAGGCCCCGCCGCCGCCCAAGGTACCTCGGCACAAGGATTCGATGGGAGAAGGGCTCCCGAAGATGGTGAAGCGCTCGATTGGGGTCCCCATCCTATCAATCGAGCAGGAGGACCTTGCCTGGTGGATTGTTGATTCGGTTGACGAGCGGCTGAGGCTCGGTTTCGAAAGAGTAGCCGGGAGGTGGTTCTTTCGTGACCCCAGGTTGGGATGCGAAGCGTGGTCCATTCCGCCTCGCACAAGATGGTCGTCCTCCTCGAACGTGGATCTTCCACCGTCTGGTCTACCAGCCATCTCCGGTTACAGCAAAAAGGGAGCATTCTGTGTAGGTGCTATTGACTTGCTGCCGACGCTACCCACATAGACATGATTCTCCCACGCCTTAATGTCGATCTTGATGAAAAGTGTTCGGGCGTGAACGAACGCTTTTTGCCCGCTTTCGCGAACGGGCCTTGGGGTGTGAGTCCTATAATAAAATTCTCCGTACGGAGTTAAGTTGGGAAAAACCAATCTTTCTGTCTCCATGACTGTCTTTTCACGAAGCTCGGACATCCAGAATCTGCCGATGGCAGCTCACTGTCCCGGCAGGTGTTCTCGCTCTCTCTTGTTAGCACCAATCTCCCGAGGACTGTGTTCCTCAAAGAAGACACTCGTTTGATACCTATCTGAAGGCGGCTTGTCGTGCATTTGCTGTTGGCGTGTTCCGAGTCCTTGTGCGTCCGCAGGGGATATGCTGTAGGCACAATCCAGCGCGGTTCACAAGCAACAGGCCGATTAAACCCCTGAGCACTGTTGACAGCGACGTTCTTTGGCCTGGACAATGGACGCTGCCTTCCACTTCGTCTTTCGGTCCATGGACGGACGTGCCGTCATTCGAAGGCCGCCCAGCGCTGGTGGAGAGATGGAACCCAACAGGTCGATGTACACGACAAGCAGGAAGGGGCCATTGACGGCGAATATCACTTCTTCCCATCGCGCGGACGTTGCAGAATCCATGTCTGGCTCCTTTGCAGATGGAACCGCAATCCCCCATCTTCGTTGCTACGACAAGACTCTATTGGTTCATGTTTCCTCGTTACTACTGGTCTGTCGACTCAGTCCGCATCGCCATGTCTCCGGGGTGTTTGGGGCTTACGGACGGGCAAAACAAAGAACTGTGTCCAAGCCCGGCCGCTACAGGGCGGCTGGACGGAGTCGAAGACTACAGGAGATGTATGTATCCGACACACGGACCGGCCGACACTTCGAAAACATGATGACAAAGCCTGAATGGCAAGTGCTACCAGCTACGCATTTTAAATGTAGATTCTGACGTATCGATGACCCCAAGAAAAACAACGGGCCACATGGTACTTGTTCAACCCTTCGCTTCATGGAGCGCTCCGGCCTACTTCTGTACAGTACATAGCATCATCTTGGTTTGAGGCATGGCTGCCTTCCAATGTGTTTCTCAAGAGCGAACAAGGGTTGGGGCCCGTACCTGGCTATTTTCCAGAGATGCGGCCCAAACACGGTCTCGGTTATCCCAGGAACTTGCCGGTCGAATATCCGGGCAGGTACGTGTACCCGGGATACCTTGGCGCCCAGGTACCCGCCATTCATATGTGGAAGTAGCTTGTGTACGGCCATGTTAGGGTCAAGGCTGTGTTGTTGTCAATCGTCGTCGTTGCACATTAAAACAGTTCCGATCGACAACGTCGGTCTTTCAGTCTGCTTCTCTGTCAGTCTGTCTGTCTGTTGGCCTGTCTGTCTGTCTGTCTGTCTATCTGTCTGTCTGTCTGCACCTTCTAAAATCGGGCGTACTCTGCTACAACATCTGCTGCTGCTGCTGCGGTTGCTGCTGCGTACTGATCAAACTGATGCGCCGCCTTCTTCCTATTTCCAAGAATCTTGCGCGCGCACCGTGAGAGTTACCCGCCCCAAAAACACCCGGCAGATACTACTGTAGGTGAGACCCGAGCTCCCGAATCAGGTTGGGAAGCCCGGCATACCCGCCGGGTGGACGGGTACTACCCGTCCACCAGCGTCAATCACCCGAAACGAAGGGTTCCGTTCAGGCTGTAGATGCTGCGGGAATAATTTGCATGTACAGAGACGGCAAATACGTTAAATGGCGCAGCTCACCAGCCAACAAAGCCGAGGATTTCACTTGTGGGTCAGCCCTGTGTATCAACAGACGCGCAGCTACAGACACGTAGCCATATCTCACAATTTAAGCGTTTCGAGACACACTTGGATGACTGACAGTACATTTCATCGTCTACACCGTGAGACAACAAAATCTATCCACGCGTCTGATTTGTTGTCCATTTGTTTCTGACTCAAAACAAGATTCGAATCCTCCTTTGGTTCCTCTTTCCTCGATACCAACCTTTCAACAATGGAGAAAAGGACACACTCACAGCGGGCTAGGATCTTCAGATGGCAGCCTCTCTCCTCTCATCTATGTGTGCGTTGTTCGGTAAGGGCTACAAGAGGGCTACAAGAAGGGGGCACACAGATTGTGGTAGTTTTTGGTGCCCCCGGTGCCACGCAAATGGGGTCCAGCCCTGCAACTACAAGAAGACCTACGAGCTCATACGCTACATAAACTCATCGTATATTGACAATATTTCCATGAAATGAGGCTGGTAGGATGCAAGCCTAGGGAGTGGAAAGCTCATGTACACAGCCCACACATATCCCAACCCCTCCGCAAAAAAACACGTCGAAAAACGTTTGTCAGCCATTGGTCGAGGGGCTACAGTCCCTCCAAAGAATCTGAGCTCCTTGCTAGACAAAGCTTTTGGCTTCAGTATGAACAGTGTCCCCAAGCCACGTGGGGACACTTTTCATACTGAAGCCAAGTCAGCACATTTTTCCAGTACCATCAGGCGATGTACAGTTTTGCGATCTAGGGGGTACGCGGGTTCGGCGATGATGTGTAAATAAGGAAGTCTGAGGTCCAGGAGAGGCGTGACACAGCCAGATATCACACAGCGTATCACCTCACTCAGTCAAGCATGATACATAGACCAAGGGTTCTCACGTGCGCGTTGCAAACAGCGGAGCCTAGGGTGACTACCGTACAGCAGTGCGGAAAATAGGCATTTGAGTGTTGTGTCCCCAGTATTTACTACAGTAGGAGGGGTACGAATGAATGTTGTGGGATTTGAGCACAAGTATCGGAACGGCAGTCTCGAAGAATTTAGATCTGGCGGGAACTGCAACTAACCTCCTAGGAGGGATATTGCCATACATAGCGGCCCCTCCCTGCAAGGAGCGGCCCGGCCCGCGCCCGCTTTTCGATCAGTCTATCTGAAGCAACACTGCTATGTTGAGCGATTATTGTTGAAGTCAACTCAAGAGAACAAACTGTGCAAATGAGTCATCAGGGTCTTCAGGGATTGACACGCGTGCATGTGAGCCTCACAACATCTGGCGTCGTCGGCAGGACAACCTTAGGCCATTGAACTTGAGCATTGACCACGTACAAGGATGGGCATGAGCGGCATATGCCTGTTTTCTTTGACTTTCACTAGATGGCCGGTTCGAAACTTTCGGGATGGAGTGAAACATTCATTCGTCCCCTGAATACAGGGATGGTCTTGACCACCAATAGCCGTGGTGAGAAACGCGCAATAAAGGGGGAAGAACTGCCAAGAAGTCGTCTCGCCTACATTTTCAAGCACTGCACGAGAACAAACGGAGAAAAAACAATTTTCACGTGCCATTCGTGTCGTTGATTCAGGCACAAAGATTTTCCAACATTCCGGGGTCCTTCTGACAACAAACTGAGGGACCTGCCCACGACAATCTACGTATAGATTGTTGTAGAATTTATTAGAAAATATTAGTAATTACACTAGTTCTTACGATGCGCACATCTTCACTGTAGAATCTTTCAGCTTTCCCCCACCCAACAATCTGGCTTTCCTTGACGTTTTTTTCGCCCTTTCACTGCACACAGCTTACTGTATGAAATATCTTGTTGTGGTCGTTTCGACAGGTAGGGGCATAGTGTCTGTTGTTGTGCCCTTCTGACTGCAAAGATAAGCAACAATTTTGACGCAACTCATACATGGTGCCCCCCTTAAAACACCACATATCTCCCCCTTCCTCATTCATTCACTGATCCCCCTAACCGCCTGCCCAAGACCCCGCATACCCTGTATATTATAGTATCTTCTTTTTACACCACGCCAGATACAAAACATCATTCTTTCATCACAGACTACAATTCATTCGAAGCGGCACACAGCAAAATTGATGTGCTTCTTCTGTAGCGTTGCGCACGTTTGTCTCATAAGATTGGTGCGCATATTGTCCATGCAATTATCGCCTGTTTTCCTCCTTGGAAGCTGACGGTCATGAATGAATGAATGTCCTTGCCCACATGGTTAGCCGCTTCAGCTCCAAAACTCCGAGCGGCGCATGCCTCCGCAATGTTGGTTCCACAAATATATGCATACCGCCTCTGGGCTGTTCTTCACTCCAGATTTGGATTTCGAGGAAAGGCCGTATGGACGGGTGATGATCGAACAATGTACGTACGTACTGCTTTCGTTTGTGAGAGGCATCCCCAAGGAAAACTTCATGGCCCTGTAACGTTCGTGTCCCTATTTTCAAGATCTTGTCTAAAAAATCACATCGATCACCAAAAACACTTTGTTTGCTGCTCCCGTGCCCTCGTTCACTCGTTCAATCCAGATCGAAATATGTCCACAAACAACGTATTATTTCATTCGATAGACTATGCATACCTTGCAACCAACGTCAGGGATCCGTTTTGTCTTGATCACATCCTAGCAATAGCGACTGAAGCAAACCGTACGATTGTAAACACATAATGTTTACGCGGTTTTACAATCACCCTGTTATGGAACCCACAACAACACTCTTGAAAGGTAAACTACGCGGGGTGCAGCAAGCACGTTCTGGACGTTACTTGGGGCACTGGGTAGTCGGCCGTGTTAGGCCGAGAGAGAGAGATTGAGAGAGAGTTGGAGAGAGAGTGGGAGAAGGAAACTTGATTGGAGAGAGACGGTGGTGGTGGTGGAGAGAGAGAGGAAGAAGTGAGCGCAGCACGCACGCAAGCTTCATCGCACCAACCACGCCAAAAGGGTCCCCGTGACCGCACCGATGGTACCCTGCAACACACGAAATTCCCAACACGTATCCCCCTGGGATCCTCACGACCAGATACTGCTGCGAGTATATCTAACATCCCCCCTGCTCGCAACAGTTATTCACTGAAAACTTCGCGAACACTCGATATCTCAACCAAAATACATCTCTCCAAGAATATATGCCATCAATACTCGACCAGAATAACATAAGAGGGAAAAACAATTCAAAGGAACATGAATACTGCATCGCGCGTAACAAATACTTGGCGCGAGAAATGAAAGAAAACGGGAAACAAAACGAGAAACAAAACAAAACCAAAACACAACCAATCAGAAAAACAATAAAATGTTCATGCCAAATTCATTGCAAAATCACGGTGAGACTCGAAAGCGTCCTTCGGCAAGCTCTTCGTGAGAAAATCTGCACGCTGGTACGGAGACGGCACGTGGATCACCGAAATTTCCTTCCTCTCTACCAGTTCCCTGAGAAAATGGTGCCTTACATCTATGTGCTTCGAGTTCGAGTTTGAGATGGGGTTCTGCGCTAGTTGAATCGCCCCCTGGTTGTCCTCGAAGACGGGGATACACGGCATGCCGACCTGCGGCAACATGAAACGCCAAATCTGCCTCAAAAACAAAATCTCCTTCACTATGTCACCAAGCGCGACGTACTCTGCTTCTGTCGTCGAAAGCGTGACGCACTTTTGCGTTCTGGAAAACCAAGACACAGCGCCTCCTCCACACGTCACGATTCCCCCTGATACCGACCTACGGTCTGCTGCCTTGCTTGCAAAGTCCGCATCAGCGTACCCCTGCAAGCTGAATCCTTCTACTGTACCCCTCTGAAACGAAATACCAAAGTGACTCGTCCTCCTCGCATAGCCTAAAATATCCATCGCTGCATTCCAGTGTACCAGCTTCGGAGATGCGCAATACCTAGCTACTGCCCTTACAGCATTCGCAATGTCTGGCCTAGTTTGAGTCGCCAGCCACATCAACGATCCTACCAGCTCACGAAACGGAAAGTCTGTCGCCACCTCATCCGCATCAAAATCAGAAAGCTTCACCCCCGAAGACATCGGAACGCTCTTACCTCCCACTACTCCATATTCTGCTGCTAGCTCGTCCGCGAAAGTCTGCTGAGAAATCGTCAACCTTCCGGTCTCCTTGTTGCTCTCGTAAAAGCACCCAGAATACCATCTCAACTCTCCCAGGTTCTTCACTGGCACGGACTTGTTAAGGTCGGCGCCAAACTTATCACATCTCTCCCTCTCTCCTACAGCAAAAATGTCATCTACATGTACTACCAAAATCAAAACAACACATCCATCCTCAATCAAACGAAACACACAAGCATCGGCCATGCACTGCTCAAAACCTAACGCCACTAAACACCTCTTCAGCATTGCATGCCACTGCCTAGATGCCTGTCTCAAGCCATACAGACTCTTGCCTAGTTTTACAATCATTCCAGATAGAGCTCCACATCCCTGTGGCAAACGCATGTACACGTCTTCCTCCAACTCCGAGCGCACAAAAGCTTGCTCAATATCGAAATGACACAAGTCGAGATTTAACTCGCACGCCAACGCAGCCAACATCCTAACACACGAAACAGAAACGGTAGGCGCGTACAGCTCTCCAAAGTCAATGTACTCTCTCTGCATATCACCTCTCGCTACAAGTCTCGACTTCACCTTAGTGGGCCATCCAAATTCATCTGCCTTCCAATCGAATACCCACTTAGCGTTAATTGCGTTCTCCACTAGTTGCTACTTCGCCGGAGTAAAAGTCCCTGCTTCCAACAAGCCGTAAAAACTCCCTTTGCATAGAGTCGCTCCAAAGGTGCCGGTGCTCCGACGCCATGGCCTCTTTGTAGCTCTTGGGGACACGAAGGTCGCTGGCCTGGCAGTGAGGAAGGTCAGGGCGTTGCTCCGGCGGGCGCTGGTCTCGCAGCGTGGCGTCGATGTCTTCCCGGTTGGCGAGGAGCGTGGCAAATGCGAGTGGAAAGCCCGCTCCTCCAGCCCCCGGGTCCACCGCTGCGAGTGCTCCCGCCTGTTCTCCGGCCCCCGCTCCCCCCGGCTCTCCGGCCTCCGCCCCCCCCAGCTCCCTGCGCTCCTCATCCACCGCGCTCCGAGCCTCCAGCATCGACACCAGAGTGTTCTTGTCTAGCATCGAGATGAGTCCTGTGCTGTGCCTCGTGCCCGATCTCGTTCGGCTTGGCAGCCGCGGGTCTATCATACCCTCGGCCTTTGTACCCGGGCGAAGCTGCCGCATGGCGTGAGCCGTAAGCGGGGGCATCGCGGGGTCCGGCGGCGGCGGTTGGTCTGGATCGAGGGTCGCCAACGGTGACGGCAAAGGCAGAAGA
>FN649735.1:4073096-4136624 GCA_000310025.1 Ectocarpus siliculosus
GTGGCGTTGCGGCAGTCGAAGGCGTCGGTGCTGGGCCAAAGTTGATCGAGACGACCGGCGGCGTGAACGGGGGGGGTGTCGGTGCAGCGGTGATACCAGCGGAACCCCCCTCGCCGGCTGGCGCCGACGTCACCCACGACACGTTGTTGGTGTAGACGACGCGACCGGTGGACGCCTTGAGGACCTTGACGGTGCCGCTCGGGTGGTTGTCGCCGCCGTTCAGGTAGAAGCAGAGGGTGGCCTGGTCGTCGAGCTTGGTGCGGCGATCCTCGCGCATGAAGCCGGGCTGGAAGAACGGCAGCACGCGGAACGGCCCTTGCTCGCCGGTGAACATCTCGTGCGGCGAGCGCCGCCCGGGGTTGGCCTTGGTCGCCGACTGGTTAAGAGCGTCGGCGGCCCACTTCGCCGATTCCATCCAAAGACGGTCACCGCGTTCGTCGAGGCCGGGGATGGAGGCGAAGTCGACGTTGAACACACGGCCAGCGCTGCGGCGGGCGGCCATGCCGGCCTTCATAATCCGCCAGATGGCGCTCTCGACGACGCCGTTGCACTTCGGAGTGCCAGGCGGGGTGAACTCGACGCCGATGCCGTTGTCGTCGCAGAATTGCCGGAAGTCGCCACGGGTCCACTCGGTGCCGTTGTCGACGCGGAAACACTCGATGCGCCCGAGGTCGTACCGCCCCACGTCCGCCAGCAGCCTTTTCGTTGCCGCCAGCGCGTCGGACTTCCGCCGGAGACCGTAGACCTTGTTCCACCGCGAGGCGCTGTCGACGGCGACGAACAGGTAGAGGTTGCCGCCCAGGGAAGGCACCAGCGGTCCACACAAGTCCAGGTGAACACGCCCGAGTGGCTTGGACGCCCGCGCTCCCGGCCCCCGCGGCACCGACCCTCGCCTGCCCTTCGCCTTCATGCAGTCCGTGCACGGTTCCAGCTTGCCGGTGAGCACGATGCCTCTCTGCTGGGCGGTTTCTCTCAAAAGGGGCTCGCAAGCGTGGGCAAGGGAGCGGTGGAAGCGGTTGATGTCAACGGACTTTTCAGTCGAACCAAGAGCAAACGGGGACGCACCAGGGCCAAGCGCGGCCGCACCGAAGTCAAAATCAGCACCCCCATCAATGCTATCCAAAACAGCAGCTACATTCGCAGCATCAGTCTCAGGGATAAACGCGGGGAAAAACTCTTGATACGGGGTGTCATCATAGCCATCCATGAGCTGCTCGTCGGTGAGCACACTCGTGTCTCCAAGATCCATACCCGGAAAAGTACCCACACAAACAAACTCGGACGCCGAAGAAGGTACTACGCCGGCAGAGCCGGCGGGCGGGACGCTCTCACTGAAAATATGAAATCATCTTACCACGAAAAATATCAAACATAATGTACAAGTCCTGCTCCTTCTTTACACTACCAAGCCAAGGTTCGATTTCTGAGCCTGGATTGACACGTAACGTGCCTGAGCGGGCAAAGCCCTGTTGTTGAGCGATGGCCTCAGCTGTCGCCTTGGCCGCTTGCGCCACGATGTGTGAGACGCTGCTGGGGTCGTTGAATGTGGCTGGTGTACCCTGGCTGGAGGGTGATGGTTGGTTGCCAGTAGGTGGGACTGGGTTGCCGGTTGGAGTGGCTGGGTTGCCGGCTGGTGGTTGGGCAATGGTGATTTCACCCTCGTTGATCCTGTTGGCTTCGAGTTCGGCTTGCACTCGTTGCTGGACGATCTCCTCCACTTTTTGTTGTAGCTCTTCCCCGCTGAGGGCGGAGAGGTCGATGTCCTCCATGGTGTTTGGTGTTGTGGGAGTCTACCGATTGCGCGTGACTGCACAACCCCCGGATGGCTACGCCCGCGCGCAGATACCGTGATATCGCACTAGTGTGAAAGGTAAACTACGCGGGGTGCAGCAAGCACGTTCTGGACGTTACTTGGGGCACTGGGTAGTCGGCCGTGTTAGGCCGAGAGAGAGAGATTGAGAGAGAGTTGGAGAGAGAGTGGGAGAAGGAAACTTGATTGGAGAGAGACGGTGGTGGTGGTGGAGAGAGAGAGGAAGAAAGTGAGCGCAGCACGCACGCAAGCTTCATCGCACCAACCACGCCAAAAGGGTCCCCGTGACCGCACCGATGGTACCCTGCAACACACGAAATTCCCAACACGTATCCCCCTGGGATCCTCACGACCAGATACTGCTGCGAGTATATCTAACAACTCTGGTACTACAGTACGACGCGTGCACTGTGGTTTGGAGTCAGGAGACAACATCTCGGCAAGCACGTGATTACAACAGTACTGCTATGAATCAGCCTTCATGCACCTCAGCAAGAAGACTCGTCGATCCCCCGGGTCGCAACTTACACTCTAGTTGTCGTCCGAGCAGGCCAGGCGAGGGTCACCGCCAAGGCGAGTGATGAGAAGCCTCGCATTTCAGACCGTTTCCGGACGCTAAGGATCCGACGTTCGCTGCTGTTTCCGGAGCAGCGACCACAACAACATCGTTCGGTGGAAACGCGAGAGGATTGGGCAGAAACAGAAAACGAGGAGCATGAAGAAGTGAACGCCCAAAATTGTACCGAGCCGCTTTGTGGTTGAAGATGCAATTTTAGCCATACCGGCTACAATACACACTTACTATCCATCTAGACGGCAGAGACTCTCCGCACTGCTAGCAGGTTCCGACGAGAGAGACGACGCCGTTGACCGTGGCGCAATGGCAGAGCGCCAGGATGTGATCGGACATAAAAAATGACAGCATGCTGGAGTGAGGTGCCTCCAACAACGCCGTTGATCGCGTACCAGTATGTCTTACCCCTTGCTTCTCGTTGGGTCGTAGCCCGCTGCGTTTCATAGCGCTTGACGTCTAAAATATCGAGACGGCGCGGGGCCATGCTTGTTTGGCACACGAAATGTCCGGTGCATCATAAAAAGTACGCTATGGCGGCGGTGGAGATCGAAAGAGGTCATCGGTGCAAATTTATGTACACATAGGACTCGACTACTGACATGCTTCTTTGGACGTGCAGTGACATGAACGTGGTACCACGTGTTCTATACTCACCGCTGACAACAAGCAGGGTCCGGCTCGGTCGTCCGCCTGGTTTGTGGCACAAGGACGCGGAGCAATGGCGAAGCGAATCTGAATAAATTGAAGTATGTGTTGTGACATCAACTTGTGGCACTAAGCTACAAGTAGGCCACCCAATTATTCCGATCAACCTGCAGTTTTAGGCGCTGCGGATTGTTGTGTTCGGTAGTACAGCAGTAGTTGGGTTTCCTCTCGAATTTTTCGTCACCGCACACACACTACACTCAACGTGTTTTGCAAAGACTGTGTAAGACCGCATAGACTATATATTTCTAGACTAATCGGTAATGCTTATCATGCAGCAGTCAGTCGGGCCGTGGTTGTATACAGGTACGTACAGTAGTCTGTTCCGTTCGTACAGTAACGTGTTGGAAAAAACTTCAAGCTATAATCGGTCGGTCGGTACGCCAATCCCCTGAACAAGTGCCCCATGCCCACAACAACCTGTCTGTGTGCGCCCACAACAACATGTCTGTGTGCGTACTGCGTACTCCTCCTGTGGAACTTCCAGCAAAAAAGTGACCGTTGACATCTTTCGTCTCGACCACGCTCTCTCTTCTTTGGTCCAGATTCCAAAAATCCTTGTCGCTGCTTGTGCCATGGAAGAAGCTGGGAGACTCGCTACTACTGCTGCTGTATGTATGTGTTGATTATTCCCGAACCATTCAAGAACGACCAACGGGTGCAGATAGACGTATGTATGCATACAGATAGCAGACGTAACCTGACCCCGTGCTCCATCCTCCGTGATGGTACGTACCATATTATGCGCATCCCCCAAAGATCTCGCAACTCTACACGCGAGATCGCCACTTTTGGTACCAGCGTTCTTTTCGTTCGCGCCCTCGGCCAACGCCAAACCTGTGGAGGACGGGGGAAAGATCAACCTACAGTACCGTTGAGTGAGCTTCATACCCCCATATCATTGAGTGCTGAGTGCCTTTGCGCGGGGAGTCGCTTTTTCACCTCCTCGCCGAATATGCTGCAGGGCAACGCGAGACAAGAAAACATTTTCCTCCGACGCGTTTGCATAGCGTACAACGCCGTCGAAGTAACTCACGAAGTTGACAGGCGCTTGTCGAAGTATTACTGTAGGATACATACAACCACAACAAGCCACATGGTGTTAGCTATACGCATAAGTTCGACCATCACCACCTACACGCCTACCCGTACGAAGCGAATAAAAAAACGCGCTGAAATTGCGTGTCTCTCTCATGGCGGGAATCAGATCATGATTTTATTTCAGGTTTATTTTCATTTAGTCTAATTGTTGGGTTAAAAAAAAGTACCTCGAAAATGGGGCGTGCATACTATCAGGTGCATGTCCGTTCTCGTCTTGAAAATACAGGATTGACTACAGTTAGGAGAGGTAGCACGGGAATGGTACATAACAAACTGCAACACACAATCAATTCCGTGCCCTGATTCGTTCACACATTGAGTTCATTGGACAGCTGACATATCAAAGACTCGGTGCGCCATCCAACTCGATGGTGCGGAAACGAGGTGAAATTTCCTGAAAAATCACCGCAGTTGCAGAAATTTCACTTTTGCTGTGTTCGCTCTATTTCCCATACACTCGCCTTTCTACTCCCTGCGCATCAAACGGAAACGGTCACGCAAACGTTCCAACCATGTCAGCCAGCGAAAATTCTACTGGCAGCTCCATATTATCGTACAACAAACTTGACGCCATCTAATCCTCTAGCAAAAATGAAGAAAAAAATGCTCCAGAAACACAACAAACGAACACCTTGCTGTAAATAGGGGGGACAAGAGACCAACCTCTGCCATCCCTTGTACAAGAACGTCGGCTACGGAAAAAAGCAGTCGAATACTGCCGTCCGGTGTTGTTAGTGTTGTTCATTTCGTGGCTAGTTCAACCAAACCCTGGCAACGAAGCCTGTCATGATATCTACTAAAACCTAAGCACAACGCTGAAACAGAAACTGTGCATAACCGCTAGTTTTTCCAATGATGTCCATACATGACCACGTGCCGCCTAAATGATGCCCGAACCTCGCTCGCCCTTTTCTACACCCGATTCGCCCCACCTAGACTTTCCTGGAGATGGAATATCACGGTTTTCGTAAATCGACACGAGTCGAATTTCTTCCGAAAACAGACACGCTGGCTTCGAGGGCTTTCCCTCGGTGTGGAACGACTGGATGTCGCCACCTCGCAGGGGGAGGGGCATGGGGTGACAAACCTCAACCATCAAGCCGATACGCGGCACGACGCAATCCTTGCTACACAAATTCTTTGCAGCCGCATATGTAGTTGCCAAGCCCCGTCCACGGCTGGCTGCGAAATTTCAAAGCAGCCGGTATTTTGAGAATACCCTTGCTCACCACCTCCCCCCTTTCTTCCTTCAACAAAACAAGCCCACGGGGAAGCTCAACTCAGTACACCTACCTACCTTTGATACGAACATCTCTACAGAGGCTCAAGAAAATTCACGGACGTTCGTGTTGGTCGCAACCTACTACTCCTCTGGGCGTCATATCCACGTGGTAGCAAATCGCTCAACGTCGTAGCCCTGAACGCCGCAAATAGTTGGACGCCGTGCTAATCAAAGCGCCCGATGTGCAGGTGTGCAGGAGAGTAGCAGTGGCCACCTGAAAGAAAGCAGGCTAAGGCTAAGGCTGTCCCCCGTCGCCACTACAAGGAGTTTTCGGAACCATCACATAACCTGGGTACACCGTCCACAACCAACTTCGCGTCGCCGAGAGACTCCACACGAAAACTCTACAACCCGCCGTCCTGTACAAGGCGATGCGAGAGTAGTGGAGCAACCCCTCCATCAGTAACAAAACTATTCAAGTTGGCGACTCCGAAAAGCATGGCTACACTGCCCCGAGCAGGTGCACATGATCACAGTAACTACCGGAGCAACGGGACGAGGAAGAAGCTGGTGGAGACGTAGTAAAAATACACTAAACCCATGTCGACCCCGCGATCTAGGTGGCACAAGACACGCCGGAAAAAAACACGAGAAACACGAAAATTTACAAGCACAGGACTTTGCCGGGGGCAAGGACACGCCGTTTCAGCAGTAGAAACAAATCAACGCGAGCTAGCTCGATTTTCGGTCGAACTGCCACGGTGGCAGCTGATGTCAAACAAACAAACAACAGCATGCCAAAATGTGTCTCCCCATTGGTTTGGAGACATAATAAAACACAAGGCAAGAAGAGACAGACGGAGTAAAAAAACGACAAGACGATCCCGCTCGACACAAGACAGAAGGGGCGGCCGGTTTTGTAAGGATTGTCACCATCCACACAAGTGATGTCACACGTAAGGCAGACAAGCCAAGCGGGGTTCAGATATCATAGACCATTCCCTGTTCTTGTCTCTCATGGCTCTCGCTCCCCAGCGACGTCGATTGAGGTCTAGGAGAAGCACCGGGGGCCTGGCCTATCGCAAGGTGTTGGCTTTGGCGTTGCTGCGGAGACGACGGTCCACCACTCGCTTGTGATGGTGCTGACGACAATGGCGACAACGATGGTAGGCCGGTGGTGTTGCTCATGCTGCTCCACCCAAGACTGCCCACGTTTGCAGCACCCCCAACTAGCGTCCGGCCTTGCAACTATCGGGGGGTTGAAGAGGGCAGACAACGTGCATGGGCAACCGTGGAAGTGGCACCAGGGGGAACGGTTAGGTGGGGGCACATAACGTGTTCACGGGTGTCCCAATTCTTGAAACAGAGGATCCCACGCGAGGACGGGCGACCTTAGGACCTCGCCTGCTACGAGTACGAGTCTCTCGGCACATCAGGTGGCTTTTCAAGCGATCAATTACAACATCGCGGCGTCGCTGTGGCACCTAAGCCAGAGGTAAAACAATACAAGTATTCAACCAAGCACACGAATAGCCACACGCAACAAACGCCGACAACAAGGCTGGGGAACCACCAGGCACGCTGCGCATGGTTGCAGGTTCTGAACAAAACGGAGAGACTTGAAAGTTGCAAGACCCGCTGCGTACTCCACGAACACACCAAACAATGTGCGAGAGGACTTCAATCCCAGTAGCACGCCCACCACGTTTTCGACTGCGCTGTCAAGGCCACATGGACCATATGGTCGCTCCGTACAGTGGTGCTCATCCACGAGGTCCGTGCCATATATGCGAAAACTATTTACAAGTTGGACACCGACGTGCTGGAAGTGCACCGAATTGCGGTGTCTGAATCCATGTGGGCTGTGCCTCGTTGCCGTTGTCCCAAAACAGATTTCCGGGTGTGCAAGTCCCGACGGGAGAACAAGGACCCGGGGCCAACGCTACCATACAGCCCGTTGATGCATTGATCACCTGCGACATCCCAGCCGAAGACATGAGCAAGGGCTGCATTTGCGAGACCTGGCGTTGGCTGCCGAGGCCTGCCCACCCGTGTGGGGAGTCTTGTCCCGTGGAAACGGCCTCGGTTCGGGGGCTTCGTGGCAGGGGTTGGCTCTGCTCGCGGAGGATCGGGGGTGGGGGTGGGGGGTCATCGAGGAATGAAACGCGAGAATTCGTGCTGATAAAGGCCGCGAGCACATTTAAATATCTGGGCCGTTCTACGGTTAATACGTTTAGGGAGGTCAATCGTGTGCGCTCAAGAGGACCTTGTTATCCCACACCCTGCAAACACCCACAGTTTCGGGCGTCTTTCGAGCAAGAAAGGTCGTTTCTGTCCAAGCAAGATGGTCGGATACGAGCCTACAGGGTTTTCTTGTTGCGCAGTGCCGATTGGCTTGGATCAGCACGCTGTGGGATGTGACCAATGCGGGAATGCTGATGGTCGAGGATTGTGAAAAGGTGCTCACAAGATTCGTGTCGTCGGCCATGAAGCTGCAGTTGCCGAACAAATCACCCCACGGTTGCTGCTGCTGCTGCTGCTGCTGCTGCTGCTGCTGTTGCTGTTGCTGCTGGTGCTGCTGGTGCTGGTGCTGTTGTTGCTGGTGGTGGTGCTGCTGCTGCTGCTGCCGTTGCAGCTGCTGCTGCTGCCGGTGCAGTTGCCGTCGTTGTTGTTGCTGCCGCAGAGCATGCGCCTCGCGGGAACCACTGGCGGTGCCTCCCATCACCCCGCCCCCTCCTCCCGTAGCTGTAGATACCGCCGCTGCGGCCGCCATGTCCCATGACCCTCCCCAGCCCCCTTGGCCCAAGGCAGCGGCGTCAGGCATGACAAAAGTGGCGGAACTACTGTCGCCCCCGATGCTGCCAAGGCTGGTGCCGTCGCAAAGAGCCGCCTGATGTTGCACGCCGTGGAATGCCGAGGTACGCGTCCATCATATGAATTACTTGAACATTGTGTTGCAAGTGCCGGCCGCGCAATCAAGCTTGTGTTTCTGTCGTCTGTTAACTTGGTCGTTAACGCCGTGTGCCATTCTCAGGAAAAAACACAAAGCAGCAAGGGTCATCTCAAAAATAGCCATAGACGTAAACGAAGTGAGCAAAGCCCGGGGATAGGGGTTAACCCAAGGGTTGGTCATTTGACAATACACTCGTGAGAGACGACGTCGACTGCATCAGGAACAAAAGTCAAAGTCAGCGTGAACGTTTTCCGAAGCCTTCTTGAACTGGTTCGTGGTCCCAAATGCATCCGAGGAGACAGAAAACGTAGAGAGGGTGCCCTAAGGAGGATTCGTCACAGCCAACCGGATAAAACATACAATGGGCAAGAATGCACGAGGTTCTCCAGCTGTTGACCTGCTACTCAGTGCTGTCGCTACCAGAATAAGAGCGCGATGCAAAGTTAGGCGTAGAGTGTGCCGGCAACAGGCCACTCTTCCTTGTGCTGTCGACGGCAGCCTCGAGAGCAAGAGGGTGGGTGTTTAAGCGTGTCGAGGCAAGACAATCAACTACTTTGAATCCCCCAACACGATAATTTGGTGCAGAGATGCGGGTAGGTTGCATCAGCGTCAACCTACCACGGGCCGTACTGATAGACCTACGATCGTCGGCACCAACCTCGAGGGGGAAGGAGTGTGGGATGGCACCCGACCCCACGGCGCCGAGCCCAGCCGGCAGCGACGCCTGACGAGAAAGGCGGGTACACTGCTGTAGCGGTGCGACACGGGAATGGGTAGGGAAGCATCGGAGAGGGGGCGCAAACGGGCGGAAGAGTGGGAGGGGGCCTGCCTCGTCAGAAAAATAGTGGTAGTGGCGCGCCCTGGGTTTCGGACGCTTGACCAAACTTGAAGAAACAACTTCACAAGTGCCACCAGACGGCCGATACGATCCCAGCAGATTCCATCTGCAAGACAGAATTTTCGCCTACTGTAGTACGTACTGGCGAGCAGCCAAAAGCCTCAACCAGAAGAAGCGGCGTGATTCGCCCGACTGGGGCTCTCTGTAGGCCTCACGTTCGGCGAGCGCTCCACGGCGTCACTGCTGCAGCTTCTCGCTTCCCGCACTTCTTCGCCCGTCACCCCAGACAGTTGCTGCTGCTGCTGCTGTTGCGAGAAAGCCCCGGGGGATAACCTCTGCTCCCGCGAAGCACGCGAAACTCCAACACCTACACCCACGCCTGGGGGAGTTGCGACCGCCGTGCGATCAGGCGTCACCACCGTCCGCTGCTGTTGCTGTTGGAGCTGCGGGGTTAACCGACCGAAAGATGGAGATCGCTGGCGTCCTGTCGAGGAGATCGGTGGGAGTGGTGCGGGAAACGAACTGTCCCACGATGGGGAAGAAGCAGAAGAAGAATAGGGCATGCCAAGCGAAGCTGCAGAAAAGTCTTCCTGCTTCTTCTGCATCAGCTGCTGCATCTGTTGTTGCTGCTGCTGCTGTTGTTGTTGCTGCTGGTGCTGGTGCTGCTGTTGCTGTTGCTGTTGCTGCTGCTGATGCGGTTGATGCTGTTGCTGTTTCTGCTGTTGCTGCTGCTGCTGCTGTTGCCGATGCTGCTGCTGCTGCTGCTGCGCCTGCGCCTGCGCCTGCGCCTGAGTCTGCGATCTCCGGCGGCCGGGAACCGGGCCGGACCCCGACGCCACCATCCTTGACGTGGAGGACAAGGTGCCAGCACTCCTCGGAGACAAGGTCGGCGACAACATGCTTCCCCTGCCACTGTTGCTACGGCTAAGCGGAAACGAGGGCGAAGACGGGGGAAGGCAGGACGTGACTTGCCCGCCGTGATCGAGCACCACCGCATCAGCAACACCTCGTTGTCCCGATACGGGCGCTAAAGGTGACGGTGACGTCCGGGTCGCCTCCGCCGCTCCCGCTTCAAGCATGGCGGTTGCTCTTGATGGTTCGACCGGCCTGGAGGAGGCGGAGGCCGCGATCGGGCTGGCGGGGTTGCGACCGGCGATGTGCTGCCCCAGGGAGAAACCAGAACCGCCTCCGATCTGATAGAAACCCTCTTGGGGGAGTTCTATTGAGGTTTGCAGGAGGGGAGGCTGGCCATCGTTAGAACCAGACTGCCGTCGCTGCAGCGGAGGCCGTTGGTACTCTTGCTGGTGGCTCGGCGATGGCACCGGTGGCCGCGGTAGCTGGTCATTGCTCGGGCTGGCGGTCGAAACCCTCAGGGTTATCATCGCATCAGGACTGGTCTTGATCGCCTGGTGCAGGATCGCAACGCCGACCACAAGGCAAAACGGGCAAGGCGAGCGGTTTGGATGGACCGCCTACGCAGGATTGTAAGAGTATCTATTATGGAAAAATAATAGGGAGGGGGCACGCAGACCCTATCCTGAACCCTAACCCTACCCCCAAAGCACGGATTGAATTAACTATCCCATATGCCTGCTTATTCAATTTCGCTGCGTAGACTACTGGTTTGGATCCAGCCCACGCCTCGACAGATGGTTTGCTCCAAGCTAGTCATCGAGCATGTGACACACAGCTGTGCAGCAACGGTGGTGACGGCGTCGATGGCCTGGGACTCGGGTTGGGGGTCAGAAACAAAAGACAGGACAAAGCGCGGGGTAATGGTTCCAAAGTCGCATCCATTGTACAGTACCAGGCAGGGGTGGCTGCGGCCCTTGAGCAAACATCTACAGGGGATGGTTTTGACGATGGTAAAGAGCACCAAACAGAACGACAGGTACAGCACGATCGATGGCGAAAACAACCGCAGGCGTCCATGTGCATGCGGGAGCAGCGCCAGGCAACCCCTGTCTCGAAGAGCGATCATCGTCCAGCCGATTGAGATATACGTGACGGGTGACGGCCGATTCCAACAGCTTCATCCCTGCAGGAAAAGGTGTCGTCTCTTCGCCTTGCGCTACAAAAGGCTACGGGAGACGCATAGGTCAGCAAACCCATACCATGTTGATATGATTTGACTAAACGATCGAAAATATTGGGGACCGTGACTCAACGCTTTCCTACAAATAGCCCTGGTAGTGTCTCCCACACGATGTTCGTCCATTCATCGGAAGCTGAAACCGTCGCCAATAAAGAGAGACCCAAGCAGAAACAAAGTTTGGAAAACGAGCTCCCAATCAATACTTCCAACAGAGAACCGCACCATGCCACCACGTCAAGGCCAAATCTCAGCCCCTTGTTGCCTGTTGCCCGTGTGCAGAGGAACTGACCTTCGCATCGCCATCATGGACCTCGCGACCCGCCACCAAGCTGTCCTGCTGGTGCTGTTGTTTTCGACGCTGCTGTAGTTGCTGCTGCTGTTCGCCAGCGAGGTGGGCCGGCTGAAGGCCCCGTCTCAGTCTCTCCTCCGTCGCCGCGACCGTTAGCCGGCCGGTCTGATTGCTGTCGTGAGCGGCGGCCGCTGCGTCATCCGAGCCTCTCGCCAGCTCTTGCGCCAGGGTGTTCCAGTTGTTGCGATCGATAGCTTTCGCC
This sequence comes from Ectocarpus siliculosus, assembly GCA_000310025.1. Classification (NCBI taxonomy): domain Eukaryota; class Phaeophyceae; order Ectocarpales; family Ectocarpaceae; genus Ectocarpus; species Ectocarpus siliculosus. The sequence continues at coordinate 4,084,946 of FN649735.1, forward strand.
TGAAAGGGGTAGGGGGGGGGTGATGGAGTCGGGGGAGATAATTGTCGTCATACTTCGTAGTAGGAGAAAGGACAGCGGGCGGGGGGGGGCTCAGCAAATATACGTGTTCTTATATTACCCCCCTAAAAAACCGCGGAGCTCGAGAGTGACAGTCTAGCCTAGATAGAGCACATTGGGTTTTGGAATGACCAGGACATCCCGGCAACAATACAAGGTGTGGGGTGATACGTTACACTAGCTAGTCGCATTAAGGGTATGCACATTCCAGCACGCGCAGCCGAGCAGTGGAGAGGTCGGAATCGACTCCCGCTGAATACAGTTCAGCACAGGCACCCTCCCGAACGAGATAGTTTCCTTAGCAACATGTCTCAACACAAGCACATCACGTGAATGTTCATCCTCTGAGTCGTGCACAGTCCAATCGACTTGAACGGGTGGTGACGTGCAAAGTCGGGCAAGAGAGAGTCAAGAAATCGTCAGAGGTAAGACGTGGTCGCCTGTGGGCGACAATGCATAAAAGCGCTACACGGGAAGAACAAATTTGAAAATGAACGGGTCGCATATGGTAGCTGAGAACTGTTGAATTGTGTCGGCATCACGTTTGAGTGCACCCTTCCTTGAAGCTCGTGCAAAAAAGGGGGCCAACCAAAGCACTCGTCGATTGCGGGAACAGCACGCAGCACAACCGTCCGGTACACATAGATTGCCTGGTCCTTCCAGAGCTGGAGCACACGACACTTGAACATCGCTGACAGAGAGCTGGAGTTCGTCCACTCCCTACCCTTCCAAAACAGCCTACACCAGACCCAGCCGGACCAAACACAACTCTGAACGATCCGTCGACTCCGTCCCTAACCATGAACCGCTCACCCTGCAGGCCGACATCAAAAGCCACAAGCGCCCATTTATCGGTCATACCCTGCCCGACACACGCACCTTCTCCACGGCTGGCTTGGCGAACTTTGTGAAGACGGCGGGATCGTGCGGCCGGCCGCCGTTCGCCGGCGACAAGTGTGTAACCGGGGACAGCAGCGTCCGGTGAACCGTTCGGAACGCGACGGCTCTCTCCTCCTCCAGCCTCTTCTTGCTCTTGACGCTCGTCTTTCGCTTCACCGTTGTCATTGTCGGCGCCGCCACCGCCGCCGCCGCCGCCAGCTTCTTCTTGGTTTGCTTCTTCCTGTCGTCGTCCTCCCGCGGTGCCTGTGGCGTCGGATGGACGGCTAGCCCCTTCATACCGTCGTTGATCAACGCCTCCGCCGCTTTGGTGCTCAAGGCCGCCGCCGATCCGTCCGCGATCATTCTTTTGGGATGACCGGGCCCTTCTGTGAAGGATGGTTTCAGCGCGTCAAGGTGGGATAGGATAACCGTGCAACGTTGAGGACTTAGAGCCATCGGCAAAACGGGGCGTGGGGGGGTTGATGTGGGCCCCTGCTGCGTGGTAGACGCCATAACCTGACGAAACATTCGGAAAGCTTGTACACTGCTGTAGATATGCGGGTCTGGCAGAAAAAATATTTGTTTCTTGCTGGTTGCCATCTGCCTGGGTGTCACAGGGGTTCGTGGAGGCTTTCTTGATACGAAATTTGAGACGTTGGTGACATGTTCACTTCGAAAAAAAGCCCCGACGCCCCATTCATCGTCATCGAAGCCCATGTTCCTCGTCTCTCCTGCTTGGATATGCACGATTCTCTGGCAGTCGCGCACAGACACCGTTTCAAGAGGTAAAACAAACAAGAACAGAGCAAAGACGCCAAGAAATATACCCCGGAAAACAACATGTCAACACTATCGCCCGACTGTCAAGCCGATCCCTCCTGCTCGGCAAGTACGAATCACCCAAAAGAGGCGTCTGTTCCTTCTAGCTTGCCTTTTGCTTGCTGCTTCTTCGCCCTCCTCTTGGCCTCGTCGCTCCTTTCCTTGCCACTCTTATCCGTCCCCACCGAGTTGTTCAAGGCCTTCGAGGTTGGCAGGGGCACTACTTTCTTCGACCCAGACGAGGCCGCCGCCGCCGCAGCAGCAGTAGCAGCAGCGTTTAGCCCTTTCTCCCACCCTAGAACGGCGGAGACCGCCATCTCAGCAGCAGAACGCACACCGCTGCGGGCTGCACCACCACCGGCGGCGGCGGCGGCGGCGGCAATAGCCGACTCCAGACCACCTTGCGAGACCTGCTGCCGCGGAGCGCCGAGCAAGACGCTGCCGCCCCCTTTCATCCTCCTCGCCCCGCTGCCGCCGCCGCTCCCAACGACCGCCGTAGACGTGGCGCCTACCCCACCAGTTGCCGCGATCGACGATTGCGACCTGTCCGCTAGGCCCAGCCCGCCACCCCAGCCTCCGTCCCCGCTACTAGCCGACGCCTCCGGGGTGTTCATCCTCATCATGCCGTTGGGGTTGCTGGTATGACCGTTGGGATGTGTTTCGTCGGGGTAGTTCGTCACCCCGCTCCGGCCGCCGCCTGCTCCCGGAGATTTCGCCGCACGGTCGCCGGTAGCACTGCTTCGACCGGCGGAAGCGGGGGCGGCCGTCGGGCGAGAAGACTGGGACGCTCCTCCAGACACAGACGGGGCTTGGGACTGCTTCTTGTTGGGCCGTTTCGTGGGCGTACTAGAGACCGGTACCGCAGCAGCAGCAGCAGCAGCAGCAGCAGGGGCGGCGCCGGCGGTAGCGGCAGTGGCGGGGGTACAGGAAGCGGGCACGACGGGACGGCCGCCACGAAGGGCCGTCGTTATCTGCGTCTGGCACTCCACCAGCCTCCGCTTCGTGCTCTTGCCGAGGCGTTTCGCGCCCAGCCCGAGGAAGAACTGTTCCTCGTCCTTTAGGAAGGCGAGAGCACACAAACAAATACATCCCGTCCAACAAAAAAAAAAAAAACGGGTTACGGTCAATCACGCCACGCAACCGCAGCAGTGCACAAGAAGACTAACGGAGACAAATGACAAGGTCAAAGAGTTACAGTTGGTGGCGGGCGTTCGCGTTGGAGGAGGCCAAGCAGCAACACTCCGAGCAGCGGGGGAGATGAAAAACAAGGGAGGGTGGCATGCGAGGTGGTGTCACTACCGAAGGCCGCGAAAACGTGCATCAAGGAGGACAAAATACCCGTTTTGGTGCGAACAGAACGAGAGCCTCCTCTACGACAAGCACACCTACATTTAACTACTTACACAACGTCAACAACCGTACTGCGGACAAGACTCGAATGCAAGGGGTGTTCACAAAGGGTAAACAAGAGACACATCGGAGGGAAAGACCCTTGCATTGTCAATGCCAAAGGAGAGAGAGAGAGAGAGAGAGAGAGAGAGAGAGAGAGAGAGGTGCACACATCAAGACGGCCACATAAACTTGATCCACGCAAGTGCAGAAAAGACGCGTCTAACGCATCTCACCGGCGCATCCTCAACCCCCGGCAGGGCAAGGGTTTCCAGCAGACGGTAGTGGTGTCTCTCGAAGCGGAACGTCAAGTTTCCACCGCCGCCTTCCCCGTCTGCTCTCGCGGTGCCCTCCCCCCGGACCATGGTTGCCAGCCTAGACACGTCCACGCTGGGTTCCAGACAAATTTCTCTGCAAGCACAAAGGATCGAACCAGCGCGGGAGTAGCGGGCGGGACAAGAGGAAGCTCGATGAACGGTGCATGGCGAGTCCCTGCCTTCACAACGAAGGCTGGGGGGTCCCGCAGGAGAGGAAGCCTTCCTGTGGAACCTACCCCGTCGACGCCAAAGCGGCTGAAGGGGAACGAGAGACTAGAAAGGCGGTAGCTGAAAATGCCCGGCATCAGTCGAGACAACAAAAGCCTGAATCAAGGACCATCTTCCGGTACCACACGCATACATACAACATCGTCGTTGGCTAAAAACGGTCGCCTGTCCAACACACGTACTAGAAAATAGGACAAAGGAACCACCCTCACGTACCCATCTTGCCAGAGACAATTCCAACACGGCAACATGCTCTCAACTCCGAGCGCAAATCACGTGAGAAGTTAAAAAAAAAACAGCCAAACACTTTCGGAGGACAGGACAGACGTGTTCACAGCTCCAAAACGAATCGACTAAACTAATGGCACCAACGAACAAACAAGACACCAACTCACAATAGGACGACCCCAAATCAGAACATATCCAACGGAAACAGATACAATTAACCATGCCACTCACGTAGAAGGCACCAAAGCCTGCAGGATAAGAGCTTCCGCGCCCAGAGCCACGTCCGTCGCGGGCCCCCTCCCGAATATCGCTTGCGCTGCCGCCGCGGGGCTGCTCTCCGCGACCCCTCCAGCAACCTTGGCATCCTCTTTTGCCGTGCACGCTGCCCACGGGTTGTTGCCGTCGTTGCCTTGCCCCGAAAGCTTGTCAGCCAGAGGTGACGCAGCAGCGGCGGCAGCTGCAGCAACAGTCTTGCCCTTGGGCTGCTTTCCGCCCCCTGCTGCCAGGTGCTTGACCCCGATGGTCTTGCCTCCGACCACCGCCTTTGGCCGTTTCCCCTTGCCGCTGCTTGCGCCCGCTCCGCCGCTGCCGCCGCCCCCCGTCCGGGTGCCTTCGTCCTCCCCGTGCTGTGCAAGATAAGACGTAAGACAGACACGGAGGGGACAAGCAGAGTGATGAAACGCTGCTCGTGAGGACACGGATCACAAAACGCCGGCTTTCTTTGTGTGGCCTCAGAGAAGAAGGTTGAAGGGATGCCCATCTGGGTTTACCTTGGCTTGTATGCGTACAGGCGCTCCAAATGATACGCAAGAATACATCTTCCGTAGATGAATATGGCGTGCCCCACATGGGCAGTACCCTGATGACGGCACCTGTCTGATCTGACTCGTCTTTTGGAATGGACACGACCTCACAAGTGACAGGCAAGTGGACACCCGCAACGTAAAACTACAACGCACATGGAATGCCTTGCTTGTCCAACCTCGAACAAAAGAAGAGAAGCAACCTGCCAAAACACCACTCGTCGTCAAGTCATAACCTAACCCGGACGGACTACAAACACTCAACCGGCACAAGCAGCAAATCACCGAAAAAGATGCACAGTAGTGTTGCAAGAGGTCTTTGCATCCAACAAAAAAAACACCACACACCCGAGTCGACAGGTTTTATACGCAACATCCAGGGCAAACAAAGCACCCCTCCCATCTACCCAGCTCACCGTGCCCCCATCGCCATGAGCAGCAGCGGCAACAGCACCCTTAGCAGACTCCGCCCTCCTAGCTGCTTCCACCACGGCTTCCCATACCGACGCCATCCACACCCCTCGGCTTACCTGACAAGGTAATAGGGTCATCAAAAAGGCATGTCGCGCAAGGTCATTTTAGATGGGGCGTGCCAAGATCGTTCTAGAACAGAAGTCGTAAAGATAGAAGGTATCGTGCTGTTCTCCTTCGCGCGACAGGCTGTTTGGCGTGCTTGGGGTGGGGAGAAGAGATGCAACAGTCAGATAAAAGACCAAGCAGTTTTGCAGGAACGCCGTCGGTACCACGGGAGCGGCGTTAACAGCAGCAGCCATCGACCGTCCACACTCCTCCTTACCACAAGGCCACCAGCGTGCCTCGCTTCCACGTGCAAGGAGCACGCCGTAAGCACCTACCGTACGATTCTAGCACCAGCAGCCGGGATGGAACGCTAAAAAGAGAACAGCGCGAGTGACGTACATGCCTCCGAGCAACGCGGAATGCTCTTGTTTTCCGGCGTTGGGAAATGAGGCACAGGAAGGGTGGCAGGAGCAGCGCTAAGCCTTCCACACAAGCGTTTACGCGTGAGCTTTTGTCGTTCTGCGTCGAGAACACTGCCGTCATTAGTAGCAAGCCTCCTATGCATCGCGGTCGATTTTCGCCAAAAGGGAAACACACGAAAAACAAACACCGTACAGAAACACACAGCGTTCAACAGCCTCGTTGTAGGTTCTTTGCAACTTCTGGAGAGGTGTAACCCTTTCTGGGTAGTTGGCCTGTCACCACGGAAGGCGTTCGCGTCCGTCGGACCCGCACGGATAGAAAGTACCACGTGAGCGAAGGCTGGCCGTTTGTTCACGTCTACACAACAACAACAACAACAACAACAACAACAACAAGCGCACACGAAACACAAGCTTACCTTGAGCCTGACGCGCTTCACGCGAGGCTTAACGAGCGTCACGGACCCCGGTGGAGGAGGCGGCGCAACCCGAACCGGTGACGGTTCCCCCGCATCCCCGTCGGCGGCGGAATCATCCAAACCGACCCCCACCCCAGGCTTTTCCTCGACGCTCCCCGGCGACAGCAGCAGGAGAGGCGGTGTTGGTGATCGTTTCGGGGCGCTAGTGGCGATCGACGCCGCGCTAAAAACAGCGGAGACGCTTTTCGGGCTCTTCTTTTCGGGAAACAGGTGGTGGCCGCCGCTCGCTGTTGCCTGCAGCGGCGGCGGCGGCGGCGGCGGTCGTAGCCCCGCCTTGTCCCCCGGGACGATGATGGTCAAGCGGCGGTCCGAAGAACGGTCCGAAGAACCGTCCTGACCACGGTTAGGGCTGTCACTTCGACCAAGCTGCTGTGGCTGGTGCACAGAGCCCTCAGACGAATCCCGAGCATCGACAACATCAACAGCATCGGCTGCACCATCCGCCGCGCAGCTGTTGCTTCCGCTCCGGCTCTTACCTCGGCTCGTGCCAGCACCAGTGTTCGCACCGCTGGCGATGTAACTGCCGTCGCTCGCGAACCGCTCCCCCTGCCCGGGGCCCTGCCCGAGCCCCGGCGGGTGGTGCGTGCCCTTCGGACAGATACCCTCGCCAAAAGGTTGCAGCAGCGTCGTGCCTACAGAAGGGTTTCCTGCGTCCAAGGCATTGCCTCGAAGGTCCTGGGGCACCGGCGGGAACGTACGTATGATGGGGGGGGGGGCGGTATTCTCATGTTTTGCATGCCGAAGCGGTTAGACCATTGACCACGCGTCGTCGAGAGGACGGAGCTTGTTCCCACAGGACCGATCACCAAGGGCAATCATTCCTTGCTTCCTACTTTGGCAACAAAGGTGGCTCAAAGATGTTTTCCATAGTCTAACTATCATATCGACATCACGTCCCGCCTTTTCAACCCACTTCCTATGCCTCAGACAGCTACACAGCTACCGTCTTCTCCTGGCTATTCCATGCCTCAAACATCTCCCCGTATCTTCCTTCTACTTTTCCCAGGTCAGTCACATACACTTCCTTCTCTTTTGGGGGGGCGGCGTGCTAATAAGCATGCAATATACAGTATTCATCAGACCATAGACCTGGCATGCGGGGTTGGGGGCGGGTTGGTATTCAACACACAACGTTATGTTCATAGCAGCAACTACGCCATTGACGACGCATCATTCTCGAGACGGAGGCCCGGTCCCGTTCATGAAACCGACACCGCCGACACATTCAGGAACTCTCGCCGTTTCTTCTGCATCGCGCTTAAAGGGGTGTATGCCTGCCGCGACTGTATGAATCCCCTGGACCCCGGGGGCACCTCGCAATTCCGACAAACCATGGCCCCCGAGGGAGTGGGGTGCGGGGGACGGGGAAAGGCTGATCGTGCTCTCGACGGAGCTAGGGGGAGCGGTACCAGGAATTAAGGAGACACGAGACGTGTATTGCTGCTTGGGTGCTGTGGTCGGTACTCTCGCGCTTCAAATACAACACGCTTCGATCGCGTCGGTTTCTCGTTTCCGTCCGACAACAGAGCACATGTGCCCCGCGCACAACTGCTGCACGGACCTTGCAGCAGCGGTGTCTACTCAAAGCAACCTAACCACACGAAAGGGAGGACAGACTCACGTGGATCTCTGCGATAACGGTCCCTGCCTCTTGCATCACCTCCGGAAGCGCCCACATGAGTGCCAGGGGAAACCGGCCGTTGTCAAGATCCAGCATGATCTGACGGTTTCAAAATTTCAGCGCCAAGACGGGGGCAAGAACGTTCCTGTTGGGAAATTCGACGGTTTCTGGACTGTATGCTAGGTGAGAGCAAACACGCCCCGTCCGGGGGAGAGGGATAAGAACCGCGCCGTTGCGGAGGGATTTGTAGTAGCTGAACATTGGATTCCAGATGAGCACCACAAAAAACAAACAGACAGCGCCTACAATATATAGTGTCCTGCATCTAGCGTTAGCATGTCTCGCACAGCAGATGAAGGTTCTCACTGATGCAATCGACGACACCAGCCATGTATTAACACGTTAACGTGCCCCACCCATCCCGACGACGTTTAGCATGTCTCGTGCACACCTCACCGACATCAACAAGGCCAGAAAAAATTACGTATCTCACAAACGCAGTTGAGCTTTTGACCCACCTGTCTCGAGGCAAAACAGTACTGTAGGTTGGCCGTCTTCTTGTGTCCGTCACCGTGCCGTAGCCTCTCCGTAGAGATCGTCCGGATTCTCCAGCAGGTGGGGAGGAGTTCGATGACCAGAGGAGGCCTCTTCTCCTTCAACCGTGCGACAATAGCCAAAGCACAACGATACTACATGAGTTTTGGTCGGGCGCGGGAGGGGGGGGGTCTTGATCCTCATACTCAGGCTTTGACCATGCAGTATAATACCACGAGGTGTTTTGTCCTCTTCCCCTTTGTGGTTTCTCACTTGTTTGCACATCGGACTAGACACCACATTCATCCTGTGCATATTGTTTCGGTAAAGCCGCTGTGTATGTAGCTACCGCTCAACACAGAAAATGAAGCGTGTGCAAGGATGGAGGGGGCGGGGGGGCGGGGAATCCCTTTTGGTACCGGCACAATCGATTCACGAAACACACTTCACCTTTTTCGGCGTCTTCGGAGTGCCCTTGGCGTTCATGAAGCACGCAGGCTCAACTCCGGCGAGTGCCTCCTGTTAAAGCGGGGCAATCGAACGGGGCCACATCACGAGCGGGGAAACAAAAAAAAGGCGATCAAGAGCAGCAGTGACGAGGGGGCGACCAGAGGAGGCCCGTGGGGCGAGGCATCAACAGCGGGAGGGGGGATTCAGAGCGCAAGCGGCACGGCAGGTTCTGCACGAGTTGCCCCTTACACCCACAAGCTTGTCGGTGGGAATGGTGGGAATGGCAGAAAAGGGCACAACGCAAACACCGGCTACAAAGTCTCACTTCGTGTTAACACCCGCATATGTACATGGTAGCAGTCAGCATGGCGTACTAGTGTCACAATACACCCATCCTCGAAAATAAGGGACGGGCATGCGCAGTCAGCGGTCAACTGCATCCGGCGAGCACAAAACCAAGTACGGGCACGGCATTGAATAGTCCTTGACATGAAGGTTTCACTCTCTTCGGCCGTTCGGTTTTATACACGACCAAACACCCCTGGCCAGCCGTCAGAAACGGAGAACAAAACTACGGACGGATATGTATGTGTATCCCGATCCAATCTGGCGAAGGCAACGATGAGAAGCCTTTAGACGTTGAACCCCGTAACGTTTATCATGGCAACAGAAAAACACGTGATACCTCAAACCGAAACTCGATTTGAAAGTCGGCCAAGGGAACGGAATGGCTGAATCCTTGAAGGCCACCCGCGAACAAAAAAATCATGAGTGGCCTTCCTGCTGCATCACCCGGGATGGTGCGGCCGACAACGGCAGACACGGAGAGGTGTCAGCCTCGACATCAAGAATCAATGGCGTGGAAACACACACATACACACACGTTGTTTCTTCCCCACTACTCTCTGCACCTGATCCGCCTCCCTCTGCTCGCCCACAGCCTGCCGGGTGACCTTCACAACCTCCAGCAGATCGGCCTCGTGATCTATTCGCCTCCGCAAACGTGCCCGCTTGTGGTGATGCCGAGAGGGCGACAGCTCATAGCGGCCCAATCGGTCACTTTTCGGCGTACCCGTTCCCGAAGCGGAAGACAAACCCCTTCCTCGGCCATCTGCGGGGCCCCCTCCACAGACAGGAGGCGAGACGGTTTCACTGTCATTGCCAGCGGCATCGGTGATTGCTCTCCGTCCACCACCGCTGAGGCCCGAAAAAGAAGCGTGTCCGTTATCACCACCACTGCTGCTGTCTGCGTCTTCTGGGTCGATCTCTTCATCGAAATACAAGGCCGTGAAGCGAGAGATCGGTCCCATCACAAACGACGATGCCACCTGCTGCTGCTGCTGCTGGTGCTGCTGAATCTGCCGGGTCTTCGAACCGCAAGGGCGTTGTTTCACGCCCGTACAGCTTCGGTGCCCGCCTTCTCCATCCCTCCGCCCCCCCTCCCCCCCCGACGTGTCGATTCTCAATCCTCTACTGCTGTCGGTATCTCCCACAGGAGAACCCACACCCCTGCTGCTGCTGCCGCTATCGCCACCGGTAATCCTGCTGCTGCTGTCCGAGCCGTCGTGTAGCCGGGCGACCGGAACCGATTCACGAAAGCAAGAGACACGTCTGCTCACGGACCAGCCCCGGCGGCGTTTTCGGGTTAGCGCCGCAAGCGGGGATGCTTCGCTAACGTCCCCGGGGGCGGCGGCGCTACGCCGCGGGGGCAGCTTGAACGCGACCTTAATAGCAAGAAAGAAGACACACGGGTTGATTCGGAGGACAAACACGTCAAGAAGACCATCGGGATACATAGGGTGATGATGGCCGTCACTGATGTTGGATGATTCTGTTAGCAGTCGTTGGAAATACAATCTGTCGGATCGCCAACGCGACAAGAATCGTTTCTCTGCCATTGTCCGTGTTCTTGCCGTGCCCGGCACAAGGGATAGGAGCGCCGTCGAGAGCACCCAAAACAGGTCGGCTACAACCACCAGTATCGCGTGGCTTTCCCTACTGGAAGCATCCCCTACTCCAGGAGACACCCCTTATACAAACATGCCATGAGTTCAGGTATATTACAGTTTTTGTTGTTTCGTGGTGAGAGTGGCCACCACCGCCACCGACGGCGCTCGCGACAAAACAACCTTAGAAAGATGGCGGCTACTCCGCGGCAGAAACGTTTAGCCGTGTGATCACATCATCCCCTACGGACAGTCAGTTCACAGCCAGAAGAACGTACCGACGACTGACGTCCAAGACCACTTCTACCCCGGCCAACAACGACGGAGCATACAGGTAACATAGGCCGTGCAGGCGAAGTTGCGACCGTTACTCTGCGACATGCCTGCCCTGAAGGTGAAAATTACCGTCATGGGTACGTGCTTTGTATGCTTCGCGAGCCAAGCCAACTGCCGCAGCACAAAAGACGGTTGCGTACGTATAGTCTCACCTTCGATCGCTCTCGCACGGCGGCAACACGGCCGCCATCATCACCAGCTGAATCAACACCGCCAGTAGCGGAATCACAAAGCGGTTCCACAACTTCGTGCCAAGTCCCTCCCGTCCCTCTCCCCCCGGCATGCCCAGCAGCGTTACTGCTTTGTCGCTGGGTGACCGTGCGCGGGAGAAAGCAGCCGGCGGCCGGGGCGGGTGTCGGAGCTGTCTCCTCCGCCACCGATGCCGTAAGCTTCAGGCTGCTGCCGCAGCTACTTGTCGATGTCGTCCTTGCTCCGTTAGCAGCATCTGCTGCAGCACCGACATCTTTAGCAACTCCCGCACCAACGCCACCATTAGCGGCTGCTTGTCTGTCCGCTGGGTCCTCCATCGTCCACCCCTCGTGGCTCCTCGGTGGCGCCGGCGTGCGACACCGCCAGCACCCCCAAGTCTCCCGTTTTCCTCCGCTTGCCGAAAATGGTTCTCTTATCCGGAATACCGCCGGTATGGCTAGAATATCCGTGGAAGACAAGCCCCGTACTCACGTTTCTGCGGCTGACAAGCCCCGTACTCACGTTTCTGCGGCTAGGCTTTCGCACACAGCTGTCACTTGCGCAACTTGTCTGCCGCTTTGCTCACCCCCTCGACGCCCCTGCCCCGTCTCAGCCCCACAAGCCCTTATCGATACATCCTTGTGTAAGCTCCCGCCGTTCTGGTCCCCGCTGCGAGCGCTGAAACATGCACAAGTCAAGAGAGAGAGAGAGAGAGAGAGAGAGAGAGAGAGACACACACACACACAGACAGACCGGTGGTGTTCTACTGAGGAGGACATTCAATTTTTCCGCCGCCGGCGGAAGCGCCAGCAAGTTTCGACCGCACGAAAAATACCTGGCTACATACCGGTGGATCAGCAACAACCATGTAAGCGAAGTGAGCGGTTGGTTGCGCTCACGGCGCCTCGATCATTTCCAGAATTCGGCAATCTTTCCACAGCAGAGGATCCAGCAAAAAATGTGTTCGTTTCACGCCTTTTCAACTGCCCAGCAGTATTGTACATGTACCGACTCGACAGCAGTGCAGGAGAGGGGCACCTGTGTGTCCGGGCCAAGAAATTCAGCCGGTTCCGATACCGTATGCAGGAATCAATGCGTGTGTCTTACGTGTTTCTGGGAAGTGTCTACATACTAGATAAACCTGCTGTGTCGTCCGAGTGGCTGCGCGAAAAAAATTACTGCTGTGTGAAGAAAAAGCGGAAAAACATTAGCCTCCAAGAAAAAAAAGCACTGCTGTTGTTTGTACCACGATACATTATCGATGCATGTGAATTCTGTGCAAGTTGTGTGTGCATGTCTTTCTGTTGAAATGTTGCAATGAAACAGAAAGCTGATGCTGGTGTGGCGTACCGCGCACCGGTGCGGGCCAATGAGTGGGGTCGTCGGCATCAAACCGGTGCAAGATCGACTAATACCTGCTCCGCGTCCGCGGTCTGCTCTACCCCCTGCCACAAGATCGCATTTGTTGTGCTACAACAGGTACATGTAGTTGGCACACAGCACACAATTTCGTTCAGCTGCTTCGTCGTCGAGACCCCGCGTCAAAGCTAAAATAGAACCTCCCAAAGGGGGACAAAACCGGAGGTTGACCACAACGATCTACACAATGGACACGCAAGAGGGAGGCTTGCAACTGGACCGCTACCGCACGGCGGGAGGGCTTCAAAACACGCCGCACAAGCAGTGTGCCCACAGCAGTGGCGTCGACGGCCTCCGAAGGGGAGACCGACAGAGCTGGCGCCCAAACTCGCCAAACTTTAACACAAAGTTCCCGCCCACGTCGAGCAGCCTTTCCCACCCGCCCGTTCTTCTTGCCAGGGTATTAAGGGATAGAAATCACCGGGGTGGTTGAATAAGGAAGGCAGTGGGAGCTACGGTGATCTGTTCTTAGGGCAGTGGTTCAATCGGAGTGCCGTTGTTGGTGCCCACCGAGCGATTTCTGGCGACATGGTTGCGGAGGGAAAAAATGCAAGGGAAAGATTTGGAGCGCGGGATTGAAAACAATTGAACACCAGCCGGGCGGAGGCAGGGCCTTCTTCTCTCTCTCAATCCCTCTCTCGACTTCTTTCTTCCTCTCTCTCTCTTGTGTCATGACGACGGCGGGGCTAGCCCCTGTTCGCATGCCGAAACAGGAATAATAGTGTGTGTGTGTCGGTGAGTTGCTTCAACTGGTCCGTTTTGTGTTCGAACCCTTCCCGCGGGAACATGGCGGGCAAAACAGATCGAATCCTTCCAAGCTGCCCGCGGGCGACCTCGACCATAGATGCCGACCAAAACTCACCTGTGGGTGGGATGTGGACTGCTGGGAAGCGACCCAGAGAGAGCGACAGAGAGGCAGCGAGCGGGTTTTCCTGTTTTCGAGCACGGAGACCATCGCACGTGTTAGGTTGGGGCCCCGCGGAATGTACAATGTACCGTCAATATTATTCCACGGAGCCGCCATTGCATGAGAAATGTCGCCGATCAAAGTCAATGCGTGCCAGAGTGGCCAGGCTTGGCCAGCACAGCACACCTCATCTCCGCGCGGTCACTCAGGGGGCGTGTAGAAGCATATGGCTATGTATGCACAATATTTGCGCGGGCGCAAGGCGCTACCGTTGGTGGTTAGAACCATCAACAGCCGTACTAGACTGGTGGCACCGGCAGCTGCATCAGACCGTTACGGGGCAGCTCGCAGCTCCAGCGGCAGCTCGGCAGGACTAGGACTGGGGTTAGGTTTAGCCCTGACCCTTGCCGCGTGGGATGACCGTAGTACCTGCGACGGAGAGAAAATCGTCTGGGTGGATGCTCACGGAAAGAAGGTACTGCTGTAGGCTGACACGCTGACACAGACAAATTGCGTACCACGTGCACCCAGTCGTACTGCTGCTGTAACATCAACTTGCCAACCTAGAGCGGAGATCTGCTGTTGTGTGCATAAGACTACACATGCACGATGCTTTTGTCCAACATGTACAACGGCGTTTGATCCGTGCGGGTGGTACATGTGCATGCAGCAGCATCATGCAGCATAGTCGAGGCATGTGAAGACGACTAATCATGGTGTAGATGGATCAAGACGCGCATTATTTCAGTCTTTGCCCGTATAGACGTTGCAGCTCTAATAGATATAGCATGGTCGTCCCTCGATGTTCCATCTCTTGTCAACGCAGCTGCTGTGCGCATCGTCGTGCCTCTGGAACTCCGTCTTCGCGCACCGCCAGGTTGCTCTCCCCACTACCGCACGCAAAAAAAAAACAAAACATGTCGACGGATCGCCCCAACACTTGTTAGTGTGCATCACGTGTGCATATCGATGATCCGCGGCCATCGCAACCCTTTTCGTTTCGACACGTTTATTCCAACGCACGACGTTCGTCCTCTGCCGGCGGCAACCAATTAGGTGGCGGTTCACCAAAAAGGACGACCGCATTCCCCCGAAGAGGCGGGCCAATCAGAGCTCTCCAAGCCGGACAGGTAGGGCCGGTATTGGTGCACTGATGTCAGTCGATGCCGCCACCAACAAAACACTACTTTGGGCGTTGTCGCTACTGGTGTTGGCACGTAAGCACTGGTCCGTCATACTCCGTGTTGGTTCGTGACGAAGCTTGATGCCGGTGCTGCTCCTGGTGTTGGTGCTCAATTTGGTCCTGGCAGTGAAGAACGCGTAGCCCCGTCTGCCGGGGTATTCCGGAAGTTTCGACACTGACCCGCTCGTGTGACTTGGATAGACATCGCCTCGCAAAGACTGTGTCCTGCGCAAATCCAATTGCCGGCAACCGGAAACGCGCATGTGTATGTGTCAGGTAGCTTGTTCGCCATTCCTGAGGTAAACCGCCCCCTGCCACAACGTCTAACCGCTAAGGCATGCAAAACATGAGTACACCCCCCCCTGCCGCCGCGTCCACGACCACCGCTTTCACGCGTAAGGTACTTTCCGTACGTGATTCTGGGGTACGGGGTGGCAGGAAGAGCCGCCCTCGCCGCCCTTCTAGAGCGCGACCCTTTGGCCAAGGTGCTGGTGGTGGATGCTCGTGCGGACGCAAGACTAAACGCTCCCAACTTTCGTACGGACAGCAGAGGTGGTGGTGGCGGTGGCGGCATAACATCAGCGTGGATGTTGAGGAGGGGAACCGCCGCTGCTTCTTCGGCGGGTGCAGGGGTTAAGTTCGCAGCAGGGGCGAGGGCGATCGCCCTCAACGCCGACCTTGGACAGGTGATACTCTCGTCGCTACGGCCGCCACCTCTGGCTTCTGCAGCCGCTGAGCTTTCAGAGAAGGGGGTCCCTAGACGCAACAGCACCACAGATACACTAGAGTCCGCACCAAATTTAACGAGGGAAAGCGGGAGGGTCCAAGCAGCAGCGGCATTGCCGCGAAAACAGGAAGTTGTGGCGTTCGGGCGTTGCCTGGTGGCGCTGGGGTCGAGGCCCAGACCACCACCCCCGGGGTTCATCGACCCCGCAGCGAGGGGGCACGTGACGTTGCTGGGGTCGAGAGAAGGGGCCGGAAGGGAGGGGTTGAAGAGAGAGGTGGCTGCTGGGCGGGCGGTGACGATCGTGGGGTCCTCCTGGCAGGCTTTGGAGCTGGCGTGCTGGATCCAGGAAGGGCGAAGCGGTGCTGCTGCTGCTGCGGCGGCGGCGGCAGACAAAGTAAGCTTGCTCGGGCGGTTGGAGGATTTTTTTGTTTGTGTGGTTTCGTTTGTGGAGGGAGGTTGTTGCCAATGAGTTGTTCAGCTCTGCCGTTCGCGTGTTGAGCTGCTGCCCTGCGCTTTGGAAAGCTGGTCTAGCCCGTCCTTGTTCGAGGTAAGCAAGATAGAGCTGCGGCAGGGCGGAATAGTCCCCCCCCGCCCCTAGTGCTGTGAGAGCCTAGTCCGGTGAGAACCCGGCGTGCTCCGTCCCGGCTTTGTAGGGATGCGAAGTCAATGGTCTAACGACTACGGCATGCACGACTATGAGTACACGCCCCCCCCCCTAGTTGTCCCCCCCCCCTCGGCCTTGTTTGCCATCGGGGTTTGGGTTTTCGTCGCTTGGCAACGACGTTGTAAAACAAGCCGCCCCCCCCGGTGTTTGTCATCGGGGTTGGGTTTTCGTCGCTTGGCAATGACTTTGTAAAACAAGCCCCCCCCTCGGTGTTTGCCATCGGGATTGGGTTTTCGTCGCTTGGCAACGACGTTGTAAAACAAGCCAATTCACTTCGTGAACTCGGCAACCAGGTTACCGTTTTTTTTTTTTACCTCGTTTTTTTTTTTTGGCGGTAACCATAATGGTGGTCGAGTAGATCATGTTGTGCGGGTCGAGAACCCTCACTCCGCGCAACGGGGGATGATCGCACCACGTTGTGTTAAAATGGTCAAGCATCCTCGAGGCAGTTACACAGTGCTTACAACTGTCTCTGGAAGTGAAAGCACCAGAAAATAAATTATGTCATACGTAGCTGTCATCCGTACGCAAGGAAGTACGCACAAGATGCCGAACACCCTTAGCAGGATGCAGCTCGCCCTTCATGCGACTCGCCAAATACCTCACGGCGCTTCGCGCTTGATGATGTGAGAGCCTGGTCCGGTGAGAACCCGGCGTGCTCCGTCCCGGCTTTGTAGGGATGCGAGGTCAATGGTCTAACGACTACGGCATGCACGACTATGAGTACACCCCCCCCCCCCCCCCCCCCCTAGTACCAACGGGAGGTTCGCCCGTTTACTTGCGATCAGAACACAAAAAAGGAGGTCAAACGATAAATGTCGACATGACGCATTGCTTGAAGGCGACAACATCGAGAGCGGCAACAACGACACCAACGACCCAGAACAAGAGAAGAACCTGTACATGTCAACAGCACCCATGGTTCGCGCAGTGTGCGCCGTCTCGTGTCCGCAGAGGTAGAGCAACGTTGTGTCGGAAAGGTCTGAGCAAGACGTTTAGTTCACCCCGCCGTCCTCGACGCCAGCTACATCTATATATACTCCTCAGCACAAGACAACATACTAGCGTGACCTTACTCCCCGTCGCCCGTGAACTTGTTCCGCCATCAGGGGTCCGGGGGAGGTGCGGGAACCTGCCGCATGGTGTTCTCCGACTACGCCCCTCTCGACCACATCCTGCCCCGTTACCTCTCGGTTGCCCTCCTGCGCCGCCTAAACCGAAAGCACATAAAGACCGTGGGACACAGCTCGTTGCGGTGGGTGGGACCCGCGAACCAGCGAGCTTTCACTCCGCCGCCACCTCCACCGTCGGAGCTGGATTCCGGACCCTTGACGATAGACGGGGGCCCCGCGGATGAGATAGACGGCGAAGTTCCCGCTGCGGGACCGGGACCTGTCGTGTTACCGCGGACTTTGTCCGCCACAGGAGCAAGCACACACGAAGAAGAAGCAGCAAAGGGGGATGCGAGCTCGTCTCAGCAGCAGCAGAGACGGCAGCGGCGGCTGCAGGTGATGACCGCGCACTCATTCGACCACCTCGACACGGCCACCCACTCCACGGACACGGTCGTGCTCGCCGGCGTGGTGAGTCCCTGTCGCTATTGGGCCAGTCGGCGGTAAGGCGACTTTCTTGATTATTGTGCTGGCGGTGATAGTGGTGGTGGTGGTGTCGGTAGTTGTGCTCGTGGCTTCGCCTCTGGCTTCATGACGGGTCGTCACGTGGCGCTCTTGGGTGCTGCGAGCAGATTTTGAGATGAGGACAACAAGAGACCTGCGGTTGTCGCATCAGTCATTCTTCCTCAGAGTTCTATCAGAGTTCTAGCGGTTTACTTGTGCTGCCGTTCTCGCTTTTGCCAGCAGACGAACAAATCCAAAGCACAACCATTCTCCTCCACCCCTCCCTCCGGGCTTCCGCTGTATTCGCGTTTTTTTTTTCTCCGTGCCCCCCCTTCCCTGTTGAGAATCCAGGACGTGGCCCCCTTGGACGTCACCCTCGACCTCCACGGCACCGACCGCGGCGGGAGCGGAGACCGTTTCGGCAGGAAGGCCGCTGCCCTAGAGGTGGACAGAAGGCGGGGCGCGGTCGTCGTGAACGCGGAGCTGGCCGCGTCTTCGCGAGTCTGGGTGGCCGGCGACGCGGCCTGCTTCCCTTCCCAGGCGCACGGCGGGCGGCGCCTCGTGATCCGATCGGCCGACCACGCTCTCCACAGCGGGAGACTCGCCGGGGAGAACATGGCAGTGGCGTCGGGGGCTGCAAGGGCTGGGGTTGGGGGCAATGAGGGGGGTCGGAGATATCGACACACCCCAGCGTTTGTCGGGGAGGCGCCCTTGGCGGGGGTTAGGGTCGCCATGCTCGGGGAGTGCGACGCGTCTATGCCGACCCATGGCTTCTGGTGAGAGTTGAGCTGGAAACAAGGGGTATGCTTGTCTGGTACTTGGTTGAACCAAGTTGTTGTGTTTGAAACGCAGCTGCCGCGTGCGACATGTTATGTTGCGCGGGTGATGACATGGCAGAGTTGCGGTGCTTCTCCGACGTGTGCTTTGGGGTTCTACAAATTCTGCAAATTCTGAAAATTGGTCGGATTTCGCAACATGCGTGGCGAAAGGTGCTGCCATGTATTCAGCTTCTTTGAGGATCGACGTGATTTTGTGGACATGTTTTCTCTCTAGCAGCTGCAGGACATTCTTTTCCTCCGCCACTCTAAGTAGGCCGGGCTTGATAGCGATATAGCTAGCCTTTTCTTGTTGTGATCGTGCGTCTCTCTTGGCTTCCTCTTGTGTTCCTCCGGTCTGTAGCCCGAGCCACCCTCTATTCTCAATGCAGCATTAAACCGTTATGTACAAACGTGCCATCCGGATGTCAAGGACCGAGTCTCAGCACACATGGACGCAATATAGGCAGAGTCGTCTGACAGGTCAGACAGGCAGGACAGCTACGGTTGTTCAAGGAGTTGCTGGAGGACCGAGGGCATCGCGCAATCGAAACAAGTTTTTCTCCGGAATACTGTTTGCTATCCTTGCTTCTTGTCGAACATCAATTCTTAAGAGATATCGTTTGCGGACACATCAGGTGGACCAACAGTGCGACCGGGCTATCAAGAAAAAACACGGTCGCCCCCGGCGGCAGCAGCAAACGGCGTGACGCCTCAAACAGGCGTCGCACGTTCACCAAACGCAGCACACGAGGTGGTGCCGCCGCCGCCGCCACCGCCGCCGCCGGCACACGACGACGCGCCACCGACCACCCGGAAGACGGGCACCAAGAGGAGGAGGAAGAGGACGAGCACGGCGGGGTTACCCTGGTGAGCCGCAGCACCGCGCGTAAGGAGTTCACCCCTGTGTTTGGAACCGGCGTTGTCTTCTATTGCAGAGGGTCGGAGGTCAAGGGGGCGATGCTCTGGGGTTTCCCTGGCGAAGCGACGGCGGCGGCGGCTGCGGCGGCGATTGGTGGACCGGCGGCAGCCCCGGGGGTTTCCGTGGAAGGAGGGATGGGGGAAGGCGGAGGTTCGCCGACACCGGCAGCGGATGCGGCCGCGGGAATCTCGGCCCGCGCTCTCGATCTGCTGAGGACGATCATGGAGCGGAGCTCCAACATGGAGGCGGACTTGTCCAACGAGAGAGTGGTGCAGGCGTGGCTTCAGGGATTGTCGGACGCGGCCAGGGTGGTCGCGCAGGAGACGGGCGTCGGGCACCTTGCCCCCATGAGAAGGTGGGTCTAACACAACAGACACCGTAGGACACCCTCCCTCGTCGGCGTGTTAGCACGCTTGGTGCGTCTCGGGAACCCGGCTCGTGCTTTCGCAACCGCGGGTGCCCTGCTGCAGGGTTGGAGCGGACGCCATGGGAATGCGACACCCGTTCTTGGACAGTAGTTTGTGAGATGCTCCCTTAATTTCGTACTTGAACCGTGGCAGCGAACCGGGACGGAAACACGCGACTCTTTCCCGCAACAGACGCTACGTTTCTTGTTGGGGGAGGGGCAGGAGGTCAGGTGGGGCCGGGCAGCGCGCGGTAAGATGTGAAGGAGCGATGCCAGAAAACAGGTGTTGCCCGACTTGGTCGTACTAAACAACACCGTTGCAGGGCGAAAACGCCTAACGTGGACGTACGTTTGCGCGCCAGCTATAAGGGGGGACAGGTAATGATTAACAATATGGTCAAAGCCGATTGTCTGAAAACCTTAAAATCGTTTATCCCGCAGGCTCCACCTGCCTTTTTGTCATGCTCTGCCCGTAAGCACTCTGTCAACTAGGCCCAAGAGGTGTCAGTGACGAACACAGCAGTGGTACCCTTTCCCTTCCCTCCTCCAAGATTTCGCTGCGGGCCGAGCCACCTCGATAAGTACAACAACAGACCAGTGTTACCCGCCCCCGCGTATCCTCCCGCCCCCCCCGGTGTTTGCCATCGGGGTTGGGTTTTCGTCGCTTGGCAACGACGTTGTAAAACAAGCCCCCCCCTCGGTGTTTGCCATCGGGATTGGGTTTTCGTCGCTTGGCAACGACGTTGTAAAACAAGCCAATTCACTTCGTGAACTCGGCAACCAGGTTACCGTTTTTTTTTTTTACCTCGTTTTTTTTTGGCGGTAACCATAATGGTGGTCGAGTAGATCATGTTGTGCGGGGTGGAGAACCCTCACTCCGCGGAACGGGGGATGATCGCACCACGTTGTGTTAAAATGGTCAAGCATCCTCGAGGCAGTTATACAGTGCTTACAACTGTCTCTGGAAGTGAACGCACCAGAAAATAAATTAAGTCATACGTAGCTGTCATCCGTACGCAAGGAAGTACGCACAAGATGCCGAACACCCTTAGCAGGATGCAGCTCACCCTTCATGCGCCTCGCCAAATACCTCACGGCGCTTCGCGCTTGGTGATGTGAGAGCCTGGTCCGGTGAGAACCCGGCGTGCTCCGTCCCGGCTTTGTGGGGATGCGAGGTCAATGGTCTAACGACTACGGCATGCACGACTATGAGTACACCCCCCCCCCCCCCCCCCCCCTCAAAGATCTGTGGCAGGCAGAGTCACCTCGTCTACTCGAAGACCACCCGGCACGAGGGACGAGTTGATGTACCAGAACACCTCCAAGACCAGCAGCGAGCAGCGCCGCCTGAGGGCTGCCTACGCGGCGCGAATCAGGTAGGGTAGGCAGATGGATATCATGTTTCATGTGTCCCAATGAAGACGCCCTGATGTGCGATGAGCCATTCGTCCAGTTGCGTGTCGCTTTGGGCCGCTGCAGTCTCCGCGGTGTAGTCGCGAATGGGGGTCTGTTCAATGTTGCTACGTTCGAGCGGTGGGTAGTTTCCTGTTTAATTTAGCCTTTTCTTGTAACCTACCGTTGGGCTGTAGCTTGCGGCCCCCAGCACAGAGTATGTCGTACAGGCAAAAGGCAATAATAATCTTGATAGTGAACATGACGGCAACAACAACAGCGGCAGCAACAACAGAGGCATGGACACCGATGTGCATGCTTCGTTTAAAACAGCGTACAGTTATTTGAACCGCTTTTCTTCCGTAGGAATCCGTTCGTCCACAGGTTGTCCATGTAATGGTCCACTGGCTTGTGTCTTCAACTTTTCCATCTACTCGCACAACTACAAAAGCCCATGCTCTATTTACTGTTGCGCCCTGTCATCAGGGGCGTGTCGCCGGCAGACTTGCCACACTTTGGAGCCAGCGGGGCGGAGGCCGGATTCGACCCGGAAATGATGGGCTTCTTGTCGTACGGCGATGTCGACGAAGACTTTTTTGACACAGGGGGAGGGGAAACCGACTCCAATCCTTGACCCTCGATCGACTGCTGCTGTCGATCCAGTACATTGGAAGCACACGCAGTACGCGCATTGGCCCCATTTGTTTATTTTCTGCTCGTGAGCAGCGGTGGTCGATCTGCAACACCCTCGTCTTTTTGTTCTCGAGTTTGTTCTTTCTTCTTTCTTTTGATTGCGTCGATTCTGGAACTCTGGGTGGTCTGAACGCTGTTCGGTGTGTGCGCACAAGCCAATATCACACCGCAGGGGTCCTGTTTCCGGCCGACTAGGTCATATTGTGCTTCAGAACCATCGCCAGAGTTTTCGAGTGAGGTTGCTATAGCGTGTCTCAAGCAGGACAGAAATTGTGGAAGGACGTGAAGGTTGTGAAGTTGGGATTTTCGCCGGAGATGGTATCAATTTTCGGGGTGTAGTGTTTGCGATGCACGTGATGTCTCGCCTCTCTGTGTTGTTGTGCGACACCTTTTTGCTGCCTCGCAAACGGAAGCGATACGCGCGTGGCTCCTCGATCAGTAGCTGGCATGACGCACCCACCTGGTCAGCAGCCACGTTGCGTTGCAACCGAGCCTGAGTAGACGGGCACAGGCGTTGTTCCCCCTGTTCGCATCGTGCGACAACGGTTTTTCTGTCATGGCTCTGTCGTATGTACATGGGTTTGGCCATTGTGCGGGACCCCTTGGGTGGCCCCCCTTCCCCTGACCAATGAATTTGGTAGGGCCAGAGTTTGGGTTTTAGAGTGAGGGTGACGTTGTGGAGGAGGTCTGGGTTGACCATGCTTTAGTGAGTTGTAAATGCGCTCTTAGCCGTTTGTGAGTCCGAACTACCATGCCCATCAATCGAACGCTCTTCCTGGCCGCTCGCTTACCCTCAACAGTATAAGCGGTATGTCTGTTTCCGGTTTCTGGTTCTGAATAAGCGCTACGCCCCGGAGTTCACCTATTTTATTCTCGTCTGGAATTCCACATGTGACGTATCATGTGTGTAACAATGGACGCCGTACCGGTGGCCGCCTTAGGTAGGAACATACTGAATTCGTGCAGCAAGAAGAGTTGGTCGGGCGATATCTAGTGCGGAAAAAGAGGAGGTGCTGCATAGCTGTTGCTTTGCGGGTTTCATTGTGAAAGCACTCACAACCTACTATTATAACGAGAATTGCCTCCATTGGTGGAGCTCGCGTTTAGATGCGTGCGCTCCTTTCTCTGCTACGCTCCGCCCGTTGCTATTCAGCCGGCGGGGAATAGCTACACTGAGTGTAGCTCGCATGTGGCGGGAGAACCCTGACACCACATGAACGCACGTCACGTTGATCCCGGAGCGCCACGATCTCATGCAGGCACGAAGGTGAGAACCGCCTCAGAGGTTTCAGACCACGCCACCCCAGCTTGATCTATAGTAAAGACGACGGGACGAAAATGGCCATAGCCACACTGGGTTGTTCGGAGTTGAGAAACCTACACTAAAACCGGCCTTAGTCCACTCCAAAGTGCTCAAGCTTGGTCCCGCCCAATCCATGCTTCGAGGGAATACCGGTGTCGTGTTGGACTCCGAACAGGCTCACATGCGAAGATTTGGTACCTCAGAAGAATGCCCAACTCTGGCCTGAAGGCAGTACGCAACTCCCTCCCTCGCCCCTTTTACCTACGGCTCGTCACTTCGCTATCAGTTGAAGACTACATGCACGCGCCCTTATTCAACTGCGTTCGACGGAGCATGCACCGCAGGAGGTAAATGGAAACGCGAAGGATACTTCTTTGTGATTGTTTTTTCCCTCCCCCCGCCCCTGTGGATTGGCCCCGGCTGGTGCATCAAACACAGACCGAACAGTGTAGAATCACGCGTAGAACGAACGGGATGAAAACCCACAGCACACACACAAACTGGATTGCCCCACACGGTTTTCGTTCTCTTCCTCCTCTTCGCTTTGTACTCGCCTCCCCCCCGCAAGCAGGAGATCTTTTGGCGCACGTTGTGTCTCTGATGCACTGGATGATGTTGGCACACATTGATTGTCACCCCCACCGAGCCAGAGTCAGATGCTTACGCTCTTTCTGCATTCGTTACGGCAGAGGCACACGCGACAACCGCATACGACGTCTCTTGGTCTTCATTCAGCCTCGACGTTAGTAACTCCTCATGTCTTGGCTCACCCGGGATTCACACAGTTCGCTCACTACCACCCGTATCCCTCTGTACGTTCAACTCCCCCCCCCTGCCTCTCGCCTCCGTTCGAAGCAAAATAGTCCGGCTCGAGATTCAACCCTACGTCGAGCCACGTCGAGGTTCCTGATAGCCAGGACTCTTGGGTCAGTGACTGCCCGAACGCCAAGCGCAGCGACGTCTGCTCCTCCACCGAGACTGAGCTAGGAAAGCTCGTCGCCGATTTCGCCTGTGTGGCAGTCGTCTCCCCATTGGAAGCAGCGGACCCCGAAGCGTCACAGAACGATCCGCCCCCCCTAGCGGCACCGAAAGCGAAGTGGTCGCGCGCCGAGTTCGTTTCTTCGACGTGCGAGGCTGAAGGGCGGTAGGCGAAGTCCAGGCACACGGGTACGCCGACGATGACGCCCTTAGGACCCCTCAGCTTCTTTTCGAAACGGCCGTTCGGCTGGAGAATCCCTCCCGATGTTCTCACCAGTGGCCGCACGGTTGGGGGCGGCGGGATGTAGCCGCCCTTCCTCTCTGACAGGTGCGGATTCGACTTCGACGGCTTGGGCGGCGGTGGACCGCTCGGTTTTGCGGCCGGCGAAGTAGTAAGTCCTCTGGGTGTCACCGATGATTGTTGAGTGTGACCGCTGTGCGGCGGCTCGTTCTTGATGCTCGCACTCATTGCCAATTGCTGGGGTAAGTGATCCGCTTCCGGCGAGGGAAGGGGCGGGGAAAGGCCATCACTGGGCGATGGCGCTCGCTGCAGAAATCTGCTGCTCGATGCCGGGGGCGCCAAGAAGTGGCGGGTCTTCGAAAACGACGGCGGCGGCACGGCGGTCGAGAATTTTCGGACAAGAGATTGTCCACCACCGCCACTGCCACCACTACCATTACCACCACCACCACCAGATGAAGTGAAATCTGACAGTAAATCCATGACATCAACCCGGCCGCAACTACATGAAACGTAGTTAGCAACTTCCGTTGCGGCAGTACCCCGACGACCACCAGCAAGGGCTTCAGCCGGGAGTGCTGTTTCCTCGGCGTGACCGCCACCGCCTTGACTGGTCGGACGAGAAACTGTCCCCACCGTGGATGGAGCGGGAGAAGTAGCAGTAGCAGCAGCAGCAGCCGCCGCAGTAGCAGTAGCAGCCACCTCAGCTGCACCAGGACGTCGCGACTGGAAAGACATGGCCGCTGGAGTCGCCGAGATCTTCATCTGGGTTGCCGCCGCCACCGCCGCCGCCGTACAAGACGCCGCATCCGGTATTGCAGAGGTGGGCCGATGATACCGCAGTTTGGCAGCGTTGGGGAAGCCGCAATCCAGGGTTCCGGCAGAAGCGAGTGCATCGTTGTTTTTGTTGTTGGAAGTAACGATCGGTACAGCCGCCACAGGTGGCGCTGGCGCTTGTGCTTCGGGTTCGAACGTGACCCTTCCAGCGCCGTCTTGATACTTGTATATTCTCGGCGAGAGGTCGCCGGCCCTCCTGTCCGCCCTAGCCTCGGCGCCAGGGGCGACAAACGCCTGAAAACAGTTTTGAACGGGTGTTTAGCAGGGAAACCGCAGGGAAGCCGAACAAAGAAGCAAACACGTCGTGCAGCAGAGAAAGGAAAATACACAAGAACAAGGCGTTTCGCCAAGCTACCGTGGGTGTCCGAATGGGAGAGGGAAAGCAACAGTTAATTCGTGTTCGTTTGAGAATATTTCAGCGCCACGAGCGGAAAAGAGCCGGACCAGGAGCGAGGTGTAAGGGATTATACCTACTGCAAGTTCCCTAGGGCAATCCTCAACCAACACGGCATCTACCGTAGACAATGATATTTGCGAAAGGACATGGTTTCCCATAGTGAAATGCCTAATCCCGGCTGACGTGATGCCGGTCGGCAAAGCCCCCAGTGGAAGCTTTCCAAAATTTAGAGACAGCAACGTCGTCGTCGTCGTCGCCATCGTCGTTGGCATTATTATCAAATACGCTTTTTGAGCAGCTACCTTCTTCTCCGTGCTGATCCCAATAGTCGTGTGTGCAAGGGACGCTTAGATTACTCCTGTCACAAGCTGTCCCATAGAGCCACGGGTCTGAGAAGCTTCTCTCCAGAACACCACTGGGAGAACACCTCGCACAGAATACTGGACCCCTTGGTGACGGGTACATCGCAGAAGCATGTGCCTGGCCGGGGAAAGGGGGCGGGCAATGAAAGCGTACCTTCAGTTCGGTGTCGCCGAACATGTCTATCAGCTTCGCCGCGATCTGCTGCTTGTTCTTGACGGGGTACATCTCAGGATCCCCGCTCCCATCAAATTCTTTGGTGAATGATATCGTTTCCCTGCAGACACACAGAAGTATGTTGGGCAACTCATTGAAGCAGCGCGAACGGCCATTGTTGCAAATTTCGGCTAGACTAACGTTGCGTTGAGCAGCAGAAACGCTGTGTGTTCTTTTCATCGATGATTCAATGCCAGACGGAATCGACGCCATGAACGCTCAGGGCCACGAGGGTAGGACGCTAAGCGCCGCCAAAGTATCACGCTACTACATGTACCTATGCACGTCGTCGGGAAGTTGTCGACACCGGCGAGACTAAAAATAACGACGGGTCGATGAACTATGTAGGAGCAAGTTTTCGGCCACAAAACGGCCATCACCTGTCTATGGCCTATCTATGGACACCACAAATTGTCTTCGAAAGACAAAACACGTCACCAGAATGCTAACGCCACGAGGGGGACATTTCACTCACGAAACGGCTCGACCGGTGTTGCGCATGTAGACAAGCTGCTCTTCCTGCTGTTCTGTAAACCCGTCGAGAAGCCTGGGACGGCGGGAAAAGCGGTGGAACGTAACGTTGAATACGACAACTGGAAACGGAATAACCCGAGAAATATTATCGAGTATACGAGGAAGAATGCCTCCTACGTAAAGTGTCTCTTACATGGAACCGACTGCAGCGAGTCCATCCACCCTCGCGCTTCCATCGACCATTTGGACTCCCTCATATGCCTTTAACACCCAGATCTTAAGGTGTTCGTTCAACGGTGCTAGAATGTACGGAGCATCTTTAAAGTCTTGAGAGGAGTTCGTTGACCTAGACTGCTGGATCTACCGATCGTTGATCGCTTCGAAGATCCCGTGTGTGACCGCGGGTGTTTTTTTCGAGTACAGACTACAGGAGTAGCGAGAAACAGAATAATTTGATGGTGTTACTCACATGCCAACGCGAAGCACCGCTTGTCAAGTCGTTGTTAAGAATCTACTGTAAAAACCCGCCAACGTTGATGGTCGTCATTTGGATAGTTTCGCAACAATTTTTCGACACCACCACATTGGCATTGTACTGTGCATTGGAAATACCTGGACAGTCGTTGATAATGTAGGCGCGGTAATAATACCTTCCTCAACACTGTAAACAGGTTCGATTCTGTTGGGCTTGGACAGCATCACAATAGGTTGTTGGCAGCAACTTGGCAGGGATTTTCATGCATTGGGAGGGTTGTGGCGAAGAGTTCGGTAAAGCTGCATATATATTGTGCACCATTTCACCTTACCATCGACACGGTCTGTACGGTAAAGAAGGCAACCAATTATCATAGGCGGCTGACTGTTTCGGGACAAACAACGCGCACGCGCACGTTGTATCAACCCTCACCCTGCTATCTCCCTCGCCACTCTCTCTTCTGGCCAGTTGAGCCCCGTGAGTTGACCGAAGTTTTTCACCGTGAGACGCTCGGAAGAGCAGATGGAGCCGTCGCCATCTGCTCCAGGCTTCGAGTTGGTATGTGCATCCATCAGTTGATCGAATATGGTGTCCGTGTGGAACTTCGCGCGTCGTGTGCGTCTTGTCTCCATTAGTTCAAAAGCTGGGTCCACACGTCTTTGGTAGCATTGCGAGCCGATATGTTGAGATTCAATGGTTTGTCCGCATGAGGTGCGTGTGTTAGAGCAGTTCAACGCACAGACAGATGAGAAGAATTGAGGTGATGGAGATTCGTAGGCGAAAGGGGAAAAGAGTCCTGGACACAACGCCCTCGGCCAGGACTGAAAGACGGGGACAGCTGCGGAAGAACAGCGACACGACAGTACACTACTGCTGCTGCCGCTGCTGCTGCCGCTGCAGCCTCCCGCTGCTACTGCTGCTGCTGCTGCTGCTTTACAGACACGACGACCCTTCAAGCCAGTATAGTCTATGTTGTCAACGTGCGTACATAGTCTAGACCAGTCCCGAATCCGGCGAAACTTCCGACAAACTCTTGCTCACACCTCTTTTCTCGCGCGCGTTTCTCGCCTCTAGCCAGAGTCCAGGTTCGCAGGAAGACCACCGCAGGAAACTCTGCTCGCGTTCCGGTCTTGACAATGTAGGCCTCTTATCCTGTTGGAAAGTCGTGGTGTTGTGACTATTATGGCTGGGTGCGGAAATATTTTCCTCTTCGTCTTGATAGGCGCGGCGACTATTTTGGTTCCCTTTCGCCCCAACTCCGTGAAACCGTCGTTCCCATGGCGCGCCGCAAACCTTCCAAAGAAAAAACACTTCAACTTGTGACATGCATGGACACCGATGACCTCGCGTGTTGGCAACGTGACGCCCCATGCACGTCACACAACGTATGACACGAGCAGTAGTGGCCATCGTATGCCGCGCATCTCCAGCGCGAGAGCTCTAAACTACTACTTCGTACACTGGTGTCGCTGAACGGGACCTCGGAGTGAAACTGTTCAACGCAGGTGGGTGATGTTTGTGCGGCGCAATGCTGGCGGCTGCAGGGTGCACGGCCTGATTTCTTAACACATGATCGCCCACCCAAGTCAACAGCGTGCGCGAATTGTTGCCCGTCGGCTAAACGTAGTATGGATCACTCACTAACCCCATCCGCCCCAGTGAACGTAGTCGAAGGTTGATTCCAGTCGCCCGAACTGGCAGTGAAACGGGTCGATCAACGGTGTGGCGAGCGGCATCCAAACAGCGGCTTGCAAGAGCCTTTCCGGAATTTGTTGGTCGCTTTCAGGGAGCGCCAGGAGCCGTAATACCTCCTCCCAGCTATGATAGACATCATCAGCAACAGCAGCCATCACGCAGAAGTGGGCCGGAATTCGGTCAAACAAGAGCGTTTCGCTCAGTCGCACGCAACCATGAGTGATGCTACGGTAGTGTGTAGTCGCTGCTGTAGCGACGATGGCCCGCTGATACCATTGCACTGGTGCGTCGAATCTTCGTACACGAGAAAATGCTGACTACACCGCCGCTGGCACGTACGCAAAGAGAGCCAAAACAATCACGATAAGCATGAGCACCATAACCCTAAAACGTGAGTCTTCGCAGCAGCGGAGATGCCGGGGGAATGGCAGACCACGCTCCCACTCGACGCACGAAGCCAAGCCAACACAATTAATTACCCTCCACTTCAGTCTCTTGTTTTTTTTGTTCGTCTTGGGGAAGGCATGCATACGCGATGCATTGGTTGCAAGGAGGAAGGCAGACGCATCATCCGCAAATTGATCATCTGGTGTAGAACCTAAGCAACCGTGCAAGGTACGGCCTCCAACGACCGATCCACAGGTACTACTACGCTGCACGTACCACAAATAATATCGACCATTTTTCCAGGTTTGCATCAGCGAAGTGCTCTCTTCACTAATAGATAGAATTGTTTGGCTCCACCAAGAGGGGAAAGCGTGCAGTCTGTGAGGAATATCAGCAAGAAGAACGTAAAAAAACAACGATAAACTTTATACAAGGTACCGGATCTCTTTATTGCGAAGACAGCAACAACGCGCCTTGAGTTGGTCCATGAATGCAAGCCACCGTACACCTACAGAGCTACGGCAAGTACGGTCAACCTAGCTTAGATTGCTGCGTTTACCGCGCAGAGACAAAATATAGAAACCGCCTCTTCGATAGTAAGTCTCTCGAGCTCCAAGGTATTGAAAAGCTTGAAAGCTTGAAGTCCCGTACGATACGAAGTCCAATACATCCCGCCTGACACGACGCCAAAAGCCTAAAATACCACCAAACAAACTTACAACGCGGCGGTCTATTCGAAAAGTCAATAAATCTATCATACTCTGTACAGAGTAGCAACAGAGAGAAGTCTTGAGAGAGTGGTGAAACTATTGCAGGTCCAGTGTGCAAACGCCAAACTTCCTCTTGGCTCAAGCCATCTCAGCTACGAGGAATGCACAGGTCGATCCCAAACACTCGACTATATGCATCCCGCCTGCTTCGATTTCCACCGACCAATCTCCCCATGTACACCAATTTCCGTGGGTCCAAAATATAAACTTCTTCAGGAGGGCGAATCTCCTACAGATGCTGCGCAATTATCGGTAGCGTGCACGATATCGATTGTTCAAGCACCGGGCACCGGCAGTAATACCTGCACTGAACCCAACCTTCTCTTGCCTACGACAAACGGTAGGATTTCACCCAGCGTCAGGCAGGTGGCAATGCCTACTTGTTGCATGGGGGCAGCGAGCGCCAACCACTGAAAAACTCGAGTGTGTAACCATAGAGCAAGGGACACAATCCCTTACACATGCATACGTCGAAACATTCGTGTACACTCCCTTCGCGTGCCGGGGGTGTGTTGGGGTGGGAGGATCTTCGTTATCAATCCTCAAGTTGCACAAGGTGTTCGGGAATGTTCTCAGGAACGAACTCTTGCTCCGAGGTTGATGCTTCTAAGGCCGCCTCCTTTGCGGCCTCAACCTCTTCCTGCATCACCTTCACTTCCTCTTGGTTCACGGGGATGACCTGAGGTGGCAGTTGAGGAAGGTGTTGTGATCCGAAGGGAAGCGGTGTCATTCGAAAGGGAGGTGCTTTGATCCAAAGCGAAAGGCGTTGTGATTCGAAGGGAGGTGTTTCGACTCAAAGTGAGGTGTATTGTTTCAAAGGGACGGCGATATGATTCGAAGGACCGGGGTGATGATTCGAGGCAGCAAACCAAGGGGTGCCGGCACGAGACGAATTGCCTTGAGAGCCTTGCGCTT
This sequence comes from Ectocarpus siliculosus, assembly GCA_000310025.1. Taxonomy (NCBI): domain Eukaryota; class Phaeophyceae; order Ectocarpales; family Ectocarpaceae; genus Ectocarpus; species Ectocarpus siliculosus. Next base: position 4,115,954 of record FN649735.1, read on the forward strand.
GGTCGGCCAAGAGAACGCTGAGCGCGAGAGCGGGTTCAAGCACTGTTGCGAGCAAATCACGCTGCGGTTTCGAACCCTTGCTCGTTCGCAGGGAACAGATAAAAACATTACTACTCTGAAACCGCATGAGAGGGAACCAACCAATCTGTCAGTGAAGTATTCTACACCCATTGGAGCTGAACGCGACATGGGTGTCGCGTGATTTACCATAAGAGCTGCTTGCTGCCGCTTGTCGTCACCTTCTGCACCGCGTCGACGACCACGCTCCTGGTCTTGTCCAGGAGAGACAGCCTCGAAGATATCACTGCTTGTTTGAAGAGCCTGACGTACTCCGAGCGCGAGTGGTCGTTGACGCCGTCGATGAAGGAGAACCTTAGCATCGCGCTCCACCGGCCAAGGAGGCGGTCAACCAGGTTGGTGGTGCTAATTGCACCGCTGTTCGCGAAATGTTTGGCAGGCGACGGCGTGTTGTTGAAGCGGGGGCGCTCGATGAGTTCACCACGGAAGGAGACCCAGACGATCTACTTATCCTAGCGTTAGGGTTACTTAGGGTGACTTAGGGGGTTTAGGGTTTAGGGTTACTTAGGGTTAGGGGTTAGGGTTTAGGGTTAACGCTAGGGTTGTTAGATGAATCCCAAGGGTGATGGCACGGGCCTCTGAACTACCACTACGGAGTACACATGTAGGTCCAAGCTCGACAAATGTAGGTCCAAATTCGAGCAGAAACGGAGCAAATGCACTCCAACCGATCCTCACAATCGGTCGAAGTAGACCTCCGTGCCGACGTGCTTGTAAGGAGAAGGAGGGATGCGCGTGACGATGTCGTTGTTGTTCCTGCCGCGGAAGTACTTGTCCTTCATGCGGGTGCCGTGGTTAGTCTTGGAGTCGAAAATGGCGGCCACCTCCGAGTCAAAAACCCTTCAAGAGGAAAGAATTCCACAACGAAGTGTGAACAGAAGCACGGTGGAACGTATCAGATAAAGCGCGGTGGAATTGGATGTGGTGATTGAAAAATGATCGGGAACCCCCCTGCGGTATGACAGTCGACGAGGGTTTCAGAAATGGAAATGCTGGGATACTGAAAATAGCAGCCACCGCGGAAGCAATCAATTTCTCGTGTGCCCAGCAACGCAAAAACGCACTAAATCTTACCTAAAAGGATTGCGACAACGTGCTTGGAGGTGTTACTGGCAGCAACGCATGCACCCTGGAGCAGTGTTATTGTCGTTGATGCACCACTTAGACTTTACAGGATCATGCAACAAAACAACATGACAGCCGATCTGCAAACAGTGCCATGAACAATCTTCTCGAAAGAGCATAACGACACCAGCTCGGACAACACTACCGTAGCTTGCACAAGATACTTACACCTCCCGAACCGAGTTTTTAACCTCGAAGCTCTGCATCAAAGACAGTGACGGTGTCGAAAATATCGACGATGGAACCGTTTCGTCGAGAGGGTCCCAAAAGCGCATAACTAAATTCCGGGTAGCCTTCTTCGTTGTGGAGTAGTAGAGGTCTGAAACTCGGTGGGCGGTATCTCATACAACCTACGGCGTGCGCCGTGCTATTTGTTGCAGGAACGCTCTCATTCTTGAGATGCTCAAGCCAGCCAGACCTCGCTGTCCACAGAAGACCTTGAGCCCGTACCTTGGGGAACCGATGGTGTACAGCGCCGCCACGTTTAAGTCGTCCACGAACACCAAGCGGGCCGCGGCGATCGTTGCGAGGGCGCCTCCAAGAGAGTGCCCCGTGACGTACAGCTTGCGGCTCCTGCCTTCCTCGTGGTAGAACCTTTTGATGACCGCGAGCATGCCTTCGGGGTGGCCGGGGCCGGGATTCCATACCGTGTTCACGCCATCATCGAAGCCCTGCCCACCAAAACAGATTGGGGTTTCGACAAGAAGTTCGCGAAGCGTTTCAAGGAGGGTTGACTGAGGTCCTACGAGAAGGCTCACATCTTACGAGATTACCGGCTTGTACAAGTATGGATGGAACGATGCACGTCAACCCCAATTCGCCACGATATGGTGATGCACGTATATTTAAAGGAGTTCTACCACCCACCTGGTGTTCTCGGTCGACTAAGTAACCGGAGGGGGGGCGGGGGGCGGGTGGAGGTTTGTTCGGAACGATATGTTCATAATACCCCTGATAACTAGGCTACAAGGTGGTGCACATTAGACGGAAGTCAAGACCTTCAACAACGTTTGTGCACGCACTCTTCGACAAAACCATACCAAAAACACCTCGAGTCTCGCCTTCATTCTCGGCGTGTACCCCCACGCAGCCATCGTCGAACAAACCATCCCTTAACTGCGTGGTTACCGCAAAGAACCCACGTTCCCCAAACGTTCTACATCACACCACCACATACGGCGGTGCACCGATCCCTCAACAAACTGCGAAGCTTGTCGCGGTACCGAATATCTCGTGTGGAGAGCCAAAGCCTCACCCGGTGCAGGTCACCCTCGGTTGTCTCGAGCTTCCAATCCTTGGGGACGTCCCGCGGGAGAATGCTGAAGTTGGTCAGCCAGTCGCTGCCCCCGCTGCTGCCGCGGAACACCACCACTATCGCTCCGTCGTTGACCGCGACAAAGGCCTCGGTGTCGTGGATGGCATCAAACGTACTTTTATCGACGACTTCATCGTTGGCCTGCATGGATCACAACATTAAACAAGAAGAGCAAAAACAAGTGCGCAACGCGCCACCACTTCAGAACGTCATAAAAAGGCCGAGGCTCGATTATTATTTTGGCTACCCCCACGCGACAACTATAGATATCAGTGTAGCCGTCTTGACTGAGCACCTCAATGATGCCGGTGACAAGCTAAGCATTTCACACGGAGGTGGCCTGTCGAGCGCCCGCCTCGGGGGGGATGGACCTCGTGATAGCGAAAGAGGTGGAGAGATTGCAGCCTCCTAGACCGATTTTGAGAGCTCGACTGCGCCATAGCCAAGATTGTGTCAACACCAACGCCGGCGGCTTTGTAAGCATCTCGTCAAGGCCTTTCCGTAGACATTCCGGGTTCTTTTCGCACCCCATTGGTTGTGGAGCAATCAATTGAGTTTTTGAAAAGTCGGTGCAGACGGGGTGCCTGTTACGTACACACTCGAGAAAAGAGGTCGTGTTCACCTCAAACCACTGAAAGTTGTCACCCGCTGCGGCGCCCTTCCCCCAGAAGGAGAGGGTCTCCATGGCGCTCCGAACCTCGTCCTTTGATTGGTAGCAGAGGGCGGACATCCTGGCTAGGAAGTAGGCGTTCTGCTCCGAGAAAGCCGTGGCATCGGTGTCCAGCTTGAACTCCACCTTCGGAGAACGTGGCAGGAATCGAGTTCACACGCGTGAGTGCTGCAATTCACGAGACCGATGAACCGAACCTATTAACGTTGGCCAACTATCCACTGCTACTGGTAGGCGTCGATGGACATTGATCTCAAAAGGAGACGGAGTTCCTGCCCGACTGGACGCAAACATTGAATGGGGAACTCAAGAACTAAGGGGATGTTAACACTCACGCAAGCAGGTGTAACTGAAATGCTAAACACGAAGGGGCTTGGTCCTAAAACCACCAAGGGCTTGGTCCTAAAACCTCCCCCTGGAGACAGCCCCAGACTATGTATCCGAAGGCATTGATTGACGCATGACAACCAAGAGACAGACGTCGGTACCGCCTTCGACTGCTGTGAAAGAAATCCGTACACACCGGGCAGCATCCTTGCTCACCTCCTCCTCTGCGTCCCCCGCTGAGTAGACGGGGACAACGGGGACGTCGTCTGCGCTCGGAGCACTGCCAGATATCAGCAGGCAGACCGAGAAACACAGGGCGGAGAGAGGGAAACGTGTCTCTTGCTATGCATACATGACGCGGTACGGCAGTAGTGGCGGGCCGCAGCCAAGAACCATATTGTAGTCCTCACAAGAACGAGCGGCATGGATGTTAAGGGCGCGGCGGGGATCGCAGTACCTCCTTTGAAGAATCCAGGAATTGCCTGTATATCGCAGTTTTCCAAAGTCTAATTCCAGCACGAAACTACCATCGCAAATTAAACGGTCCGCCGCGGTCGCTTGTGTACAAGGTAACTGTCGGAGATTGGAGCCCTTGTGCCTCCTTTCATCGAGATCGGTGAGCTACAAGCATACAGCAACGGCGAATCAGCGCAGCTCTTCCCTCACATTCCCTACTCTTCGCCAGTCGATTTGAATGCCTGGGGTCATCTATGTGTAGGTCTAGCCAGAAGCAAAGGTGCTTGAAGAGTTTCAAAATCGGACCGCACATCAGCTTAAAAAATCCTGCTCGCTTGTCGCTCACCCATCTCGATGATAGAAGGATCGGTTGGAACATCGTGGACGGCTTAGTCTGCAGTGTATCACAAGGGCTGCAATCTCCGACACTAACAATTTACACGAGCGACCGCGGGCGACGGTTACCTTGCGATTGTACTTTCGTACTGGAGTTAGACTTTGGAAAACTGAGATATGCAGGCATTTCCTGGATTTTTTAAGAGGAGACACTGCGATGCCCCCCCCGCGCCCTAAAGACATTGGTACGTATGTTATGTCACTGTCACGGCTCTGAATCCTACTCCCATGTTAGCATAGCAAATTCCTTTGCTTAATGGTTGCGACACCGGGACTACGTATGGCTCAAAGCCTATTAGCCGTGCATTTAAAGGTACACTTGTCATCAGAAACACCCGTGCCGCCGCCCTCCAACTACTTATCACATGCTTAGACATCAACTACACATCATATGCATACATATCCTAAGACACAAGACCAATCATCTGCTTGCACAGTCTAGAGTCTAGACTAGTCTACAGTTGAAGAGCTGTGGCGCATTTCGGCTGATGTTCTATCAACGGAGTTGACGCTGAGGAGTAGCAGATGTTCCCGTTTGAAGAATCCCCGGCCACAAAGGCCAACTCGTAAGAATCCCCTGGTCCGTTCCGTGCGGGAAAAATCGAAAGTGCAGGCCCAATGTGTGTTCGTGCGTACATGGAAAGTTCCGGAGATCTAGCTAGACTCGTTGTGCAAGTAAATTTTAAACTATAAGACAAGGAGTCGGCAGACTACAGTAATTACAAACCAACATGAAGGCATGTACAGAACGGGCCCGCAATCAAGAAAAAATCTGTTCAGAAAATGAGGCTCAAATGTTAAATACGAAAAAAGGACTAAGAAACACAGCTCAATCTCGGCCATAAGAAACGTCCCAATAAGAAACATGACCGTGCGATACCCCCAATACATAAGAAGCAAGGGGTAGGTGGGGAGCGTGTCCAATAAGAAACGTCCCACTGCTGCTGCTGCGCTGCTGCCATGCTCCCACCCCCTACCTAGCATGTGTTTTTTTTTTTTTGTAGGGGGCGAGAGTGGTTGTTTTTGCGGCGCCCCCCGCGCCCCTGCGCCGCCGCGGGCTGCGCTACCCACTGCTGCTGTACTGCTGTATCTCCACACATCTCGGAGTACCACACGCTGTCCGCTGTAGTACGGGTTTGATGGCACTCTCCGCCGCCTCCCGTGAGGGCTTGAACAAGTTGTGAAGGCTTGAACAAGTTGCTAGTCCTCAGAGATCTTCTCCAGAAACAAGAAAATATGAAAAATAAGAACATACGGTACTCCGTAAACAAGCAGGATGCGACAGCCCAAAGGAGTAAGAAATCCGTTTTAAGAAAATGGACGACTTCGGCTGGCCCTTCGACCCAAAATAAGGGACGACAGTCGGGCCCGCTGCATGTGTCTAGACTACATGCATTTCTGTCTTTCATGTGCATATGCATGCATGTGCGTATGTAGGTATGTGCGGACACATTCGTTCAATGACGTCCAGATGCCAGCTGAACCAATGGGATTCTCTTGATAGGCGGGTTCGCGATGCTGCTAGTATTTCCTCCTACAGGTGGGATGAGCGCAAGGCCGAGACAAACGCGTGTGAGTTGAGGCGACATGGTGACATGGTGACATGGTGTCGGGACACACAGCGATATCTATCTATCTAGCTAGCTAGCTAGCTCCCTTTTTACCCGCTCACTGCTTGTTGCGAGGGTCGAGGGCCCCTCTGCTGCCGAACCGTTAGACTCTGCTGTGGTTCCGAATCTGCTAGTCTCCGGCAATGCGTTGAACAGGATGGCCCTGCCCACCGACGATATCATCAACGCATGCATCCGAAGCCTGTGTCTCCCATTATGGGAACCAGGCTACACCGAAGCTACCTGTTATAAAATAGGGTATCCACTATGGATTGACGCGGAATTTTGACCTTTGAGGATTGACGCCAACATAAAGTGACGGTTGAGGGTTTTGACGGGAAAAAATTCGCACCGCGTGTGCCCGTTGACACGTGAGAGGTGAAAAAAAAAAAATGGTGGAGGTAGAGTTCAAGGTTGGTTCGGGCTGCCACCCAGGGTCGACATTCCGAAGCGAAGACTCACACCCCCAGGCTCCCAGGAGACTAGGTGTACCCCTTCGCCTCATCCCGCCGACCTTCCCTCCTTTGCCGCGGCGACTTTTCCCAGGCGTCAAACTGCGACTTCCCAGGCGGCAAACTGCCGTTCGTTGCTGATGAGTAAGGCAGCTGCTCGCTGCACTGCTGTGTATATACCGATGTCACTGCGGCAGCAGAGCACCGAACCCCGTGAGGGGGCGGGCGAAATGCACCTACTGACTGGCAAAGTCCGTGTACCCTCCCTTACTCCTCTCCATGTGCTGCCTTCGAGGGCGAGACTCCCCCAATCACTCCCCTGCCTATGCCCCTTTTTGCTGCTGAAAGCCCGTGCGCAATCGCGACAGCACATCTACCGAACGCGCGCGCCGAACACGCGCGTCTGGCCACTTGGCCGCCGTGAGAACTGCCGAGACGCGTGGGTGCAGGACCGCTAGGAGCAATCAGTATAGGCATGGCCAATGTGTTCGCTGCTGACCGCGCACAGCAGACCGCAGCAGAGCAAGCGTGTGTGAGCCACAGTCTGGCGATGTTTGAAGCGTCAATCTTTTCGCGTCGTTTTATGTTTGGGTGAAATTTAATTTTGACGCTTCCTCACAAAAATTTCGCCGTCAGAGTTTGCCCCCAAAAAAGCGGCGCAACCTCTTCACGTCAAAACTTCCTGAAATGTCAATCTTTCACGTCATTTCAACAACACGTGGATTCCCTCTAAAATGTTGTGATGAATGAACCGAATGAACCTGTCGGGGTACAGGAGTTGATGGGGGTATGTAGGCAGATGCGATTCACCTGCGGAATGTACGCATTTTGTAGCGGATTCGAGATTTTGGGGCCATGTTAACCTCGGCAAGACGGCTCCAAACGCAGAGGAAACGCAGAGGAGACATACCGCAGAGGAGACATACTTCTGTGCGCGTGTTCGCAAAGGGGACCAGCAGTAGGCCTGCCAGGCCAGGTGCTACCCGCTGGACCTACGTACCAGCCGGGACAGCAGACGTTTTATCTGATAAAATCTCTTCTTCACCCACCTTGCAGCCATAGCTGTCGCCAGTGTGTATTCTCCCTTCAATGTGCTGCTCGCTTTTGTGGCGTTGCTTATTCTTTTGCAGGCTACCTATTCAGGACCTCGCCTTCGCTTTGTGTATGTGAAACGCGCCCTCGGTGTGTGGAGTGTGTGGAATGATTGCTGTCGGGTACAGCACTGCTGTAGGCGGCAACCAAACCAACCACCAGGAAACAAGTCAAATTTTTCCATGAAGAGCCGAAAACAAAAACCCGCCAAAACAACAACGGTTGTTCTCTCAGCAGGACTCTCGGGATAACGGCGCAGCCGACAGGTTTGGCTCTCTTCGTCAGAGAGACCACTGCATTGCCTCCGACAGCCTGAGCAACAACGCAAACGACGGAGGAAAGTAGTCTACCTTGCCCAACACAACAATGTGAGAGTGCGGTGCAGTTCCCCAACCATTGCGTGAAGACAGCGCACAGCAGACAACACGAAACTGCTGTCCATGGCATTACACTCCGCAGAAAATTTATTTGCATGAGAAGAAGCATTTACCCGGTGCATGGCTTGGGGTGGCGGTAGGAGTGCGACTCATCGTACAGCCCCTAGATCGACATTCATAGCCCCACCAACAATAGGGCTAGGTTGGTCTTGGAAAGATCTCGCCGAGACGCGTTGTAGACTATTTTTGTCCGTCTTCTCCAACACACGCACACAAATTCATGGAACAGGCACCTACTCCTGAACTTGCAAATTGCGGCACATGCGCCCACGCACGAAGTTTCCCAGTTGTTTCTATAGGCCAAGCAGCTAGGCGCCAGAGTGGTTCGAACCTGCGTGAGAGAGAGCTGGCCTCGGGATGCGTACAATTGTTCCATTTCGTGGACTACAGTATTCGGTCCAAAGAGGCTTGGGCCGCACGACCTCTGATGCGGCTTCGTCTCGAACACCGTTGGAGGAACATCACACCGCGCTCTCGTTCCGAAGCACCATTTATCCAATGGTATCTAACTCGGTAATCCCGTAACGCCATGCTTTTGGACGCTTGTTGTTTCGTCCTGGTGTGCTGCCGGGAACACCCACATCTGGACTCAGTACCGTCAACTCTCCGGTTCGGAACGACGTCACGGTTCCATCGTTTGCCCCTTCGGCCCCCGTTTCCGAGGTAAGCATCATTTTTCCGTGCGGAGACAAATGAAATTTAGATAGTGTACAGTTGACAACAATTCGGACTCACGGATAATCGGCATGCTGCTACTGTTGTACATTCATAAGAGTCGTTGGGGGTTTTCGTTGGAGACGGGAAACATTCCCCGTTTGGAAGGCGCAGGGGTTGAGCCTCAGGCAGTGGTGTGTATGAACTTTTGCTGGGTCGTATCGAGCCAACATTGCTTACGTACCGCCAACGTCGACCTGTTCTCTTCTTGGCTCGCTGACGATTGCAAGACCTCCGTGTATTGGAACAGCAGTCGCATGAGCACTTTATTCGGAACCAACAGACGCATCGGAGCAATGTTAGCTATGCTTCCAAGCAAAGTTGGCTTGACTTGAAACCCATAACACATTATCGAGGGTGGCACAACAACAATCAGAAAGGAAACCTCGAAATCTTGGAGAGGCCGAACACTGTGGTGAGGAGATGCGGGCTTTTGAACGTGTATTTGCACGTTATTGTTGTACTCACCGCTACCTTTATGAGTATCCCGCGGCACGTCTATTCTTGCATTCGAACACTCTGTCGGCGTGTCTGAAGCTGCTGCCTTTAACACCCAACAAAGGTGGAGCTTAAGCCGGACGTCAAGGCAACGTCGTTCTCGGCTCAAAACGGCTTTTTTTTCTCCAAGATGAGCAAGCTTGTGTACTCTCCCCGGATCGAGGTCGAGAGTGCAATGCAGGGCAAGGACGGCATGGGGTACGAGCATTTCCACTGGTTCGAGGTAAGAAGGGGCGTTGGAGGCAACGCGATGTTTCTTGGTTTGGCCGCTGGGGAACCGTTGGACTTGTTTTGGGGGCATGCTCTTTGACAGAGCAAGGCGCGCGCGTGCATGCCTATGAAACGGGTGATGGTCTCATCTCATCTGCGTAGAGTTCTGCACATTTACAAGTTTTCTGCACACTTGGAATCGGCCGGGCGCACCAGAAAGTCATCAACTGATACAACAGCAGTACCTCGACAGACGAAAATGGCGCCACGAAGATAAATATCCTGTAAAATTTCCGCACCCCAGCAACGTAAATTTCGAGCTCGCACAACGCGAACATGCTTTCTTGTTTTCCGCGTTGCCACTATATGGTAAGTATATCCGTGGGAATACGAGTTCAAGAGTGTATCTCGGAATTTCACGCCCCACTAAGAAATAGCACTCAGATTATGAACTTCTCTCTTTTTTTCTGCATGATGCATACCTCTGTGAGGAAGAGATCCGTGTTTGATTCTCGAGCTCTTGACAACTACGGATCCGTCTACAACCGCCATTGGCAACATCGTTTCGAATACTGAGTCAAGTAAGGTCTTGGCACGATTCGCCGCCATCGCGCGTGACTTCTTAACGTTACTCGTAAATACGTCCGCTGGCGCAAGGAAAGGCGGACCCGGAGGTGTCGGGAGCATCAATCTGGGACCGCATCCAAGACACGGAGGCGTTCGTGGCGGCGAACGATGACGTCATCCTGGTGGTGTTCCGCGGCTCGAGCGAACTCACGGACTGGACGACGAACTTCAACCTGGTCCGCCGACTCGTCCCGAGCAACTGGGGCCTGGACGGTCTCGGCTGCGACGTGCACCAGGTGATACTACTATAGCAGCAGATGATACTACTACTGTGCTGTTCCCAAAGGTGCAATTTTTTCTGTGGGTGCAACAGTGAGATAAGGTATGCATATTTCCATACAGTAGTGAACATGACGCCGGTTGAATAATGCCGGTGGCCCATACCGCCGGTGAAAATTGCGGGGCACAGACTGAAGGACCAAGTCAGTCTGTACATTGAACAGCGCCGGGTCCCTCTGAAGAGGGTCGGTCAATTCGCCGGGCACGTACCGGCGTTTTCGAGGGCCCACTACCTGTACTGTTCGAAGTGTGCACTTTTACCTGTGGGTATTTCCGTAGTTCGTTTTCTTTCCGTTTCATGGTCTGATTTTGGATTCGCCCCCTGGCTGGTTCTACGATATTCACCCGTTGCGCCGAGTCCATCTTACTGCGACACTCGCATGTGTCCACATCCTTGCGATGCGTATATCCCACAAAGCACACGCTCCAACAAAGCAGACGCCGAAAACTAGTAAGCAAAGAAAACTGCCCAATAAAGGCAAGCTTTCGCACTAACGCCCCAACACCCCATCTCACCCACCCTCTGAGTGGACAGGGCTTCGACGATGGAGTGGAGACAGTATGGAACCCGGGCTCCGCTCACCCCTCGGGTATGCGCAACATCATCAAGACCCTCTGCGAGGAGGAGGGCAAGAACCGCAAGCTGTACCTCGCCGGGCACTCTCTGGGAGGCGCCCTGGCCACCGTCGCGGCGGCCCGCCTGGCGTTCATGGACGACGTAAAGATATCTGGGATGTACACGATCGGGAGCCCCAGGTGAGAAGAGGACACGAAGTGCGAAAAGAGGTGCGCGCAAGGGTTGGTGGGGCCGCGTTTTTCTTCAAGCTCTTCTCCCTTGAACAACTCGTGTTTTCTCCTCATACATAGCGTAGCGTCTGTGGACAACAGCATGGACATGCCGGAGAGCTTAGCGCCCGCAGCCCTCTAGTTCAGGTCTAGACTCGTCTTCGGCACGCGCTCTGAACCAGTGGCATCGCAACGAGGACGTTGCGGGGGTGGTTTCCATGAGCACTCCTACTTTTCGTGAAAATTCAGCGTTATCCTTCTACAATTTAGGGATATAGAGGAAACACTCGTAACGCGAGTGGGTGAAATTGCCGGGGCTTGATGGGTTGTGAGCCTATGGATGACAAACCTTGTTAAGACTTCGTACGTATCCCGAATTTTGATGCCGCCTTGCGCATATCTACCTCGTTGTTTGTTGCTCTTCGCGAGAAGAGTGTTCGGTGAGAACATGGCCGACCGCTTCGACGCCAAGTTGAACGACGGCACGCGGATGAAGGACAAGTACTTCCGCTGCCGGAACAACAACGATCTGGTCACGCGCGGTCCTCTTCGTCCTTACAAGCACGTCGGCACGGAGATCTACTTCGACCGATTGTGAGATTTTTTCTGGTCGTTCCCCCTCGACAAAGTTGTGTTAGGCTGATATTGATGCCTTTATTTCATGTTGACACCGTCGCGAACGACGGGAACGGTGATAAGGATACCTACTCTTGAATGTTGGCGCGCCTTTGATACGGGGTGGTCCCTGTCGGGGCCTGCACATAAATAATACTCCGTGATACGTATGTACTGTAGTGGCTGTGTTCTAGCTTCACATTTTACGATATTGAGCTCTTTCAAATGGTTTCTACATGTACGCCTGTACCACAATCTCACTCCATCATGTGTCTGTGTTCAAGGACTGCACGTTGCTGCCCCTGAACGTCACGCCAGCTCGACGTTCATTCGGTCGATAGGGTGGAGATGCTCGAGATCGTGCCCCTCATTGATTCAACCAACGTCCTGAAAATATATGTTCTATTGTTCAGGGTTGTTAATGCCTTGTTGTGGCCCCACTACATGGTACCTATTTTTTCTCGTACAAATAGCCCCAAGACGAAATCGTCCACCCTAGGGGTATAGGGTATAGAATGTCGGTGGTGGCCCCGCCATCCCAAGAGGCGACTGTCTTGATTCTTCCAGCCCCCTTAGTCTCTGTCTGAATTTCCTGACGCTGCGTCCGGTGCAGCGGCGGCCTCTCGACGAGTACGCTCTTGGACCGTATTCTCGGCCGGATCAGCGCGCTTTTGAGGTTCTCCTTGGTCGACGGCGCCAACGACCACGGGGCCGGAGAGTACATCCGACTCTTCAAGCAAACCGTCATCGACGAGAGGGTGCCGCTTCTGGACAAGGCCAAGAGCTTGGCGGAGGACGCCGTGCAGAAGGTGGGTTTCAAACCATGTGTGAACGGCAATCGCCCCATAGACCGGGAACGTTTGTTGGTTCTATCTCTAGGGCAATCGACAGCGCTATGGCTGCCGAAATAAGGTACACGCGGTGCGTGTGATAGAGTCAGAACGACGTACTCAAGCTCCCTACTCGCTAATGCCGTTCCGTAGTTTTTTTCTTCCATGTTGCTTGATGGCGATCTTCTCCCCTGGATGCCGATGACGTTGTTGCCGTTCGATTCCCTCAAGGTTGCTCCCGTCGACAAGGAGGCAGCGAAGACGCAGAAAGACGAGATCGAGACGGCAAAGAAGGCGGTGCTCAAGGCCTCCAAAGAAACTTTCGTCCCGACCAAAATTCCGGGCTCCGTTCCGGACCACAAGGACACCCCGGAGCTATGAGGGAGGGACGGGCCACAACGTCGGGGAACCATCCCCATCCACGCGCTTGGGGTTAGTCAACCACTCTTGAGTAAATTATCGACCATTATGCACACTACATCAACGATGGATGTGGGGTCTTCCTGTTTCTATATCTGTATCTGGTGTCCTTGTTTGTGATCTGGAATCATCGCGTTTGATGATTTGCTGAGTCTGTTACACTGTAGTGTTTTCCCTTTTGATGTTTTAGAAAAAAGTGTGTACTTGTTAGATTGGTCCGGGACCACGGGAGGCGTCCGCGTCAGTGGGACCGGTACACGGATGGTAGAAGGTACTGAGTACGGATGGTAGAAGGTACTGAGTACGAATGGTAGAAGGTACTGAGCAGCGACCGGAACGGTTTGTACAATAAATAAAACAACAGCAACAACAACAATCGACCGGATCCACGAGGAGGCCGGACGAAAATGTATGAATATACAGTACAGTGGATGAATTCGCACCTCAGCTGTGACTGGGGGTTGTTATATTACAGTATTGGGTTTTTGATCATGGCCGGGCCATGGTCGGGTCATGCATGTCCCATTGCGACGGAGCTAGTACCTTGTTTGACGTGGAAGTCAGTCATTACTCCTTCATGACTCGGTAATGATCGACTCAGTGAATGAGTTATGACTTCACTCGGTCATGACCGAGGCTCTGCTAGCACATTTGTCATGTGTACGGGTCCAGCGGTGACTGATTGATCACGACTTCAAATGGACTCGGAAGGCAAAGTTACGAGTGCGTCCAAGGTTCGGTGTGCTGAGGTACTCGTCGACGACGTCTTACGGTGCTAGTCGTGAGGTGACCCTATTACCCTTTCTTTTGGTTATCTCGCGGTGGGTAAATTGTTCATTCGGTCAATATGACTGATTTCTGAAAATACTAAAAGATGGCCAGGTTCAAGTAAAGTCACTTCCAGGTAATTGAAAGCTCATGGCAGAGTCGTCTTTCGTGACAAGGCGTGCATGTGTATGATCTTCAACTACCTATGTCTTCAACACACAACGCCAGAATGCCACACATATTAGCCGTAAAAGTAAATCGTCCGTACGCTGGTTGCCGAAAGGGGGGCTTATTACTCATTGCCATGCGTTTCACTATTGTAGAAGTAATCGCAGACATCATGACGTCCACTGTCTGTTCCACTGGTCAAGGAAACAGTTTGGCCACGTCTCTGTAGGCAGTGAATTTCCAGACGATGAAGCGCTCGCGAAGAATTACTGTACCTGTCAAACCCCTTCTATTTCTAACTGGCGACATTTGTGCTAAACCGTGCAGTGGCACATGGCTGAACACTTCCCCGCCGTATTCTTGGCCGAAACGTCCAGCACGATTTCCTCGAAATGTGCTGTAATTCTCAGGGTAGCGTAGTCCCGATTCGACTCACAAAAAACTGCACCTCCTGCTGAACGTACACAGAAAGAGAGTTAGAACACGGGAGCATGCCCACATACACATCATATCTTGGACACCGTTCCAATGTAGTGTAGGGCATGTATTCAGACTCATTCCCCTCTCATGGAGTTACTGCAGACACGAGATGCACGGCTACTATCCTGCAAGGCCCTTCCAAGATGCCCGTCGTTTATCCTCTACACAAACACAAAGTGCTTCCAGCGGGCGCCCACCCCCCCCTCCCTCCATTATAGTCGGAGGTCCGCACTTCTGACAAAGTCCTGACGTGCCCGTCCTCGTTGGTGGATGGTGGTCTACGCAGACTCTACGTAGACATGAACTGTAGGGCTCGAACCCCAGTGATTGGCACCCCCCCAACTCACACCCCATGTGAAGTGGCAATCACCGTTAATCATCGCTTGTCACCTGGAAGTTGCATTCTTCGTCAGTAGCTTCTCTGAAAAGATTACTTCATTGTGTACCATGAAGTTCGTGGAACGAACCGGTTCATGATCCTCGACATCTTCGTCACGTAAGGACCCAGACCTCAAGGGTGAGGGAGTATTTCGCGCGTCAGGTAGGGTGCGCTTGAAAAACTTGAGGGACTTTCAATGATCTACATTATTTGACATCACTATAGGGGTGTCCACGGACACCGGAAAGACGCCCGTAGACACCTCCAGGGAATGTCCGCGGGCAGGTCTGTGGACGTCCATGGATGGTGGTCCACGGAAGCTTCCACCCACATCCGTGGGCGGTCCACGGACACGTCGATGGACGTCCACGGACGCCCCACGAAGAGATGGATTACTGCAATAATGCAGCAACTCGAAAAATCCGTATTCCGCGCCCAGCAAAACGTCGAAGGCCTGGGCCAGCATCATCATGGCTGAGATCATCTTTCCTTTTGCACGAAAAAAACTCGCTCGTTCTCCAGGTTTCTCCACATATTTTCTGCTACTATTGTACATGCGATACTGCATCCATGGGCACCATGCGCCATGGGTTGTTGTTGTCTTCACATTAAGAACCCGTTTAAATATTCCGACCTCTCCACCCAGTACCTTCTATATCAAACGAAAGAGCGCCTTCCACTGGTGGTGGTCTTCTGAGCTGATGGTCTAGAGAGGGGCTTACAACATTTCACCACAAGAACACGATTCTATGTCCAGACGGGAAAAAACGCAGATGATACGCCCTCTGACTCTCCCCCCTCCCGTTCCGACTTTTTTGTCGGGATGGTAAAGCTAGACCCCAGGTTCCCGCTCGCTTGCAAATGGGCAGATAGCGTTATGGGGGGTTTCATCGAGGAGTATTTGGCTGTGTTCATGCGTACTAGATACAACGCGTAGATCAGCAAGCAATCTCGTCGGTAGGATTTCCTCGCCAGAAGAAGTAGCGCATACGCAATGGCGTGGGAAGGGGGGTTTACTCATAGTCGTACATGCCGTACATAGTCGTTAGGCCATTGATCTCGCATCCCTACAAAGCCGGGACGGAGCAAGCCGGTTTCTCACCGGACCAGGCTCTCACATCAAGAAGCACGTGGGGGGGGGTGTACTCATAGTCGTGCATGCCGTAGTCGTTTGACCATTGACCTCGCATCCCTACAAAGCCGGGACGGAGCACGCCGGGTTCTCACCGGACCAGGCTCTCACATCACCAAGCGCGAAGCACCGTGAGGTATTTGGCGAGTCGAATGAAGGGTGAGCTGCATCCTGCTAAGGGTGTTCGGCATCTTGTGCTTACTGCCTTGCGTACGGATGACAGCTACGTATGACTTAGTTTATTTTCTGGTGCTTTCACTTCCAGAGACAGTTGTAAGCACCGTGTAACTGCCTCGAGGAAGCTTGACCATTTTAACACAACGTGGTGCGATCATCCCCCGTTGCGCGGAGTGAGGTTTCTCGACCCCGCACAACATGATCTACTCGACCACCATTATGGTTACCGCCATAAAAAAAACGAGGTAAAAAAAAAACCGGTAACCTGGTTGCCGAGTTCACGAAGTGGATTAGCTTGTTTTACAACGTCGTTGCCAAGCGACGAAAACCCAATCCCGATGGCAAACACCGAGTGGGGGGCTTGTTTTACAACGTCGTTGCCAAGCGACGAAAACCCAAACCCCGATGGCAAACACCGGGGGGGCGGCTTGTTTTACAACGTCGTTGCCAAGCGACGAAAACCCAACCCCGATGGCAAACACCGGGGGGGGATACGTGGGGGGGGGAATTCCCCCGTATTTCTGTTCACTGGGTGCCGGTCATGGACTGCTGTTCATTTTTGGACGGAACTTGAGTCATTCCTTTGTGCAGAAACGCTCTCGACAAGAGCCCGCGAGTGTGACCAACGGCGTGCACGCGCCAACACCTCAAACATGACGACATCGGTTCGACGAGACGCCGACCGCGTGACCGCTGGCGTCATGTTGTGCTGCTGCTGACGGACCACCATATGCCGGGTTGGCTCATGACGCGCGGTTTCTCAGTCCACCCTCCGTCGCGGCCCTCACAGGAACCGCTCCTGTAGTCGCCGCCCCCATCAACGATGCTGCCGCTCCGTCCGCGAGTGCCTGCGTCCCGATCGTCCTCCAGGCGCCACCGCCGGGGAAACCATGGCTGCCGATGGTCGCCCTCTCACCGCCGGTGCTGCTACCGATGCTGCCACTCCCGCCGAGCGCCTGCTCCCCGGCCGTCTCCCCCCCTGCCGCCGCTGCCGCTGCCGCCGCCGCCGGGGGGGGGGGGACCCCTGCTGCCGAGGGTCGCCGCTCTCGAGGGTGAGAAGAGCTTGAGTCGCTCCCTCGAGCAGAAACGTTCTTGACAAGAGCCCGAGGGCGTGACATCGAAGCATACGCACCGACACCCCAACCTTATGTATGAAAGGGGCGTTTAAAACCTTCCAAACATTTCTAACGCGTCCTCTACACTCTACCGGCATACCCTCAATACTCTCAATATATTGACCTTCGAATCGCTCGCCGATTTGTTTGGATGGTCCGCGAAGCACTTCAAATCTGCTCTCTAGAAAACCCATGTGGCGAAGGACAGTGAGCTGTTTCCTTGTGTGTGAGAAAACATTGATTTGGGTCGATAGCCGCTAGATAGTAGGTGGCCCCGCTATAGTGCAACAGCCCCCATTTGGATGGCGAAACCGACAAGGCCTCTTGTCCGCCACAAGAGGCAGAACCTCCTCAAACTCGGGGAGGCGTCATGGTTTGCATTTCCCCACCAAACCATACTCGCGACATCGCGACGTTTGCTCTGTAGCTCTGTAGTTCGAGGTACGCATTTGGGATCGGGTTGGGCAAGGGGTGGGGAAGCCGAATGAAACACGGATCTGAGAAACTGAACCTAAAATCTCCGGAACTTTTCGACTACCGTACGTAGAAGGATGGGGGCGTGAAGTTCACGTTTATCTTTTACGTGAAGAACCGAGATGGTCATGGACTTACCGTCCCGGCCGACGAACACCCTCTCTCATCCCGCTAGAAGGGATTCTTCATGGCAATGGTTTGGTCCCCAGAGACTTTCTGGGAGGGTCGTAGCAGTGATCTATGACTACTTGAGCATATCCGTACAGTTGTTGGTGACGCATTCAAACTGACCTCGATATTCTCGCGCCATTAATCGAAACGCTCGACGTCATGCATGCACCGTGGTTCTACCGCACGTGCCCAAACTTCATCCATCATACCAGGCGCACCGAACACGTCGCCGAGAAGGGCCTGTGGGATGTCCAGTCCCCCCACGCCAAATACCAGATCGTCACACCGGCGATCGTCGTGCGGGTCAACGTCGGGATTGGGCACCAGACTGGTGGCGGGCTCGACTGGAACGGCCGTGTTCTCCCTGGCCTTGATGTGTGGCAGATGGACGTCGGCGTCGTCGGCCTATCCCTCGAGAACAAAGGTTTGACCGGAAGTCTTGGAGAGACTGCCCGCCCTGTTTATGACAAGGATGGAAAAGCCGCGATGAAGGGAGATGACGCGTTCCGCGGAACTGCCGACGACTACCGTGTGTCCGGTGCCCTGGGCGCGGACTTCGCCCTCCTTCACCACACGTGATGAGGCGATGCCATACTACGGTCAGACTCATGGCTTACAAGAAGAGAGCGTCGGCTTTGGCGCCGGACGTCACGGTTACAGAGGTGCGGGGGTCCGTCCTTACCCCCACATCGACTACGAAAGCAGAATCGTCTGCGCTCCGACCACGATACCATGCCTGCTGATGGCTAAGTCTGACATTACGTACGCTACATTTCAAGTTGATACTGTAAGTAGCCGTTGCCTCGTTTTGAGTAGAGGGCCCAGAGGGTCTTCGTATCAAGCGTCTTCTCCCAAGTGAAGGCTGGTTGTTGTTGTCAGAGTGCACTTTCATGGCTTGTTCCGACGGTAGAGAAGAACGATATTGCTTGTATGAATAGAGGTAGGGGTTTTCAGCTCAGGCGCAACTGCGCCCTCGAGCCTTGCAGCGGCCGCTCACGGCGAAGCGACGGAATTAAACCTACTCTCAAATTGACACGATAACTCAAGAGAGCGGCTGGTGAGGTCAAGGAGCGGTTTCTCACCCTCCGTGTCAGCGGGAGGACGGCTTGCAACAGCATTGAGTCCCTTGCTTTCTTCGGCTTCGCCACTCCCTACCTGAAACAGTGTTCGCCGTAATGATAAGTGGTCTTGTGCACGCTGCACCATCTGTTTTCCCGAACCTCCTCGCGACCCGGACGTCCCTCCAGCCGCGCTCTTCCCGTTGTTAGTCCTCGGCATAGCAAATCCTCTCTCGTAGTGCCCAGGTAGGCCGCAATCGTGTCAAATCACATCTGCTCACACCCCGACTTCAACGCCACCGACATCGCCACTCCACGCCCGGCGGTTTTGCCCATCTTGTTGCGAGAGAGAAGGTGACGGAGAACGGATGGATCTTCTGCAGATCAAGGTCCGAATCCTTCCCGGTCATCAGTTAGTTTGACATATCTGTACTCCGTATCTAACCCTTGGAACGATATCCTCGACTTACGTGTCCGTTATTGGCTCCCCCGTCTCGTGTAGCTGTTCACGCAGCTATGTTGCCTCGTTATGCTGTCGTCCGAGTATTGTCCAGAAGATACGCTGGTGGTCGCCATACAGCGTTTCTGTCGTCGGTGGCAGCTTTGTTGCGGGTCGGACGTAGTTGAACATAGTATCACACATCGACATGTAAGAACGTTGATTTTCGTCGATGATTGTGCGATGTGATAGCGGAACGGGGTTCGGCGCACCACACGGAACGGAATGATTGAGTACGAATCCGGAGGCAAAAGGCTATTCATTTTTGTGGAAATCCTATGCGCGCGCGGGTGACTACTACACGGTAGGTTGGGTAGGGTCGAAATGGTTGTCACCGACCGATTACACTACTGCGGAGAAGAACGGTTCAAATGTTGTTCCAGATGAATATAGTTTGGATCGGGGGTCAGTGTGCACGCAAAGGGTCGACAAGGTTCGTGCACGGGTAAAGGTAACCCGTGATCACGGGAAGCGACAGCATCAAATGTTGAACCAGTGCGGACAAATGATCAAGTGCTGGGTAGAGAGATCAACGGTTTTTAATGTCAACACAGCATCAACACGAAACCCATCACCAACAACACCAGCACCAACAACACCAACAACAACAACGTTCTGTGTTGGAGACGAAGTTTTGGGCCCCTGCAACACGTGGCGTAACTTGGGCGACATTTGTTTAGCCTGTTTTTCCCTCCAGGGACGGACGGAAAAGAACGGTCGCCCTTCGCGGGGGCATGCACATTTTCGTACTTTTCTATGAAACGTTTCATGGAAGTCGATGGAATTCCATGGTAGTCCATGGAACGGTTCCATGGCAGTCCATGAAACATTGCATGGAAGTTCATGAAACTTCCATGGAATTTCTTGAAAGTTCCATAAACACTTCCATGGGCTTCCATGGAATGAAATGGAAGGCCGAAGGAATTCCATGTAATTCCATGATATTTTTTCACGAACGCTCGTGAAAAGTTCCGTGGGTGCCCATAACATTTTAGTCGTGAAACATTCCATGAAAATGTTTCACTTTTATTTTGTCGCGAAACATTTCATGGAAAAGGTTCATGGACATTCATGACACGCATTCATGAACGCCGGTGAACGAATGTTATGGTATTTGGAGGTAGATATGTGATCGTGGTTGATCATGGTTATTTGGCGCCGTTGGATATCAGGACGTGACGTCATGCTAGATCAGGGCTTTATGCCGAGACATGCGCCCTTCTGTTCAGTGTGTGCGTACAGACGATCCCTGATGGTGTGTGGGTGGGATATTGTGAGGTGGCTTGGAAAGCGTTAATCAAGAGAAAGAGAAC